>VXBI01011926.1:405642-461533 GCA_013397375.1 Toxostoma redivivum
GGGAAGGGAAGGGAAGGGAAGGGAAGGCTCTTAAGAAGTGTGGTTGTGTCTTTTGGAAGAATAAAAATCTGAGCTTCCTTTCATTCCTCTAGCATCTTTCTCACCTTCACTTTTGTCTCTTCATTGGTCTTCTTGAGATCTGCAGATCATTGCTTTGCTTTTGAGAATGTTTCATTATATTTAGGAGAAAAAGTTTTCCTCGACTTTACAAAACTTAGATATCACAATCCCAGAGCTTTTCAAGATTTTTTTTTCCTCCCTCTTCACTCTTCCCCACAGATCTGAAAGACTTTCTTCTCAGTCGTACTTTGTTGCAGCACCTTCTATATTTTGCAATGCTAATGGTCAGGTCTATAAAAACAGCAGCACCCAGTAGGTTTCCTTCTTGCTCACGGTCTTTGGAGGTCTCCACACAGCCTCATCAGAAGGCAAATGAAATATATATGAACCTACTAGCCAGTTCAAAAACACTTCATAACCTGTGATGAAGGTGCCTGCCAGAGAAAAAGCATTGTCCTTCAGGCTCTGAAATACTCAAGTGTCCTTAAAGGCCATAGGTGGAGGAATACATCAGCTGCCAGCAGCAACAGGAGAGCTGTACCCATCTCTGGACTGCAAATCATAATGAAAAGAACAACTTGTCTCCTTGTACAGTTACAAATCAAGCATCAGGAGTGGCCTGAAGCTCCTCCTTGATAAGGTGGCACCTCTTTGTGGTCATACAGAGTTTCCTATGATCACAAACTCCAAACTCACATACTCTTTTGCTACCATTTTAACTTCAACCCTTATTATTATCAGCCATTAAAGTATCTTGGAGAAGCTTGTCTCTTTTTTCCCACAGTATGCAAAGCAAACATTTGATGATGTAAATGAGTGAACAATAGCAGCTGTTAATCTGTAGGCGTCTTCTGTGGGAAGAAGAAAAGAAATACTTATTGAGTCATTTTACCAGGGATGACAACAATTTTCCCTGGATTGGAGTCCTTGCTGCCATCAGTCCTTATGTTGCCATCAATATATGGGAGAGATTCCAGCCTTTGTAAATATAATGGGGAAATCCACTGAACCAGAGATAAGGATTGAACAAATTTCAGCCAAAAATATGACTCACAGTATTCCCAGCACCATCACTTTTTGGTTATTCAGCACAATAGTCTCAGGGACTTTGTTTGTATGGGCTGAATGCCTACTGGGTGAAATATACCCCTTTTTGTTTGTTTTCAACCTCTTGTACAGTCTCTGTTAAATTCCTCTATACCTGAATCAGAGAAACAGTGAATATATCAACTACTATCACCTTCACATCACTTATGATGCTTCATACCTCTGTTTTATCCCTTCCTGTAGGGGCTTGCTTCCCAGTACTGAAGAGTCCTGGCTTACTTAGTTGGTGCTCACCTGGACATTATTTAATACTTTGATAATTTTTGTTGCCCTTCACAGAATGTTTTTCAGCTTTAACATTTCCTTTCGAAAATGAAGGTACCTGTGTTTTATACAACACTTAGGATGTGAGCAAACCATAGACTCATAAAATGGCTTTATAACATTTTCTGCTATTGTTCTCTATTTTCTTCTAATGATCCTTAACATTTACAGCTTCTTCTGAGCACAGAGAGTGATATTTTCATGGAAATATTTATTGTAACCTCAAGATCTTACTCTTGAGAGGTAATGGTCAGATAAAAGGCCATCATTTTGTATGCAAAGCTAGTTTTTTTCCATCTGTGCATTTCTTTCATATTTCTACACTGAATTTCACCTGTCATTTTATTCTCCAGTCACTCAGTCTCATAAATTCTTTCTGTCAGTTTCACATTCAACCCTCGCCTTTGTTGTTAGTCCTGCTATGAATAATTTTACATCATCAGCACCCTTTGTCTTGGCATTGTTCGTACCTTCCTCCAGGTGGTCCATGAATATGTTGAACAGCCCATGTGCCCACTCAGACCTCGAGAGTAATCCACTGGTGACCATCCTCCACCACCCTCTTGCCTCCAACTATTTACTCAAACTTTCCACTTCAAAAAATTAATCAACAATAAAAGGACTGTCTTCTTATTCCTTTACTCAGTACCACCTGCTCTTTTCTTCTCTACTGTATGAAGCTCATTTGCATACTGGGAATTAATAATCCTTAGATCATTACTTTTGGGCTATGAGTTGGAAGTAGACACATATCCCAAACATCCCTACTGCAGAAAGAGATTGGTTTTTTTTCTTGTAGAAACCTGTACATCACTGCTAGGTCAAGCTCAAAGTCCTCATTTAATTTTAAAAAAATTGTGACATTTGGATATTTTTTAAAAAATTTCTCCTTATTCTACATATAACATATGCTCTGTCACATGCTCAATACCTAACTAGCATACCTGTGTTTGCTGTATAGTTCTGTTCACCCATATATGCTTGATCTTTAGAGATAAAGCCTGCTAATTATGGGGAAAGAGGCATGCAGGTGCATAGACTGCAGCTCACTAGCAGCACCAGCCAGAACCACTCTCTGAGAAGGGCGAAATCAGATATTGTAATGTGTTAGGGCTGATGAACCTTACAGAAAATTCAGGCTTCTTGAAAAAAAAATTCAGTTTGGGAGCTCCAAAAAGCTCTGAGACACTCAGAGTGCTGTATTTCAATTGTGGTGTTCAGATTTATTATATTTCAGATCATAATTTGAATAGTAATGAAATAAGCATATATATAATGTATTATTGACACAAAAATAAATTCCAGAAAAGTCCAAAGCAAAATATCTGACTTCTTCCCATTAAATATTTGCAAAAACCCCCAACATTTTCCTATAAAATATTTTTATATTAGCACAACCTTTTCTTTTCCTAAGAAGATTATTCTATTAAAAAAACACACTGAATTTTTTATCTGATTACCTAAGTTGTCTATACTCACTATCTGAAAACCTCAAAAGCATTATTTTTCTGTGTTCTTTTTCCTACCTATGGCAAGCACTTTTCTTCCTGGACTTTAAGTATTAGCATTTTCCATGGGGAAGGATATTTATTTTGGGAATGCTTGACCTCTTAAGAAGGCAGACGATAAACTTCCTGCAGGAGTCTAGCTGTAGACAACTTTGGCTGAAAAGACAAAGAGGCAGGATTAATCTAATCCCAGTAAGTCGTTTAGAGTCATTCTTGGTGAAAGTCAGACATTTGGGAGCCAGTTTATATCCCATACACCAAGACACTTTGCAGCCTACCCATTTTCCCTGCTTAGTGGAGCAGCCTAAACATTTATTCCAGGTGCTCTGATATCAATTACTGAAGGCCTGTAGCCAGAGAGGATCTATTCCAGATGTGCTGGCAAGTACCAGTGACTCCATTAGTGTATGGAAGAGCTGCGACTTAGATTGCAACTGAATATAGAGCCCAGTGCTGTCCCTCCACTCCAGTAAAATGTCCCCATATCCCTGGTGAAAAAGGGGCTCAATTTTCATATTGCTGCTGAACTAGAAGGCAGATAATCCACGGAAAGCACTGAATCAAACCTAGACTCACAAATTAAAGGAATAATTTCTGTTGCATGGAAGAGAAGCTCTTTGTGAAACAAGGGGGGAAACTTAACTGTGAAACTAAAATCTCCAACCAAAATTGTGACCTTTGGGCTCTGATAGTTTGAGGGGATTTAAATATGACATGCGGCATTTTTTGACCTTTGAGGTTTTATCCTAATCAAAATTTTGCAGTATGTTTAATGAGCAAAATTTTACAGGTTTTATTGTTTTTTTAAAAAAACTTTGCTTGAAAATAAAATATTCCACATTTAGTGTTCTTTGAACTCTACAATAAGGAATATAGAATTTCTTTATAATGGTTCAGCTGCATAAATTACTACATCTGGTGTACACGACTTATTTTTTAAAGCTGTAGTTTATGATTACCATAAAATTCCTCACACCTCTATAATCAAAGCTCAGTCAGTGGTTTTCCTATATATTCTTCAAGGCTGAATTACTTTATTTGATGGTACTTTTACATCTCAATATGCACCCAGGAAGCTCAGTGACTCAAGACTATGCATCATGTAAACTTAAAAAGGGTGGACAAGGAATCCCCCTAGGCTTCCTCCTGCCACTAGCATGTCTCAGGAGCCATCCCAGGAGATGGCTGTTTCTGCTGACCACCCATCTAACCCCAAATATCACTTTTATGAGACAGTCCTCATAAAGTTGTTGTGTGATATCTAATTCCTGGGAGATAACAGAGAAGTTTTTTAAGAGTTTCTATTATTCTCTTTATTATAAATTTAGGCCCAAATCAGAGGAAGAAACACTCCCACTGGAGTTTTCTTCAACCATGAAGGTACAAAGACAGGGACAGCTTCAGGCTTTCCAGAACTTACTGCTCTGAAGGGTGTCAGAGCTCTGGCTTTTCAAAAATGTCACAGCTTCTTAAGGAAACTATTAATTTTTTTCAACACCACATTTGAAACACATTCTACCTCCCTGCCAGTAACATATTCACTGGAAACAAAGCAGGAGGGACTGTTCCTGGAAAGGCTTAATACACTTCCTCACAGCTGTCACTTCATAGTTTTCTGAATGGAAAGGTTTTTTTCCCTGCACAGCCGTGTGAGGCATTCCTAGGAGAGCACGGAACTGGTCTTGAAGAGACTCGAAATGACATTGTTAAAAAATCCAGCTGTAGGACAGGCACATTGCCTGGCTTGGTAACCAGGTACGGACAGCTCCCCTGGGAGCAGCGAGTCCCGCTGGGATGGGAAGGTCCCTCAGCAAGTTAACTGAGAAAAACAGGAGCTGATGCCTTGCTCTGCTTGCTGCCTGTCCTCTCTCAATTCCCTGCCCTCCCCAGGGAAAAGCACATAATTGGGGAAGCGCAGAGCCTTGTTCAGCTCACTGCTGTCTCTTCCCTGTCCTGGGGCAGGCCTGAGAGCACCTGGCAGAGATGCTAAATGAGGCTGACTCCACAGATGCTGCTGGGGAAGGCAGCCTGAAGCACACACTTCACAGCAGCCTCCAAAACACCTTGTGAGCGAGGGATGGTGAGAACTCAGTCATTACCCAAATAAAATACTGTTTGAAACCACTGTTCCTACATGCAGTCAACTGTGTTTAATTAGGAAAATTATCAAATAAGTGTTATTCCTAAGATTAGCTCTAGGATATTCTTATACAGGCAGAAATTTAGAAGTAAAATGTTTGCATGCAATTAGAACAATTTGTTCTGCCCCGGCTGTCTAAACCAGTCATTCATAATGTATCTGAGCTGCCAAGGAGCAGCAGGATAGAAACACCAACTGATCAACAGATGGATTTAATAATCATTAAGAGTGAGATTCTCCTAGAAGAAATACACGTGGGGCATAGCAGGTCTCATCTCCAATCCTCCCGTTGAGGCTGGTAGAAGGATGGATTTCCAAATTGTTATGTCCCCTTGCAGATTGCCAGTGTTGAGAGAAATGGTGACAGCAGAAGTGTTGAGCCTGCCTCACAGTCCCCAGCTGCTGCACAAGCATCAAGAGACATCAAGAGATGGACGACCTCAAGGAGAAGGGGGTAGGCTGGTACCTTTCACAGCCCTCTGGCAAACACAGACACAGCACTATAAAACACATCATAAAAATCACACAAAACACACAAGGCTGGGGGTGAGCATGCCCTTCAGCCTTGTGTAGAGAATTGGTGGTATATAAATACTATTATAATAGCATAAGGGATGCAATTAGTGAATATGGACTTTAATTTCAACAGCCATTGTGTGACCTCCTCAAGCTCAGTTATTTCAGGCAATAAAAAAGTCTGCCTCCCTGAAAGTTGACAAATTTCCCCTTGTTTTCAGACTCTTGGTTCAGAAGTCCCTTCCCTTCCCTTCCCTTCCCTTCCCTTCCCTTCCCCTTCCCTTGTTATAAAGGCTCAAAATATTAAGACACAGCATTCAGTTTCTGATTTTTTTCTTTGGAATGTACCCAAGTGACCTATATCATGCATTTCCCAAGGACTACCTGGAGTTGCTGTTTCCTGAATGTGCACTGATGGAAAGTTTCTGTAGCTGTCTTCCCAGCATCCTGTTCTCTGCAGTTATTCTGCCCTTTGCCTTCTATAACCACTTACCAGCCCCAACAGCACTTTGCAATAAATAAAGGGGTAATAATGTGGAACAACTAAATCCCTTATAGCTGAATGCCAATACAATTTATGTACTAAAAAAATTGCACGTCTATCCTGTTTATTAAGTCTGATCATTTATATATTATGTTTACATTTAACAGACCTGATTACTGTATAAGATAGATTCTTTATTTGTGTTCAGAATCTCTTCTCACATTTATTTGCATGTATGTTTCCTCTTGATTGAGGAAACTCTCAGATTATATTGAAGGAAAAAAATAAGAACATACAGTTGATTTGCAGAACACATCACTTAGTAATAGTACGTAGCCTGCACCATAGCATCTGAAACTAAATAGTTCAGTGGCTTTGTATTTGGATAGAAAACTTTTATTCACTGCTGCTACACAGGTGGCAGACAGGAATCTAAAAAGCAAGGATTAAAGGTTAAGGAAGAATAAAGAGAATATTAAACACCATATTGGGCTCCACTGTAAAAGAAAATGTCAAAGGATAGAAAAAGGAGAAAAATCATTAAGAACAGTGTCTGCTCCTGTGACTATCTGTTGCATATTCTTGAGGATCAGGAAGATCAGATGGAAGGAAGATTTTCAGCCATTTGAAAAGGAGAACATTTGGAATGGAGGATGAGCTTCGTAAGGAGTAAGTATTGTCTTCTACTTGAAAACAAGAAAATTTAATATTTTTTATTCAGTTCCTGATGACTTATGGTATAGAAATAAAGTTTCAATAATGATCAGCACCTACATTCAGCTCTCTGCAGCTGTCGTGTAACTCCAGGAGGCTCCCAAAACAGCCAGGGTGCCCTGCTCTGTCCAAGCCATCCTCTGTTAATGAGAGCTTTTGTACTGGTGAACAGAGGAGGCAAAGTCTCTGTGGAAACATCTGTGTGTTAGAAAGTATATGGGATCTAAAAGAAGTGAGAAGTTGAAAATTCAGCCAGAAATTCAGAACAGAAGGGAGCTTTTGGGTAGTTTGCTGCACCCTCACCACATCTGCTGAGGGCACTCAGCTGAGAGGCAAGGAAAATGTGTTAGGGAGGAGAGTCATCTTCAGAGGCAGCTGGGAGAGAGGGCTGGCAGGAACTGTATGAACAAACATAAGTCAAAGTGCTGTACCTGGGACAAAGTAACCAAAGAGCACAGTGCAGGATCTGTGTGCCTGGGGAGCACCCTGCTGCAGGGGACCTGGGGGTCCTGGCAGAAAACAAGCTGAGCAAGAGTCAGGGGAGAGCCACTGTAGCACTAAAGGCAAATCAGCTCCTGGGTTGCTTTTGCAGGGGCATCACTAGAAGTATAGACATATGATCGTTCTATAATAGTCAGTGCTGATCAGGCTGCCTCCAGAGTAGTGTGCCCAGCTCTGGTCCCCACAACTCAAGAAAGATGCAGACAGACTGGAGAAGGTCCACAGGAGTGCCATGAAGATAATTAAGAAGGGCTGAAGAACCTGCCCTGTGAGGATAGACTGAAGGAGTTAGATCATTCATTTGTGAAGAAGATAAGGCTCAGTGGTGACCTCATCACAGTACCTCAGTACTTAAAGGGCAGCTGCAAAGGTGACAGATGCTCTTTATTCACTAGGAGCCAGATGGGGAAAATAAGAGGCAATGGGCATGAGTTGTACTGGGAGAGATTTCATCTTGACATAATAAAGAACTTTTTTACAGTCAGAACAATCAGTCACTGGAACAACCGCCCCATGTACGTGTTAGAGCCCCCACCACTGGAAGATTTTAAGATGAGATTGGACAGGAAGCTAATGCCAGCTAGGATTCCTTTCCCATGAAAGATAGAACCAGATGATCCTTGGAGGTCACTTCCAGCCTGGACTGATTTGATTTTGTTGCATTCTGTAGAGCTGGAAATAGCAAAGCAACAATCTGAGGCCCAAACAGTGCTACAGTACCTGAGAGAGAAGAGATTCCAGTCTTTTCCAAATTTAGTAAACAATAAACCAGCAAAAGAGAATAAAGACTTGCCAGCAGAATCCTCTAGCAGGAGAAGGGAGAAAAAGAAAAGCAGGGGAAAATGAGGGATTGTCATGTTCTTTCTCCAGCAATACCTAGAGACACCCTCCCATGTAAATGTAAATGTGATAGAACATTTTTGTAAATGTGATAGAACATTTCTGCCAATAAAAGGCACACAGGTAGGTATGAATACTCTGCAACTGTCATTGTTGTGTATAAAACACCTGGAATAAATTATAGACTTAGGAAACCATCAAGTATTTCTAATTCAGATATCTGAGCATTACACTGAACTATAAGTTGTTTCAAGTACTAGAAATCTTCCCCAAAACAATGGCTGCTCATTTAGTAAGTTTATGTAATTATTGGTACCCCACAGAAACAAAATATCTTAAAAGCCGTTCAAAATATTAAAAATCAGTAATGAAAGAACAGAAAGCAGAAAAGTAATGTAACAAGTTTCTTCTGAAATTAGATGCTATTACACTAGTTACTACCCCAGTGATTAGAAAGCAGTACTTCCCTCATGAAGAATTTGCCACCTAAGAAAATAAAATAAATAAAAGATGTAATTGATCCCATGTGGCTTTAGCCATGTAAAAATGAGGTTCTTCCAAAGCAGAGTTGAAAGAGAGAAACTCTTCCACAGATAAATATTTATTTCACCTGCCTCAGACATGTCTCTTCAGAAGTAGCATGCTATCCTGTGCCAGCTCCCTTCCTTCCCATCTCACCCCACTGGCTACAGAGAGATCTCTCTCTCTCAGATCAGATATCCAATTCCGGGGTGGCCAAGTGGAGTGAGATCCAGAGTGATTTGCCCAATGGTTATGAAGTGGTCAGGCAACAGAAGGGCCATGCAAATGCCCGTGAAACTGTTCATGTGCAGGTAGGGAAGCCTGGGCACACAACACAGAGACAGAGGAAAAATACTGAAAAAAAAAGTGAAAATTTTATGAGAGTTCTGCAGGGAAATCCAAACCAGGAGATCTGTGGTCCCAGATAAAAAAGTTGGAGGTATTTTGTTTCCACTGAAAACTCTTGGTAAAGAATCTTCTACTGAGAAATTACAGGTTCTGAAAACCGGGGGAGTATTTTCTGAGCACCATTTAGCATGAATCTAAATATTTTTTAATAACCACAAATTCTTGTTAAATTTCTGTTAAAAATAAGTTTGATAAACTTAAATACTATATTCAAGGAAGGAGGTAGCAATGGTAGGGGGGTTTTCCTCTCTTTATGCTAATTTGCTTGCAAGAAGCTTCTGCCTCGCCCTGCCTTCCACGATCTACTGCTATTGTTTTATCCTTGGATGAGATGTATGCTAAATGTCTAAAATCAAAGCAGCAGAAATAAAGTCTAAAAAATTGATAGAGAAACAGCAGAACTGAAAAATCACAAGCTTGATGGCTGCTACCCTGTAGTTTCACTGTACACCATTTGATACATTTCCCTGCACCACTTTATTGCTTTTTTTTTAAGGCCTGTCCCTGCAATTTACAATCCACAAGGCTGCTGAGCTCTGTGGAAATGTTAATTTGCCACCTCTTCAAGGCACAGACTTTGTCTTTACTCCTGGAGGCACACAGGATGCTATGAGCACTATACCAACATTATCTGACATAATGTAATTGCAACTCCTCCACAAAAGGTGTGTCAGGTGGATTTAGAGTTCTCCAAATGTCTTCCATCACAGTGGACAAACAAGTAACACATTAAGCAACCAGTTCTCAGCCCACAAAGGACCAGCCTTAAGGGATTACCCAGTACCATCACATTTCTCACTGACACCAAACACTAACAACATCTCCAGCATGCACTGTACACATTTGATTCAACAATGTTATCATCACCCTCAGTGCACACATCAAACAGCTGAAAAGGACCAGCAAGTCATCAATAAATGAGCCCTGCAACATCAGCTGGGGTAATTGAACGCCTAATTCTGGTGCTACTTCCAAAGTGATAAAAAACTAAACAGTGGAAGAGATGTAGAGAATAAAATAAAGCTCACGGTTAAGAAACATCAAGATTCTTTATGGAATTCATTGAATTAAATTAATCGTATTGAACTACAAAACTCAAGGAGCTCACCGAGTTCCATCTATGCCTGAGGCCAAGTAGAGGAAATTCAGACTGAAACCAAATCAATTTCATTTCAACCACGTCTAAATTTTTGAACAACAACTGCACCACAGTTGATGTTCTGGGCGTTCAATTGATATCACTAAAATGAACACTATTAATCCAAAGACTTAGTGCCATACAAAAGGGAAGGAAAATATCCTTCATATAAATTATGTCTCTCCCAAAAGACTCAAGTGTTGGTGCTTTAGTCTCATTTTAAGGGTCTTTTTATGGTACTTTGATGATGTAAAATAGGTCAAGGAAAAACCTCTAAATTAGGAAAACACCAGGCAAAGAGCTATGAGGGTCCTCTTCTTCCTCCTCCACTCCCCTCAGCCCACAGCTCCCAGAGGAGGTTCCTGCTTAGGAATATACTGGGGGCTCTTGTGTCAGGATTTCACTGTGGCCTCAAGTGTCTGTCACCTCCCAGGGAGCAGACACACGGGGGTGCAGCAGCATCCACCCTGTCCCCACGCACACATCCACAGCCAGGGCTGCACAAAGCCATCCTTTCATCATCTTTGTGCTCTTCCCTACACAGCCACAAGTCTGGAATAACTCCATTACTGCAGCAAAAGGGCAGTGCGTGTGAATGAGGTCAGATGAGTACAGCTCTCAGCTAATGTGTAAAATGTGCACTCGGTTTCATATCATTGATTTGATCCACCATTCTGCAGTTACCAATCAAATGGGTTTTTAGGAGCATGACATCCAGAACCAATATTTTAAATCAGGAAAAAAAGACCATCCAATCACATTAAGGAAATTGAGAACATGAACTGAAATTTAATATCTAATTACATTATCCATATACCCAGTATGCATTCAGATTATAAAAATCTTGAATTACTAAAATATGGTTTGAAAGAAATTAATCCTAGACTCTGCTTACTCACAGGCTAGAGAATGAGAGTCTTCATGCAGGAAGAAAGGAGTCACACAGTATTTGCACTCACATAATGAACCTGGATTCTAAAAAAAAAAAACAAAAAACCAAACCAAAACAAACAAACAAAAAAAAAAAAAAACAGGATGGGCACTAGATCTTCCAATGTTTGATAGGGGAAAAAGTATGGAGTTTAAAGAAAAAAGGTAAAATATTGGGCAAGATCCAACCCATCCTCTTCTGGTATTCAAACTGTGGATTGCTGGACACAAAATTGGAATCTGACTCTCAGCAAGGACATCCAGATTTGATTCATCCCTTTTTTAGGCCGTAAAGAGGATAAAACTGAACCAGATAGAATCTCTCTCTATGAGCCCTGTCCTAGAGATAACCAATAGGAAAATCACTATAAAAATCTCCCACCCATTTGTGGGGCTTAAGGAAGCCAGTCAGACCAACACAAAATACCTCTTCTCAGAGGGCAGATGTCCCAGGTAGGGAGAGGCATCCGCATGCACAGGGCTCTGAGCAAAGAAAAAAGAGCAAAGGGAAATGAGCAATTCACACAGTGACCCTGGCAGGCAGAGCAGGCACCTACCAGGGGTCTGAGATCCTGACCCCAAACTGTGTTGCCTACTGGATTGGATGCAATGAATGTGAAATGAGTGCACTAAAGCACCAGACTTTTGGGGCATTTAGATGGTGGGGAGAGGGGAGAGATTATTCTTGTGGCAACCACAGCCAAAGAGCAATCTTCACAAGCCATAAATATCTGGAGCAAAGGACTGTGGCCCCAAAGCCTCAAAGTTAGGGCACTCAGGTGGGATAAGAGAGTTCTGGTTCCTTCCTCTGGCCTTTATCTGATAAAGATCTAATGTAACATGCATAAGCAGTCCAGGGACTTTTGTTGATCATTGTCTTAATTGGCTGAAGTGCAAGGAAACTGCTCTACGTATTGATTTTCTCATCAAATTACTGCCTGGTATTTAGCCTCCATATGTTTGTTCCTCTGTTGTGCAAGGCTCTCTAATGTCCCACAGGGTTTGTGTCCAAGTTAAAAGTTTACTGTCCTGTGCCTTCTCTGAATATGCAAAGAATGAATCAGGCTTTTATAACCATTAACAACCAACTGGAGGGGAGAATTTATTAATCATTTTAATATCAACGAAGCTGCTTATAAAGAATTAGCCTTGCATTTAGGGAAATCAGTTTCATTATGAATTGCACTGCTTCAGATTTCCTCCTTCACTGCATAGCCTGACTTATTCTGCCTTGGTTTCACACTAAAAATCCTGGGTGTGATGAAGATGTCAGAAGTTTTAGGCTGGAGACAGCAGTGATGAGACAATTGAAGTGTCTCTACCATGCACAGCAGTCTGCCTGCAGGAAGCCTGTCCTGAGAAGCTGGGTTCTGCTCCCCCTGACTCCAATGGCTTCTTTACCAGGTACTCTATTTATTTGGCCTGAGAAGTGAGTCCTGAGCCAGGGGAAGAAAATATTATACACATTTCACAAGCATCTCATAATGCAACAGGGGAAAATCTTGTTACAGTGCACTCCAAGCAGCCTATTCAAGGTAATCACATTTATATTTTTTAAATGAGGCAGCATTTACAAAAAGTCAGGATTGCAGCCAAGACATAAACAAGCCAGGACATAGTCCAGAAGCAACAAAATGGTTTATGACACTTCCTGTTCTCAGCGTCCTCCTTTCTATTTCCTAATGAACTTTAATAAGAAGATGTACCAACATTTATGTACAGTGATCTCCAGGCTGGCCACTTCGTATAAATGCCTTTCTCAATAAAGGAAACACCATTCAAGGTGGAAAATTAAAGATGATTGCCAAACTTCTTTCTCTATAATGTAGTCAATTATATCCCTAAAGAGCATCTGCAGTAGGTTTTTAAATGTTTATTTTTCTGACAAAGATATTTTTTTGTAAAATAAATGGAAATTTGCTTTCTTTGTTTATCCATTAATTTATTTAGTTACTCCATAGTAAAAGATAGCAGATATAAAAGAAAGTGGCTCTGAGTCAGAGGTTTTGGAGAAACAGCTGCAGAAGAGGTGGTGAGGTTTCAGAATAAGAAACAGCCTAAACTAATGGAGCAATGCAAGGGTATTTTTTCACTCATTGATTGAGGCAAAATACACCTAAAGAAAAGAGTTTTACTTATTTTCTTTTGAAAAACACCAAAATATGGTGCTAACAACACCCTCTTCATTTCAGAATTACAGCTTCTAGTATTGATTAAACACAAACATAAGTTAACACATGCTTTTAACCATGAATATAAACATATCTCAACAAAGTAATTAAGTCACTCTTATATGGCTTCTTGAATAAGGATGAAATTCTGAACTTCATTCTGCAAAATGCTTTGGGGCAAAATTTTGAAAATTAATCTGAAAGTTCCAATACACTAGCATCACATTTAATAAATTTGTCAGAGATAAGCAAAGAACAATGGATTCAGGATTTTCTGGCACATCATTGCTGAGAACAAAAGCTACTATATTTTAAGACAAACAATATTTTTCAAAAAAGCTATCCTGGTGAAAAGGATATTATATCAGAACCTGGAACTTACCTTGTGGCACAGCATGAGTTTAACACAGCCTGTTATAATCAAAACAAACAAGAAAGTCAGAATTGCCTCTCTATGGCAACAATGATCAGTTCTCAAGAAAGCTGAAAGTTATTGTGGAAGCAGCATGATGTCATTGTAATTAGATTTATGAGCTGCAAATAAATACCTATGCAAACTTGCTACCTACCTACCAAAAAAAAAAGCCCCACCCAAAAAAAACCCAAAACAAACAACAAAAAACACACACACAAGCAAAAACAACAGCAACAAACAAGCAAAACAAACCAATGCCCACATAAGACTTATAATAAAAGAGAAATTTCTAGAGTGACAGAGATGTTGGTCAAGATGCCTACCTATTTTCTATAGTAGTTTACACATCAAAACATTTTTCTTTCTAAGCTTCGAGCTCTGATTTGTCTTTCATTTTGATGTGGCTTTCAAAAAAGACAAGGCATTGTATTCAGACCACAGTATGAGGTCTGTAATATGCTCCGATGGGCAAAGCATTTCTGCTGTCTTGGGCTCGCAGTAATTTATTAATGGATGAGTTGAAAATGCTTATTATGTGCCTGAGATAACCTCAAAAGACCAAGCAAATACAGCTAGAGTTAAATACTGTCTGTTCTTGTGAAGGTTTCTTAGCAAGAAATTGGATTTTCAATGCAAAATAAATGACATTTTTGAAGAAAGAAACAACCAGACCTCTGAGACCACACTAGCTGCAGGTGTTTGGGAAATAAGCAAAAAGCACACCTCATGTCTTCAAAGTGATTTAATTCATCAAAGGGCAAAGAAATCAGAATCTCATTGAAACACAGCATTCTGTGTCTTTTATTTCTGATCCACATGAGGGTAAGGAATAGTAGTTTTCTAGTATTATATTATCTGGTAAGAGGTATTGACAAAAATACAGTCATATCATCCAGACTGTAAAGATGAGGCAATCCTCTTTTATTTTCCTCGTTAGTATTTAATCATATATTTCAAAAGAATTTTTGAAAACTCAGGTTTTCCTAGTACCATTGCACCTAAAGATGCACAGCTATGTTTCATATTGAAGTATTTATTTGTATCCAAGTGTATGCTTTTGAATTAAATTAGTCTTGGGGGCTTACTCCTCTGCCAACTGCTATTTGTCCTGCAGGAAAACAACTCCCTAAAGAAATGCAAATAATTCATGGTTCTTGAGGGCTTTGGGGCAATTACTTTGCCATCCAAGTTCTCAAAATTGCAGTAAGTAGGTTATATAGCCTTGGCATCATCATTGCATATGGCTGCATCTGAAATAAGATGCTTAGGTGGGTTGTAAAGTGACATAGTTTGAATACACATAATTGTATCTTAAGCTCAGCTACAAGCCCTGGGCCACCACTGGTTCAGTAAGGGATCAGACATAGGTCAATTAAATTCTGTGGACATTTTATTATCTGAGAGCTGAAAGTATTTAGCTGAGATTAAACAACTATGGATCTTCACAGATTATAAACACTGCTCTGATGCACAGCTCTGATACTATATGCAAAAATATCATCTCACATCACAGATAAAACTGAAAGGAAAATCATGTGAAAAGGTAATTTCAGGAGACACTAAAACACAGCACTGATTCTGAGATTTACACATGGGAGCCATGAAATAGGGCTACTTTTGTAAAAGTTACATGAGCAATTAAGTGAGAACATGGATGAAACCAGTAGCTTTTCTACCATAAAATATTTCTGTTTGGACAGACTTCATTTTTCACTGGAAAGGTATTCCCACAAATAACTCCTGTCCAGCTCTTTTCAACTTTTGCTGATTTATTTGAGATCACCAAAATGACAGTATTAATGTAAGACACAGGAGATGGGTTTTTGCTGTGTGTTACTGCATTCTTGTCTTAAACTGGACTGACTTGCTCAGCTCTTTTGGAAACCCCAGCATGCTGTTTGGGAGAATGAACCATGGGGGCCAGCAGTTGCACTAAATTTTCATGCTATTCTTCCTGTCATTACCTTTCAGTTTTTGAATGCTTTATGATATCCCTAGGGGATAGATTACTATGTAGATTGGGAAGTCCCAGACCACAGAATACTTGGGGCTTTTCTGCTTTCATGCTTTCCTCTCCTTTCCCTTCCTAATCATGGTATAATTCTTAACATAATTATTAATTTATTTTTAATTTAAGATACTCCTAATTTGGTTATTCTTGCAATACTTATTACTTTCCTCCCCCTTTAAAGTATTTTTAGAAAGGATTTTCAATGCAAGACAACTTTGCAAATGCAAATTTCAACAAAAAATTAATGCAAATCAAGATTTATTATTCAAAAGTAGATTAGGAGTTTATTCATTTTTTAGAGACAAGTATCCTATCTACTTATAAGAGCAGTTCTTGGACCTTGGACTGTGTTCTGAGGCATTTACAATTCAATCTTGACTAAAGATACAAGAATGATAAATCAGTAAAAGAGGCAAGGGGGAGACATATTTCTTTTCCTCCAAGCAACAGCCACCTGACTATGTAGCACCATTGATTATACTGAACACATGAATAGATTGCCTTTATTGACAAATATGATTCAGAACTGCAGATTAACTCTATTTTCTGGAGCACACAATATCTGATATTATTCATTGTGATATCTTACCACTCACAGAGCATTAAAAGGTATTTCTTCCCAGTTTCCTAAAAAAAAATACTTTATTTAATGTAAGCTCTAAGTGTAATCACACCAAATGATGGGACAATACGTAAGGGATTTACAGAATTTAAAATTAAAAATAAAAAAGGCAGAAATGTTAGAAGATAAACTTATTTAAGTACTTAAGAAGCTCTAAGGAAAAAGTATCCCTGAAAGGGTGTTAGGGTTTTGGTCAGGTCCATCACAGATATGCCTTAATCCAACACTGCATTGTATTGTAACAGCTTTCATCTCATTTTCTGTGGATATATCACAAGATTTACTGAAAAGACACTGGAAAGGGTGCATCTAGCAGTGATAGTGGAGATTACTGTTTCACAAAAAATATAAGGTTAGAAATGGTTTAAAAGCCAAACCACTTTGGGTCTGTATTTTCCCATTTGGAATTCTCAAGGTAGACATTCCAGACTGCATGGGAGCATACAAACAAAAGTGGCCTGGTTTCCACTGGTTTCCTCTCAATTAACAAAGGAGTGCACGTGTACGTGTCTATGAAAATTATAATTCATGCTTTTCCCTAAGGCTAGACACCTACTTTGGGGTAGCCAGCATCTGGGAAGTTTTTTCTTAGTTCAAGGTAGTTCACAAAATTAATATAAAACATTGAATAACCAAAAAGGTTTTCTAGGCTCATATCTGGTTATCTGATTTCTTAAAACAATTGCAGGTAATGGAAGCAAGTAGGAATCTGGAAAGACTTTTATATGGTGCATGTGTTTATGTGTATGTATGGGTTTACATGGCCAGGTTTTGGCAGCAAATGGGAGTACAGGGAACTGCAGACCTGTGGAGAGAGGAGCCCATGCTGGAGAGGTTTCCTGGTAGGACCTGTGACCCCGTGGGGGACCCATGCTGAAGCAGGCTGTGCCCAAAGGACAGCATGCATGGAAGAGTGACCCATGTTGCAGCGGTTCACAGAGAGCTGTTGCCTGTAGGATGGACACACATTGGAGAAGTTCATGGAGCACTATCTCCTATGGGAGGAACCCCATGCAGAAGCAGGAACAACGTGTAGTGAATTGACCTTAAACCCCATTACCCATCTCCTTGCACCACTGAGGGGGAGAAGGTAAAGCTGGAAAGGAGGGGGTAGGGAAAGTTGCTTTTAAATTTATTTTATTTTTCATTATACCATTCTGGTTTTTTTAGTAATAAATCCACTTCATATCTCTTAAGTCGAGCCTGTTTTGCCTGTGATGGTATTTAATGAGTGATCTCTCCCAGTCCTTATCTCAGCTCATGAACCTTTTATTATATTTTCTCTCCCCTGTCCAGTTGTGGAGGAGAGAGATAGAGTGTCTTTGGTGGATGCCTGGAATCCAGCCAAGGTCAACCTACCACATATGGGAAGATACTAAATAAAAATAAACCACCATTCATGATTTTTGATAGAGTAATGCCTAGAAGCCAGACTCTTCTCTTTGTTGGACACATCTGTGCAAAAAACAGGGAGAGACACTTTCTTCTCTGAATGTTTTGCAGCCTAAAATCCTAACAGCTCTTTTGCATTACAAGGGGAAACAGCAAAGGTCTAAAGACCATATAAACCAAGCAGTATAAGGAATATAGATGCCTGCATTGCTTTATCTCCACTCATTACACAATAGACAAAGAACATGAAATGAAATCACTGGTTTCCAGCTGCTACAAAGATGTGTGAGTTTTGTGAAAAGTAATTGACTTTGGAATTCACTGCTGCAAGGTGCCTCTGAGAATCTCCACTACTGAGCAAAAAAAGGGGCAGGGAGTTTGCTCATACACTGGACATTCAGGCATTGCCTCTGCTTAAACATTACACCTTTCTCAGCAGCTCCAATGTGGTTTCTTGCAAAGGCATATTTGGGGGAAGGTCCCTTTGGGCAGCTGTTTTTGCATGGACAGTGCATTAGTTTTTCTCTTTCTGCCTTCCAATGATATCCTCAAAGGATTCAATATTCCCAGATGCACTCCAGGCCATGAGAGATGAATCCTCAGTTTCATGTTGTGAAAATGTCACTCTCAAAGATCTGACATTTTGCTGACATTATCTCAGATATTTTCAGTAAAAAAAAAAAAAAAAAAAAAAAACTGGGATGTTTTTCAGCTTCACACTGAGAGCAGAGATTACTGCAGCTTCCTTCCCTGTGGCTCATCCTGATCCACNTTCTTATGTCTTTGAACCACCATTTAGGCCAAGACACCAAGACATAGTGTGGTAGACATACTTTGCTGCTTGCTGCTGAGTAGCAGTGTGAGTACACCCACTTGGTACCATCAGTCCTGGAGCTCATTTCCAGCCTTCCAGCAGTGTGAGATGTGCCACATCTTTTACCCTCAGGCAGACAATGGGTATGCATCTGTTAGTGTTTTGGGTTTTTTTACCACTATAGATGTAATCAATGACACCAATAAATGCAAGGACCAAAAAAGTATCTGATGTTTGCAAGAGAGCATGAGGACCTACACTGCTAAATCAAATACAAAATAAACATTACCTTAGCTGTGAACCTCATGTTTCAGGGTAGCAGTTAACAAAATTCCTGGGAAAAAAATCCTGCAATTCCTAGGAAGAAACGACCACATACACAAGTTTAGAAAACAGATAATTGCCCACAATGGTTTCCCATCTTCCTTAGTACAAATCTTCGTATCCCACTATCTGGATTGAGTCTGAAAACTTCTGTGATTCTAATACTGGCATCCAGTCAGTTTCTGTTCAGCTAACATACCTCTTAACACAGGATGGTCAAATAATTCTGCTGCTGCTACTGGTGTCTTTGAAGTTTATGAATGCAAAGCCTTAACCTATTTCCAGCATGAGATATGATCACCATACGATCAAATTAGAATATGTAAATTGCTCACAAGAGCTTCCTATGGTGCATGAATTTGCTGTTAACAAGTGCTTTCCAAATGAAGTAAGTGTTCTTAATTCCTCTTAGTGAGAGTAGGAGTCATTAAGCATTTCAGGATTAGACTTGAGCCCCTCAATCCTTGCCTCTCCTGGCAAAATATGTCATCTGGCCCAAACACCAAAAGTTCATCTTGCCAACCACCACATGATCTCCCTGCAACTGAAACACATCAGCAGAGAATTGTTGGATCAAAGGTAAGCATCTGAGAATATGATCTAATGTGACTTGTCTACATTCTCTTAATCAGTCATGAAGGGAATAGAAAGCTCTACAGATCAATTAATTGAAATCTAATGGCTTGAACTGGTTTTCCATCAATTTTATAGGACTTCAACAGAGACTTATCTCAGACATTAACAACTACAAGAGATGTTTACCATTAACTGAGGTGAATCCCACAGCAGCTTACATGATTCAGTAACTTCATCAGCTGGACTAGATTGTGCTGCAGGTAAGTTCTGCATGGTCCTCACCATAAAAGCGAGTTTTCAGTTTTCTGCTGTTTCTGCAGTGATGCTTGTGCACACAAAAGCACATCATATTTTTCCAACCTTACTGTCTGACTTGGTAAAAAAAATATTATTTCTGCAAACAAAACTCACTTTGTCATCTTTTTAGACTGCCACCAACCACCAAAACTACCCTCATTACATCAGCATTTCTTCATGTGGGAATTATTCAGCAGCACAATGGCCAATCAATGGCATAAATGAGCTGAGTGTTGCATTAGAGCTGAGGCACTTAACCCAGGGCATTGGCTTTCCTCTGCCTGCATCCCAGGTCTTAAAGATTGCCACAGCTGTGGGACTCAGTGTCCAGGGCTCAGTACCTGCTGCACCTTGGCATGATGCTGTATCAGAGTAAGCTATAGGTGGACACACCCTCACACACCCCTGGAGCCACTTCTTTCCTTTGCTTCCCTCCTCTCCAAGTCAATTCCCTTAACAAAACCTGCTATGGGCAGAGATGGAGGAGGGTGGACCACATTCTGCATGAGTGTCCTCACCACATGAGGAATGAGGTCAGAAAGGGAGCATGAACAGGAACTTGGTGAAGTTTCCCTTCAGGAAGGGAAAAGGAATTGGAAGGAGAAAAGATGGGACTCCAGTTCCCATATTCAAGTCCTCAGGAACAATTCACAAACACTTTTGGGAGCATAATTCTTTCTCCTCATCATTTTCCTCTGTTGGCTTGGGTGCTCCTGTAGGACACAGGAGTTAAAGGTGCTGAACTATTGATGCTGAGGAAGAAGTCAGATCTCCTACTTCATAGGTACCTCCTGGTATTTACCTACTGTGCTCAAGCACTGAGCCTGTAACTCTGTGTTAGAGGGAAGTAACCACATCTGCATTTAATGAGGAATCAAATCTTTGCACATATACTGTATGTTTTTGGAGAATGCTGGTTGAATTCAGGACCCTAGAGTTTGCAGGCAAAGGGATTCTGATTTTTTGTGCCATCATTGGGCTAAGGCATCAACTAACCATAAATTTCTCAAAATTGAGGAAATTTTGGCATAGCCTTCAAAGGATGGCTGGATGGCTCAAGTACCCCAGAGTTCAGTGACCTCTAGATAGGTGAGTTTAGACTGAAACGTTAAGCTTTGGGGAATTTCAGGCATGTAATTTTTCCTCTAGGAAAAATCCATTTGTGCAATTTTCATATTACTTGAAACAGAAACTGTCTTGCAGACAAACCAAGCTAATATTTTAAATTAACATGGGGAATAATGTACTAGAACAATGTATGTAGAGTCTGAGTAAAGGTAGGGTGAGAGAAGAAACTGAACAAAAAGGTTTAAGAAGAGAAAGGCAGAATTAGGGTAGAGTGGAAGAAAATGAGAAGAATTATAATTAAAAATAAACTCCAGCCACTTCCCATGTTGAAAGCTCACAACTAGTAAGCTGAGTGGCATCTTACAATTCTGCCAGGGTATTACAGAAACAGCATTTGAGGTTACCGTCATGTGTTTTATGTGTTTCATAATCACATTTGTTAATAGGAAGATGCAAGATTTCATCTATACCAAGCTTTAGTACTTTAGCATTAAAGTTTAATTAGTAAATCTTGGAAGGAAAGGAAAGCAAGCTGATGTTTTGCTCAACGAGCTTCTATGTACAGTCAGGATTAAATGTCAGATAAAGCCTCTGCTTTATTAATTTTCACTTTACTCTGAAACAAAATATATGAACCGTGCAATTATTTCAAAATCCTACCAGCATTAAACTCTCCCCATCTCTGACTTCTTCCTCATCATGCTTTCACCCCCAGCAGTAGAGAACAGTCTCTCCTGCTAACCTGCAATAAACTCTGCTTATAGCTCCCTTCAAAGGAGGTCCACCGAAACTTAAAAATAAATGAGACAAGACTAAGATTAATAAAATAGGCAAGGATAATTGTTCATTTTTTTATGACCCAAATTCAATCCATTAAGGGAAGAGTATAAGACTCCCTTCTAGTTAAATTGACTGAAACATTCTGCAACAACGGAGAATAATAAAGCACAATTAAAAGTGAAAGTGACCTGGAGCTTTAAATACCCAAGAACCATGGTAATGGAACAAGAAGGCTATTTAAAGGTCAGCAGCTTATAAACAATGTCCTCAGAGCAATTTTTCAAGAGGAAAATAATTTCAGATGGGGCTACTGAGTAATTTATAAAAAAAGGTTTCTCCCATCCTGAAGGAAGCCAAGCAAAATTAAATGCCTACTATGAGGCTCTGGCAGCCATTGTTTCATGTCTTATGTTCAGGAGGAGCTATTCCAGCTGGCATTCAGCGGGATCATCTGGCAGGGTGAATCTCACAATAGCATGCTTACAGAGTCATGCATTTCCCAAAACATTTGTTCCTTTGGAGATGACATCTGGGCTGCAGTCCATGACCTCTGCTTGCACAGCTGGCAAGGGTTACCTGAGCACCTGCACTGCTGCAGAGCAAGAGGCAAAAGAAAGCGCTGACGCTCACAGTTCTCCGTGGGCAGTGTGGGAAGCTGTGTCCTCAACCCCTTTGGCTCCCTGGCATATTTTCTGTGGCCTTTCATCCACACACATCTCCCAGCACATCCTGGGGACTGGCACCTGCTGCCAACCTGCACAACGAGTGAGTGTCCTGGCACTGCTATGGAAGTCTCCAGTTCTTCTTTGCTAAGATCAGTTGTCCTGCATGCACTGGTCTGTGACTTTGGAAATTTGCCCCTTGGGAAAAAATACAGAAATCATTCTTGAAACCTAATATAATTCCTCATATTTATAGAGATCCTTCAAGCTCAAAAGGAAAAAACTAAATCCTTCTCCACTTGGAGCTGTGTTTCCCCCTTCATTTTTCAGACTTGAAGGTAGAACCCCATTATAGCAGGATCTGTATACCACAGCTGAAAATATAGATTATACCCAAAAAATATTAATTCACTCTGTAGGAAAATAAGGCTATTCATATAAGCATCCATTACAAATTCATCAAAAATATAAAGCCAGAAAATTATTTTTCATTCAGGCAGGCATATTAAATACAGCAATCCAACAACAGCTGTGTTGCATCAGCACCTACAGCAAAAACTGCTAGGAAGGACTTGCAGGATCCAGCAAGTTATTCTGCATCACTTAAATCCATATCCAAGAGATAAATTAGTGATCTTACACATTTACTTAGCCTGTGTTATATCTCAGCCATCAGGGAACACACCTCATAACCCAGTGTCTAGAGGAAATTTAACAAGATTCTAGGCACAAAGTATTATCATGTGTAAGGTATGTGTTGTGTTTCATGCAGCTTCATCAAAACTGACATAAACCAGTCATTTAAAAAATCATCTAATGTGGCTGTATGTTAGGGAATTAACCCTTGGAGCGGCAGAAATAAGACACACAGCTACATGGTCTCTCTTAAGACAGAAAGGAGACAACTTTATTCTAACACACCTTGCTTAAGTACAGTGACTCACTACTCCAGGGACAGAATACAGCTGATTGGTCTAGAGAAAGAGACACCTCTTTCCCAGGCTTTTCTCACATATCCAGCAGGTGTTATCTTTGTTTTTAATTCTTCTCTTATGTTTACATCAGAGAAAAATACATGGCTTTGGGAAAAAGCCCTAGCAGAGCCTGAGAAAGTTGGACTGGAAAAATCCTCACAAAAGGTTTTTCTGGGCCTGACAGCCACAGTCTAATGACAGAGAAGAATTATACTTAGGCTTTTGGTGAATTCTTTGCAGAAATGTTTTAATTCAAGAGTTAGCGTAATAGTAATGCTGCCCTACACAGCACAGGTTTCACTGACTACTTATGGGTATTTAATACTTCATTAGCTCTTTTTCTGAATGCCTTTCTTTTGCTGTGTTCATTCTGTACTTTTTTTTCCATCTGCCCTCTTCCCTCCTTTTGCACACCACAAGTTCACTGAATATTTTACTCCCATTTCCCTTCATGGTCTCTTTTAAACAAGCAACACATCAACTGAATGACTTGAAGCTTGTTTCCTCTGTGATAAGGTTAGTAAAAAAATTAGCTGGAAGATATCAGCCACTTTGCTGTAACTGTGTGTTGTCTTTAAAGTTACATGAAACACCACATTGCATAGTGCTATTTCAAGAAAAATAGACTCTCTCCGCTGTATTTTCTGCTGGTGCAGTTCATTTACAGCAGGCTGGCCATGTGCCCACTACGCACAGACAGTGCATGCAGAGTCATAGGAACAGCTGATCAAGCAAAACTATGATAAATTCAACCCAGTACATTTTCCATTGTCTATAATAGAAATTTAGGTTTTATAGATTTTGTCTGCATCTCTCTTCTGAGCCATAGGTGTAAAAATAAGGATGGAAACTGGACAGATTTTCTTCCCTCAAGACTGTAAAATCACTCAATAAACCTCTTCCTATAATAAAAGCCTTTAAATGATGGTTGAAACCCTGGCTCCACTGGAGCCAATAGAAAAACTCCTGTTCACATCAGGAGCAAGTGACTTCTGCGCTAATGAAAGCCCTTTAACGGCACTGTGTATGCTACAAAATGACTCCATATAATAACTTGCTATAAAACACATGTTTTTATCTGGATAAGGTCTCACTTTTTTTTTTCTAATAATACATTTTTAAAAATACTGATTTTTTCCATCAATAAAAGACAGTCAATATATAAATTCCTATTATTAACACTGAGAAGCGGGTTGAAAAAGGGCTTCTGAAGACAGCATGGAAATGAAGCTGCAGGTTGAATGTTATATAGGCCAAATGGAACGGTCAAGGCTGTTTTAAGCCTCTGCTGGAAGCTGGTATATCTAGTACCAAAGTAAATGTTAAAAGCATTATTGGCCAAGATGGACTCACACTGACATCTGGCAAATTTGTACAAAACTAGGAGGAATTTGTAGTCTTTGTTTGTGTTCTAACATTTCAATTTAGACTAACCAAAGCATACATGATAAGCACCCAGACAGAAAAAACAAATTCCAGTATATTGTCTGCAAAATACCAGCACAAAAGGATTTTAGAGAAAGAAATTCACATTGTCAGCTGTCAGTTCACAGCACGGATAAATCCTGGCATGTAATTGCAGCATTAGTCATGCTGGCTGACAAAGGCACCACAGAGCAGGTGGGGGACCAACAGTGGTGACTAGAGAGGTCATCAGCTGTCTGGGGCACCAGCTCTCCTCACCAGCCTCCAGCATATGCTCAGCCAGCAGGATGAGGAGCCCAAGCTGGAGCACTGTGCTTGCTGATGTGTCCCACCCTGGCTTGTCCAGGGCTGGCTGCCAGCCCTGCTCCCCTCACAGGCACCTTGCAGAGCTCAGATCCTCCTGAGCCACTTGTCCAGCACAGAGGGGACAAAAGTGAGCCTTCACTTTGAAGCTGTAACTGTGTCACTGCTCCTTTGGGCTTGGAACAGGATGCAAGAGGAAGAGGAAAAAAGCTGTTCCAAAACAGCCACACATCTGAATTCAGGCTTTGGGTTAACAAATATGTGCCACTACAAAGGTGGGATGAAATTCACTTCTCCACACTCAGAAAACTCTTTTGAAGAAACAGCCCTACGCAGTTTTTTGTTTTTTTTCAATAAGTCAGTAACTAAGTGAGGGCTAGAATCTGGAAATATAGTCCTCATAATGATTCCATCAGTTTATAAGGAGTAGCTGGGGAAGAATATTTCTGATAGTGGCATCTCTTACAGTGTCATTGTTTGCATCTATGATGATCAGAATTGCAAATATGGAACTATGGGAATTACCCATGAAGCGATGTGCTAGATTTGCCATCACCTGAAGTCATTGAATAAAGTGTGGAAATCTTTGAAAAACATATTCTAGCTCAATCAGAGGACAAGTCTGTGCCATGGGCCTGAATTTTACACTAAAGGATATGATGACAACAGCCCTTGTAGGTATTAAAAGTCATGAGTATTTGAATCTGCCAGAGTGGTTTGTATTTCTTTTATTCCAAGATTTTGGGGCTTTTCAGCATTCGTATTTGTCAGCATGCAGAGGAACATCAAAAACATAGGTACAAAGCCTAGCCTTTCAGGATATAAATAGATTAATAGTTCCCAGAGGGAAAGGTACCTAAAAGACCCAGGCTGATTCTGAGCCATTCCAGAAGGATGCCATTAGACAAAGCCTTCCCCAAATCCCACTGTTAAGGGCATTTTAGGCGGAAAGAGGTATTGGCCACAAGACAGGCACTCAAAGCACACGACCTAGGAGGGTAAAAAGTTCAGAAGTGTTTTACGAGGAGCTAAAGGCATCTGAGGAGAACAGCTGTTTTAAAATAAAGAATAAAGGTAGGAAGACTGAAGAGGCTGTCTCCTTCAAATCTTGGAGAGAGCTGACATTGATGAAGAAAGTGCTTCTACGGGCCTATATAAAAACCTTCCACATTGCTCAGGTGTCCTCTTGTCACTGAGCACTCCCTGTGCACAGGAGCCATGCCAACTTATCCATCTGAAATTGCAAATTCCAGATGGAAGCAGCAATTAATTTTTTTAAATTTAATTTCTGTCTAGTCACCAAGATCATATTGTTATAAAGAGGAACAAATTCTCCAGAGTTACAAATAAACACCAGCTAATTCTGCACAGAGGTAGATATCACAGGTCTCTCTGCACAGGAATAGGATGATAGGCTTGCAGAATCTGTCCTGCAATGAAGTGTGCCAGGGATTCACACGGAATCCACATGAATCCTGCAAAACTGTAACACAACTCCCAAACAGGGTCCTTATTTTCCTTTAATACCTAGCACAGCAGTGCTCGTGAGACACTTGCAGAGGCACTGCTACAGCAGAATTCAGTAGCACACACAAAGTTATATGAGGTAATTGACATGATTAATCAAGAATATTTTGTCCCAAATTGTTAAGCTTTTTGTCAGATTTTTGATTCTACCAACATGCTAATGAACAGCCGGTCTCTCAAATCATCCCTAAGCCACACTGGCAAAATACTGGAGCTTCCTTGACTGTGGACAGGGAGGAGGAAGGACATTATTAAAAAGTGTGACACGTACAAAGAGCAGCCTGAAATTTTGGACTTGATTACTCATGCCAGACCCCTTTGGAGTCCCATAAAGAACACATAAAACCTGACATTTCGGGGATGATATAGAGGGAGAACGAAAAGCAGGAGTGAGGAGAGAAAAAAGGATGGTCTGAGAAAGCCATTTTCCATGGTAATATGATTGAGAAGAGTAGGAAGAGAAGGGCTGTGCCCCAAAGGGTTTTGAGAAAAAGAGGTTCAAATACCATGAATGAGGAGACATCATGGGCTGTCCTATTTTTTGGAGCCAAGAAGCAAAGAAGCAGGTAAGAAGAGGATTCAGACCAAAGAGGAAAGTAGCATCTGTGAAAGAAAAGGTAGGGGAAGCTGGGGAAGTGGAGGTGGGGACAAGCAAGAAGGAAATTATATATTTTTCTTGGCAATCAGTGAACTAATCCCTCTTACAGTTTACAGACAATATTACCTTCCCTTGGAAAAGCTGGTACATTCTCTGGAGGCTGACAGCTTTTCAGCAGTGAGGTGCCCTGTGTACCAGAGCAGTTTGATGCACAAACAAGCAATGCATTTGTTTATGCATTTCTCTAATCCATTGACAAAACCAGTATGGTTGCAGCAAAACTGCTCCCCTATACACCTTGCCAGGAAGAGGAGTTTCACAGTAACCCACCAGTAGTCTGTGGGGTGCTCAGGGGCACAGACCAGCAGGTTGGAAGGGGAACCACACCTCCACTGCCCATGGATTCGTGAGAGATCCAGGAAAGTGTCGGTCAGGAGTGCTGATTTCTGTGCAGGCAGGTACAACATCTGCCTTGAACACACCTGGAATTTAAATATATAGGACCGAAGTTGCTTGTAGTCTCTCTGGAGGCAGTTCTGCATTTGTCCACCTCTTTACCATAAACTCACCATAGACCCTATAATTCCCCAGCATCTTGACAAAAACATCTTGTTTCCTCCTCTAAAGAATGCAGCAATATAATTAATGGTAAGAGCTACCCCACAACTGTATGCATTCTCTCATGTTCTTAGCCAAGCAAATCTTTCATTTTGTCGGGTAATTTCTTTTTAATGTGGTGGTTGCTATTATTTCTTGATAGTGATAAAAGACCTGAAGCAAAATTCTTTTCAGAGAATTCAAGAGGGAAAAAAATCTTTCTTGGGGAAGGAGCATACTTACTGCATGCAGAAGGTGTTAATTAAAAATCCTTAAAGCTGACATTATAGCACTAAAAATCATGAATATTTTGAGTCTTAAATGTCTCAGTTATCATCACAGAACATGTCTGCCATGGCACCCATTTCTTTGGCCTGAGGCATTAGTATAAAATTAAAAATGGGCATTTGGAGCTGGTAAGCTTTGATCTAATTGAGTATGTGGTAGGATCAAATCATAATATACCCATGATTTGGTGATCTCATTCCTCCCTTCTGCCAAGGGTTTGTCAATGGGTACTAATGTACTCTTATAACCTATTGATGTTTTACAGAGTAAGCTGATTTTTCTAACTTATTTTTGTGTGTGAGCTTAAAAACCCACACTCCACCCCCCCAAAAAAAAGCCAACATCCCACCTGCAATTTCCATATGAACTAAAGGGCAGAGGAAGCTTTCCAGCTGTTATAATTCAGTAGGGATGACATTTATGTCTCTGTGTTTTTCTGCAGCTGGCTTAGTGCACACCACACTGTGCAAAGTTGAAAATCAATTAATTTTGGAAAAAATTTCTTTTCATCCACTCTCTTCCACAGATCAAATTTCTCATCTGTTCAGGGAATTCTTTTGGCATGAACAGAGGTAAAACTGATGAATATTAAATCTAAGCAAGCTTAAAGAGCGTAGTCCTTACCCGTTTCAGTGAAATACAGATGTGTATATATATCTACCTAGATATATGCATTTTATACATATGAAGACATGATCGATGCATAGGTTTTTTGATAATTTATAGACAGAGGTTCCAAATATTTTTTTTATCTTTTGAGATTTCAGATAGAAAAAAATTACTTCTACAAATGAGAAGTAGCATCAGTCATCAGAGGAAGGAGTGTATAGAGTCTGAAATAGCAAAGCAATTGAACATGGAAAGTTTGGTGTAGAAAAGAAGGGTGAGTAATTTAAACCCACTCAGGAACAGGTGTGACTTGTTCATAAACCAGTTAGGAAAAAAAAATTGTTCAATTACCCCTCTCTGGTAAATAACAAATTACCATAGTAACTCAATTTTCAACAACATATGCATATATTTTGTTACAGAAAAGCTTGAGTCAAAACTGCATTTTACTATCATACCAGGACTTCTTTCTTAATTTCAAAATCAAAATTCTATGAACTTTCAGCTGCTTATTTACATACACTGCCTCATCTATGACCAGAAACGACCACCTTAAGGTTGATTATATTACTCAATCCATGCTTAAAATATATTCTGCCTATTTGTTTAGACTGTTAACATTTAGCCAATTCAGCCAATAGTTTTTATGATAGGGAGAGTAGCTGTCATTTTGGGGGTGGATTCCAAATGATTTTTTAAAATCAGATTAGTTTTTTCAACAATTACAAATTATCTGGGACATATCTTTATATGCAAGTGTGTATTTAACTTTATAATTCTATATCTATGTGGTGGTGGTTAGAAACTCTCAAGTATTTTCTTAAAATATTTTCTGCTTTCAAGGCAGGAGGATTTCAATTAATTTAACTGAGTGACCATACAGAATCCAAACCTTTGTGTAGAGCTACACAGCCCAGATGGTGCAGGAGGAGTCCCAAACCACCCAGCTTTTTCAGAGCAGCAACACACACTCACCTCCAAATCCTGGTCCAGACTTTGCAGAAGAAACGTTCATCAGGAGCAATCCAGATGCAGCATACAAGAGTGGTGTGGTTTGTGATTAGTCTTTCATAGAAGCAACTTAAAGGCTGCCAGTGTCAGTGCCACCAGGGCTGGACTAGAAAAAAAATAAATAAGGGCTATGCAGCCTCAGTTAGAACATCGTTTTAACATCCTGAATCTTTAAAGTATGTATGATTTGGATCTTGAACCCTGAACAGTTTTGGTTTTGTGCAGACTCATCCTGAGGGGCGTCTCAACTGTTCAGATTAACCTGTCCAGGCTAAAAGTAGTCTCCAATTGGTCTTCAAACTTGGAGAGATGATCAGAATCTGCTGTTGTTGACAGTTTTCCATTTTGTAATTAGCAACAAATCAGACTTTACTCAATGTTCCCACAGCCATCTGTTGACTCTATGATGGCAATTTCAGTCTGGATCCTTCTATCCTATTTATGCTTATACGATTCAGATGGCCAAAAATAGCAGAATGGGCAGCAGCATAACAAACACTGACACTTTCAATTTGAAAATAATCTTAGATTCATTTCTGATTTTATAAAAATATGCCAGAAGGTTGGCCCAATAAAGATAAGACATGTATGAAGTTGTAAGTTCTGGTACTCCATCCTCTTTTTTCTAAACAATGAAGGAAGAAGATGAAGTAGAAAATATAGACACTTAGTCCTTAGCCAGTCTCACCTCGTAGCTCATTGAAAATCATTTTTGCATGAAGAGATGCTCTGAACCAAACCACTCAATCATCAATAGATGCAGTGAAACAAATCTCTTCTCATTCCATTGGAAATATGCAAACAGTAATACATCTCTTGCCTGAAGAATAATTCCCTGTTCATAGCATGGTAATTCATCTCACTGAATTATCTTGTTTTACTTATTCATTCTCAAAGATTTTAAAGGAAAGAGGAAAAAAAGGGAAGGAAGGGAGAGCAGAAGGAAAAAGAGCAGCAAACTGCTTATCAACAGCGCAAACACGATTGCGTCCAGTGACACAAAACAATAGAACTGCAAAACTTTTTCAGACCACTCTGTGTGGGCTGAATCCATAGCAGAATTTTAGTCTGTAGCAGGTGTGCAGTTTTGAAAGCCTCCCAGTTGTCCCCACCTGCAGCACCTCGGGTGACATCATGGAGATGGGTGGAGTCACTGTGTGCAAGCTGTGCCCTCCCGTGGAGCTAACCTGTCCAACGCCTTTCAGGGAAGCACCCAAGGCACACCAGCCACTCTTAGGTGCTCAGTCCAAGCAGGAAGGTTAGAGCTAGGCCAGGAAAGCCCTCTTGATGCAGATAAACACCCAGTCCATAGCCTCAGCTCCTTGTCTTTTCAGATCCATTCCTCTTGGGTTGCGCCACATAACTTATACAGATACAGGTTCTGCCACAGATCTTTGCTTCAAAAGACTTTCTTGCATGGAGTGATTATGTCAGGTGGATTTTATTGATATCTTTGGTTTCATTACCTCCTCCCACCTTTTCATGTTTGTATTCAGGTAAGAAATGTAATTCTGCACAGGCATAAAGTTATCATATCCTCGTCATAAACTGAGTGACACGATAACTTGTCTTGTCAGATAGTTTTACAGTGCTATGCATCAGCTGAAAGGCTGAGAATGAAGCAAATAGTCAAAGGTTTTTTATATCTCCCCTAAAGCCACAAGGAGATGTAAGTACTGATATGAAATGACACTACATTTTGTTTGGGAAAATTTTACAAACTTGCTTTTGCCCAAGATGGCAGCTATTATATAAGTAACAACATCTTCTCTTTTAAAGTCTTCATTTTCTTCTTTTTTCATGAGGAACAAAAGTACTTTGAGCTCAGCTCTCCCTTTAGATAATGAGAATAGAGTAAAGTGCTTGAATCAGCATATGAAACTTACTGAGAAAAACATATAGGAGCTTGACTTAAAACAGTCCCTCCCAACATCAGATAGATGCCTGAAGCATGCAGATATGGAGTAAAAATAGAGTACTAGAAGCTGGAAATGGGACAAAGCTGAAGTTAAAGAATCCTTCCTTGCAGCATTTCTGTTTTAGCTTTGAATTTTCAACTTTGAAATTTGTGACCTTTGTTGAAATTATTGTCACACAGCCACAAAGCATCCCTTCTGTCCAAGGCAGTCATCCCTTGGGCCTGACTTCCTGGATCTCCCATGGGCAGAACAGCAGCAGTGCAAAGCTGCTTCTTTCCCTCACCTCAGAGCAACATCTAGTCTGCATGGGTATCCCAACACAGCTGCTCTATGAGGTACTCAAGATTATCACTAGCCATGTTAGTGTGAGTGACATGCAGATGGAAGTGGAAAGTGTAATGGAGCTCATTGCTCTTCCTTGCCTCATTTTTCTGGTCATCCTTGAATGCTCTTTGGTCAAGAAATTCCTCAGTTTTATTATAGCCAGTGCTTCACTGCAATCCATGAAGAACTTTTCTCATGATTCCTTATAGTAGGTAGCTGCTGAGTTATGTTGCTCAGGAAAGAGGAAAATCAAAAGACACTTCAAGCTTCATAAATTTTTCTTGAAAACTGAATGATGAGAAAGGCCAAGGAGAAGTGCTGCTACAGATGCTATTTCTCAGTTTTTTTAAGCTGAAAATCACCATGATTTTGCAAAATATCACTCCTTTTCATTAACACCCAAATAGAATTTAACCTAAACTTTGAATAGTCATTTATTAATTCTGTTTTTCCACATCCATATTGATTCTATTTTTTCCACATTTTCACTAATGTGCATATATAGAAATGTGTGCATTTTGAGAAAGTTTTTTAATGGATTGGATCTTTGGACCAAGTTTTGATGTCTCCTGGACTTCTCAGTCCTGGGGCTGCAGGTTGTTAAACCTCTCTGAGTGCAGCTACAATCTTCTGTTGGAGACTGATCTTTATCCTCCTCAGAGACTATAAACAGTCAGGCTGCTGTAGGCTTTATGCTCACTACTTTCTTTAACCTTAGCTGAAAAGAGTAATCTCCAGTTCCTCAAAAAAACGGCACTCTCATTTATTTTCTTTGTTCCAAATATTAACTACATTTTAAAACCCTTTCATTACTGTATCAGTAGCCTCCTTGATAAAGTTCCTTGTGGGAGGGGCCCCACAAGGTTGGCTCTATCAGTTTGGCTTTCCTAATTTGATTTTCCATCCTTCATCTGTGTCAAAAAGAGTGGCTTTCACAGTCACAACTTAATTTGTTCTGTAGCTTCTTACAGAGTGTGAAATTTCACCTAAAGGATCTCATGGCTGAGTCCCAACACTCCCCAAAAAGTAACAGGAATTTCAAAACTACACATGGATTTTTCCAGTTATACTGGCACATAATTAATCAAAATTCAAATGGAAATTTTTTCTCTTGCCCCAACAGCTGTAGAACAGCACAAGCTTTCTCATCCTTAGCATTTCAAGAGCATGTGTGGAATTCCATGTCTCCCAGACACCCTCAGATATAACCAGCCAACCTAAATAGCAGCTATACAGATATCTTAAATTCTGACTTTGCTCCATTGATTCTATTTTGCTAGAACAACAAAATGGCACTGTGTAATTTTACTCTTTTCTTCATTCATAATTGCCCTTTTGATTTTGAAAATAATGCTTCTCACTGACTGCAATGTGAGCTGCATTCAGATTGCTATGTTATCTAAATCTGAGCAAATATTATAAAGCTCACGCAGTTCCTCTGAGGGACAGAATGTTCTCATTTCTTCAATTGCTCACATTTGAATATAATGTTTACAAAGACTTGCACTTGTCCTTCTTTCTTAAAATTGTAAACCTTAAGATTAGCACCGCTGTTTAAAATAAGATATGTTTAAGTCAACAAGTTTTTCCAAACTTAATTTTCATCACTGAAGGCTACTCCTTCTGTTTGTTCTAGCTTTCATTCAGATATTTTAAAATGTTCTTACTGATTTAGGTCCAATTCGTCACAGAGGTCCTGGCCTAATTATGGCTGTTAAAACACTACAACTATTGAAAACATCCTTCAAAGAGCGTTTTTTTGACTAAATACAGCAGAAATCTCCCCATTACATACAGGGTCATGGAGCTGGGTCTCCATCCCACCACACTCAGGCATAACTATTCTCTTTGAGGCTTCTGCTTGCAACTTCACCCTCACATCTGTGCCAAGGCTGGCTGTGGCAGAGCTGGCTATGAAGAAGGACCTGATGGGGTTCCAGTGCCAACCTGGGATGTGTTTCCAGATTTCATACATATAAATACAGCAAGGTAAAGGTTTTGGCCAATATTTAGAACTTGATTTTTAGCCCTTGCATTTGGATGTTTCTACTCTTGGTGTAGAATGGACATGGTGATGCTTTCCAACTCCAGCAGGGCATTGCAGACCAGGGCCACTGCTGGCTGGAGAAATAGGACAGCAGAGAGCACTGTCCCCCCAGGCTCACAGGGATACCCCCTGGCACCCAAGGGACACAGGCACACCTTCTCCATGGGTACTGCCCCACAATGTTTTACACTGCTCTGGAGGAATGGAAGCACCTGTCTTTGAGCCCTGTTTTCTCTTTCTGTATTCACACAGATGTGTGTGTGCTTTTATAATAGAGATTAATTACAGAAATGTGGCAAGCTTTGATTGCAAAAGGTAACTGTAAAAAGAAAAAGCAGAAGTTATAGAAGACTTTCAAAAGAACACAATATGAAGGACACTGCCAATTCAATGGCTTGAAATTAAGAAATACAGATGTTTTATTTAAGCAGTGTGGCATTTAATATCACAAACTGAAGGGAAATCCAACTGCAGAATAAATAAGATATAGTAAGTGGATTAAGGACATAGGTTTATGTACATAGCATGCTTCTAAGTAGGAAAGATGTATCTATGTCCGTTTGAATCCGGATGCATGCGTAAAAAGAATGTTTTTTTTTTTTCACTAAAGGGTATAGTTCTGAAATGCTCTTAATGAATCATTTATAGCAAAATGGTCATAAGAAACATCATACTTGAGGTCCAGCCTCAAGTAAAGAGTGTTTATCTCAAGATTTGAAATGCTGTGTGGCAGCCATGCCTGGCCTGAATAGAGGCATCCTTTTCTTTCTGTTTAATGAATTGGGCTGCCCTGCTCTCTATGCAGAGCAAGCACAGCCAGTCTGAGGCACATTTAAGTAAAACCATTCCAGCAGTTATTTGCCTCAGATGAAAGAAAGTCAGGCCAGCCTTCAATGTCTTAGTGGGGTTTGTGGCTGCATATCCTTTTTCAGTTCCCCAAAAGTTATGTTCTCATTAAAATGTCACCTTACAATAATGCTCTAATGTACTGGCTTCTGCCTTCATTAGCTGTTGAACTAAAGCTAGTAATAGAACAACAGATTACCCTGAATTTACGATGGGCTAATTCCATTCTTCCTAGCCACAAAGATAAATCACCCTTTGTTTACAACTGAAAGACCAGCAATTTTCAGCAGAATGAAGAATAGATGGGAAAATATAGTTTTAACTCTTGGCACAGATTGTTTAGAGGCGCCGAAGCAACAATATGGTCAACAAGTAAAACATAAAATCAAGCTCTGGTAAGGACCAATGAACAGTGTTTTCAAAGCTTTTTTTCAGTCAGTTGAATATCCCACCATTTACCTCTGAAAATGGGATTTGACCCATTTGATCCTCTGCCATAAGGATATTGTTAAAGGAAAAGTGAAATCCAAATCATACAAAGAAAAAGCTTAGGAGAGATAGTAGTATAAATTATTATAAAGTCAGGAGTTAACTAAAAGTTACCAGATCACAAAGTCACAAAGGAAACTTCCACAGATCATCTTTGGAGCAAACAGAAATTCTATTATTGCTATTTTTAAATCCTGTTTTAAAGCACATATAGAAAAAGGCAATGAATAAGTATGTTATGCAATTCCCCTTAATAAATTTAGTATAGCACAGGAAAAGGTCCCACCTTCATAGGTAAAGGAAGGGATTCATTATCATGTGTTAGATAATGGTGAGCACAGATTTGTAATAAGCAGCAAGATAGTATGGGAAGAAAAAAATACTGAAAATACATTTAGAAGCTTTTCCTAAGGCTTTTATATGTACCTCTAATTCTGTAGAAAGTAGATGAAAAACATGTTAAAATTATTTGATTCTAAAGTAATAGTTTTATTTTTTCTGCAGATTAGTTACTATACATATACAAATCTAATTATCTATACTTTGTTTTTCTTTATTTTCCAGCAACATTGATTTATCTGTTCTGTTTTTAACAACTGGTAAAGAATAGATGCAAAATCAAAAGGAAAAAAAAAGGGGGGGGGAAATCTGTCGGGACAGAAGTTTTCCTGAGGGAAAAAATGAAATGAAACATTTTAGCTCATCAGGTAAATACCATTTCAGCCTCACACAAGGGACAGTATTTTCATTTGACTGGTTCAAGGAAAGTGATCTTCAAAACCTGGTAATTGTCCTTTTGCTTTCCAAGTAAAAGAATGGCATAGCTGAAGTATACATTTAAGTATTAAGGTGGAAAACTTATTCTTTTTGTCTGCTTAAAAAAACAAAATAGAAATGAATGCTTTCAATCTTTTCTCTTTTTTTTCCCCCTATCTCACTTTCTGTTTGGGTTATGACCTGGACCATGAGATTCTTACATAGGATTTATTGCATTGTTTAAGAAGACACCCAAAGAATAAGTGAATATACTTTAAAAAGCTGTGGCTAATGTAAGATATAATCTTATTTAGAATATCCAGAGAAATTAGTTAATTTTAAAAACATCTTGAAACCATCCTTCTTTTAGTTTCAATAACCTAAGAATCCCATTCTTACTCTGGAGGAGATGCCAAATGTTTTCCTGCTTACTACATTCAGAAATAGATTTAGTTTTGCCCAAAAAGAAAAGTTTATCAGAGAGATATTTGGTTTATGTCTCAACTGATATGTGCTGCAAACTCTCTTCCTCCAAACTGCAAAACAACTGATATCTGTGTTTTATTTGATAAAGTCTCCCTGGAGGAGTCTGTCAGTAATCTACAGCTGAGACACTGGGAAAATATCTTTCTTTCTTCAACCATTGGGTTCTTTTACTTATTTAAAGTCTAACTCCTTCTGGGTATTTTACTCTTCAAATGTACACTGAGATCTTTCCTTGTACATGGTTTAAGGAGATAATCACTGTTGTCAGCTGTGCCATTTTTATTTGGCTCACAGATAATTTGTGTTTTTGCTGAAGTTCCTAAACTCTTTGGCTGAAGCAATTAAATTAGAGTGTGAGGGAGCCAGGTTCTTAGCTCTTGTGCTTAGAGGAAGAAATTTTTTAAAACCTGAACATTCAAACAAATACAGAGAACCCAGTAAGTCTAAAATAGTAAGATTTTAATTCCTCTCATGACTTCTTAGTTCTCACTATTATCAAAAATGCTGCAATACTAAACATAAATGATAATAAAAATATTTTCTAAAAATGATCCTTCATTAGCAAACAATAGAGCTACTGATTCAACAATGAAATTTAATCAAAAACTATAACCCATGTGCCCACACAAATGTCTTATTTTCTGGCTTCAATTTTCCTTCCATGAGAAAATCTTGGCTCTCGTTGCCTTCCATGTCTTTATGCTGACAGTTGTGTGGGTCTGTCTATAAATGATTATAACAGCTCTCATCCATCAGTTGTTATACAGTTTTCATTTAACAAAGCTGATTTATCCTAATATGTATTAAATATGCTCTAAATGTGTTTTCCAATCTCCTCTCCCACAAATTTGGAAGAAAAGTATTTTCCTGACTTAAAAGTGTATTTCAAGATCTGCCTCAGGTTTTTTTGTTTCCCTCAGTGTGTTTCCACCCTTTGAAATTTCTATGCAGGTCACTCATTAGAAAATTTCTTTAGATAAGTGAGTTCTGATGCTGAGGTTGCCTGCCCTGCCAAGCAACCAGTTACAGACTGTTTGTTACACCTAATGGCAGCTGTAGCTTGATCTCTCCAAGTGTTTTGTGCCCGAGTGCCACTCAGAATGTACCAAAACTCCCTCCTTCAGCCCTCTCACACAGGCTTTCTCAGTGATTTTGAAGCTTTAATTTCCTCTAGCCCATAATGAAGGGTCTTTAAGAGCACTTAAAATTGTTAGGCAGGCTGCAAAGGGAACACATCTGATTTCTGAAAGTTTTCTTTCACTGGCAGACACTCTCCTTCTTCCCTTCTGAGGAATCTTCAGCTGCCTAATCAGGGCAACTTGAACTTGAACTTGTGCTTGGCACAAACTTAGAAATATGTCTGTCGTCTCCCAGGATCTAGCCTTGTAGCCCAAACACCTTTTCCATAACAATGCAAAGGTTTTTCATGAAGATTTCAGCTAATGCTGCACCAGGATGTTGCAAATCTGTATGTTAAACCTGCTTCTGATTTAAAGCTTTCACTACAGGGCAAGTCATCTTCCTGAAGAAAAAAGATGAATCATTGTAAGTAGTTTCAAATTTCTGAGTGATACAATACAGACAATAGAAGCAGCAGAAAGCAGAGACAGAAACATTATAAAGATCGTGAAAAAAGGGAAACTTAAAATGCAGACTTTAAAAATGCTAATTAACTTTTTTTTTTAAAAAAAGTAAACTTTGCAACATACTTGGGGGTTTTGAATTTGGTGTTTAAGGAACTTATTACTGATCCTTTCCAGAGTCCATTTGTTCCAGCATCCTGGTGCTGTGGTACAAGGGATTATGCTAAAATATGAAAAGTAACAAATCACAGAGCAAACATGGCGAACAGAGAGAAGCAGGTAGGCAGTATTTAACCAGGTGTAAGGCTGAGCACAGATGTGCTCCCCCCTCCTAACAAAGCTCCATGAGTGCTTTGGCTGGCTCAGCAGGCACCAGCAGGGAGGGGCAGGGCAGCCTCTGCAGCTCCACAAAGCAGGGCTTCCTTGTCACAGGGCTATCCACATCCACCTGCCCCTGCTGGCACTGACCATCCTTACCTGGTGAGCTGATCATTCACAACCAGCAGCTCCAACTAGCACAATCAGTGTCCTAAAATTTTTCCTTTACTTTTTCATACCTTTCCACACTGATGCTTTTCCTCTTGAATACACCAGCTACTTCTGATGTTATCTCAGCAATACTACTTCTGCCAGTAATTTTGTCTTTCTTATCTCCATACAGACTTTCTCACATCTCTTTCAGACTTGTCTATGTGGAGGTTATGCAGCTGTGCTGCATCAGAGCTTTGAGTCTTTGGTCCAAGTACATGGACAGAGAGACCCTGGGTGGCAGGAGAGAGCTTACAACTCGGTCTGCAGAGAGGGGGTTGGTTAAAAATGACCATAATAGATTCCTGAACACATCAATATAAGTTTCTGTCATCATAATGTATCCACACACACACTCCCCAAAAATAAAATTCCCTCTGAGTTGTAAATATCTTACTCCTGTAAGCTAGCTAGACAAGGCAAGCAACCTATGGCTAGAACAAGCCACCTGATTTTTCAGACTAAAGCAGTATATCAAACACTCATCCAGTATCCCTAGGCACTCATAATTCCTAACCTACTTAGAGCTTTAGGGGCACAACATCTGGAAGACCAGACTTAAAATGACAGAAAAGCTTTGAAGGTCATGCAGGATAATTCACCTAAGCTTTGAGTATTTGATAGATGAGAGGGCTGTTACTCACTGGAAATGTTAGGAGGCATTACGAGAACAAGTGAGAAACAGAAATTTATAGGTTCATAAATTTTAATGCCAGTAGAATCATCTAATCTGACCTGCATACCATAGGCAATGAAATTCCACCAAGTAATTGCCACGTGAAGCTCATCAATTTGGGGCTAAAGTAGCACTTATCTCCTCATAGTAACAATTATCATAGAGCATGAGGTAACTACTGTTGAAGAACAAGAGAAAGAAGAGAAGAAAATTTTCTAGTGCAATTCTATCCACCCCCTTTTTCTTTACATGCCATGCCTGGTGGAAGTTTTCAGAAAACTGTACTGCAGTTAAGATTACAGAGAATAAATGAGAAGTATTTATGCAGTTTGCACATGACATTGCACTTCTTGAGTATCTAGAAACTACAGAGAAGAGGGTAATAAATTATTTTTATGCAGCAAACAAGAAACGGGGAGTTAAAATAAGCACAAAGAAAACTAAAGGCAACACAAAACATTTACGCACAAGAAAAAATACTCTTGGTAAATGGAATGTAATAACAAAACTGCAGCATACATTTACTTTCAGTAGCTTTGCACATTAGAAAATGATGATCATGAAAAAAAATTATAACAATAACCCAGGATACATGGAGTTTCCTTTTGAAAGGGATTATGGAAAACAACAAAAGCACGTCCTTTGCAGAAAATATTACAGTCTGGGTAAGTAGTGTGACCTACACCAGAGCAGGAACAGTGGACAAAATAACATCAGAAATTGAGCATAAAAGAAAGGAAGTTGGTACATTAACAGGGGAGCTAAGAAAATCTTACTTCGCATGGATTTGTCTTGCAAGTGGCCAAGTGACACCTCACACCTCTCACCTCAAGACCAAGAGCTTCTCAGTACACTGCAACTCCCCCCATTTTACACACAGTCTCTCCAGTGTCCCATAGTCTCCCATAGTGCTCCCAGGACTTCTTTGTTCCCCATATTCCCAGAGCACAGTACCCCCATGTGCCCCTATATCCCTTCCCCATCTGCCTCTCAGGGCTCACTGCCTGGGCAAGAGACAGCTCCACAGTCACACTGACTGCCCATGCTGGACCACTGGGGGGGATGCTGATAACGAGAACTGAGGCATGACCAAACCTCTGTTCTTTATACTTAGAAGCAGAATCAATGAAGTCAGTTGAAGTCAGAAGTTCTCTAATCAGCCCCTGATTATTAAAATTTTTTTAAGACTTCATTGTCTTTGAGGCCTCTGCCTAAATTGATTTAGAAGGGACAAAGAGGGAGAAGAGGTGGAGGAGAACAGTGAGATAAAACAATATTATTGACTTTATTTCTATTTAAATCAGACTAAAAAAAATCTAAACGTGTAATGTATTCATTAGGGGGAAACAGAGAAAAAAATATGCCATCATCATAGGACTAAATCGTGACACGCAGTCTTAATATTTTTGCAAATAAAGTATAAAAGTCCCTTTTAACTGAGTCATCAGGTTGTCAACCATCTAACCAGAATGATTAGAGGATCTGAGTAGTATTCATTATTTTTGTTTTAATTCTATGTGGGAGGTTGAAAATCAAATCTACACATTTTGGTCAGAAAGGTTTGTGGCTGTCTCATGAAGGAGGAACACATTTCTAGGTGTTTAATGAGAAAAACAATATGCAGTTACCAGTACAAAGGATGATACAAAATGTACCCATCTAGCAAGTGAATATCTAAGGCTTGAGATTAATAAATGTATAAATAGATTAATTAAATAAATGCAATGTCAAAAGCAACTTCTATCAGAACTAAATGATTATCAGACAAATATGCATGCAATTTTTATTTCAAGTTCCTTATTTCCTTTAACTATAAATACCATAGAATCTCTTAGCATACAAACTTACATGAGTAAGCGTTTAGGTAAATAACACTTCTATAAATATAACAAATGTTTCTATAAATGTAACTGCATCCTGATGAACAATAATTATTATTCTATTTTCTTGAATCTCTCAGCAATAGATACTTGAATAAGTGTGAGACAACATCATTCTAATAAATGACTGTATGTCATGCAGCCAGAGAAATGTAAAGAAGACAGATCATGAATTATTTATCATTCTCACTTATACAGCTTGTTTGCAAAAAAAAAATAATGCTTGAGTGCCACCTGGGACATGGGACAGAGTTTGTCCCCCTAACTTGGGGGAATTTGACTACTGCTAGAAGGACCAGGACCTATCTCGGTGATAAACCCTTGACGAGCCTTCCAGTGGTGTTCCATCAGGGGGTAAAAGGACATCCAAGATGCCTATGGAGCTGTTTTCATAGCAGTATTTCATACCTTAACTTTTTCTTCTAGAATCAGTTTTTGGGTAACTGCTACTTTCTTCACAGGGAAATTGTCAATAGGGAACTTCCTCCCTGTTCAGTTCTCCAGTGTTTTTCAGTGTCCCAACAGGAGTGAAAACTCCCATCCACCCAATGCTGAACTTCAGCAGCTTTAGTTTTATATCTAGCACTGGAGTTGTTCACTCTCACTTTCTGCTACATTCAACAGAGAGAAGCACTTTAGTGGTTTCTTGCCCTATTTTAGGCATCAACTTTAAGTTTGAAACAATAAGTTTAAAATAAATGTCTCTCAGGGTTGATTTTAGTTGGTTAGTTCTTGTTTGTTTGGGATTTTTTTTTCCCCTTGGAGGGAGTACAGGTTGTACTTACAGCACTTGGTTACTCTAATTTTAGGCATTGAATTTAAGGTTGAAATCACTTTTGCCCAGACAGTACCAGTGTGCTCTGAACTGAGGTACATAAACTTTTGATTGCACTCAGAGATGTCTAGAAGGAAAAGGCACGATTTATAGATGTATTTATTGCATTGAGCTTGAGCTATAGTAGTGTGGAAGCTGTCCTGGTCCAGGCAGAAGGAAGAGGCAATCTGAGGACACACAACACGCCAGCGGCTGCAGGTATGGTGTGCATGATTCCAATTACACCTGACACTGAAGCTGATGCCTTGATGGAATAACTACTGAAGGCTGCAGGAAGCTGCCAAGATTCATACACATGCATCAGGAACCCTATAGAAATATGAGAGAGCAGCAGCTGACTTCAGTCCAAGTCATTGGGTGACAATGACAATTTTTTTCCTGTCTTCCATGTGTGGAAAAATTAATTAATCCTGACCACTAATCATCTTAAAAATGAATAGTTATAGTGTTGTTTTGTATACCTTTTAAAATTCCTTTGCATTACACATGTAGACACAAAAGTCTACTACTGAATTTCCTGTTGAGATTCTCAACCAAACTAAAATGGATAAGGGTTATCAATGATAGAGAGGAAGCAAGCTGTGATGGAGCAGCTTGGAAGAACTGAAAGACTTTCCCAGTGGCTTGCGAAGAGATGTCCATCACCTTAAGAAGCAGCTTATCTGTGAGCTGGAGGGAGCACAGCTCGAAGCCAAAAAGGAGTGCAAGGCAGCTGTAAAGTCTGCTATTATTTCCCCTCCCTGTACTTGTCCTAAATAGTTTTCTAGTTTCCTAGCCCCGCATTTCAGACGGGCAAGCTCGTTTTCCTGGGAGGTAGAAGTTTGCCTGGTAGACTGGCAGCTTCAGAGGAGATCCTTCAAAGGTGCTGCTGAAGGGAAGGTGCTGGTGGAGCCCCAGCTGTGTTCCCTCAGGAAGCACCTAGCCCCAGGCACCAGCAGAGCCCCTGCTCTGCTCCCCGAGATGCCAGGTCAGCGGGCAGGGCTGAGTGTGCCATGGGCAGGGTGGCAGCAGGGCGTGTGAGCACAGCTGAGGCCACCACAGTTACCTCCACCACACACAGCCACAGGAGAGCAGCAACCCTCAGGTTGTGTACGTGGCCTTCTATCTTCCTGTAGCTCCCCCAGGTTCTACTCTGCTAGCTTGGCACATATATGTCTGAGTGAAAAGATGGCCGTGGGTGGAAGATCTTAAATCATATCTGTGTGAGGAAAGCAAAGATGTGAATTCTGAGGTCAGGATAAATATGTTTCTCTGACTGATCCTTTCTATTCACGGATCTGGCTTTGTGCTCAGTGTTCATGACCGGAGCACGGGGTGGGTGCAGCAGATCATAAGTGTGTTTGCTTTTGGGGGGAGCAAGTGTCTGATAGATAACGATTCTCTGATTTCTTAATTCTATTCACCAGCCTCCTACCTCCCACAGTGTTCCTACAAAAACGTCCTTTATTTCCTTTTTTACCACTAGATGGTAGTAGCAGGTAAAGACTTCCTTTTTTATTTTTTTCCCCTCTTTCTCACTCCCCTTTGTTTACTGTCTGTAGATTAGTTTTAGGACTCTGGTTCTAGTAAAAGGTTTATTGTTTTCTCTGAATGATCAAGTGATTATGCACATACTAAAGATTTGAAATGTTTTCAAAATAACCACTTTCTTCCTTTTCTACACCCCTGCTCCCCACACACCCTTGCTAAATCCAGTGTAGGGAGCAGATCAGAGGCAGCAACCATTATAGTGAGAAACAAGCCTCACTTGCCTAAAATATCCCTCTGAAGACTTTCCTATGTACTATTAATTACACTCAGCGTTTTCAGTAATTGCTTCTTTATGGGTAGTAAGGGGCACAAGCAGCTGTTTTGTGGCCTCCAAAGCAGCCCTGTGCTCTCCTTCAGTCTGCCTTGCCTTTCTTTTCCCACTTCCCAGGCTTGGGTGGGAAGAAGCATCCTCAGCCCTGGCAGTTCTGCAGAGGGATGGCCTCCCATCTGGCTGGATGGGGGCCAGGCGAGGGGACAGCTACATTTTCTGACATTGTCTGCCTTGGAAAATTTTTAGGAGAGGAGTTACTTCCCCATGACTCCAAATCATCTGTTTTGATGTTTATATAGGACACATTTTTGTTCTGCAGATGCAGCCAACAATTATTAAAACATTGTCTTAAATTAGTGCAAGCTGTGCCAAACCCTCTCTAAGAGTTCATCAGTGTGTTGTGTATCAAAGCTGTTTTGCACAACCGTATTAGAAAGGAGAGAAAATACAGTCAGTGCAGCTGTCATTTGATCATATCAAATATTATCCTTGGCTACTGATAAAGCAACACAAAAGCATCATTTAGTAAGTGCTTGATGACTAAAGTATGGATTTTAAGACTGCATTCCCTCTACAGAAATTTATTATAAATGGATGAGTACCAATTAAGGACCCCACATAATAAGTACTTTATATACCCTCCCTGTCCCTCGGGTACATGCTCTTACACAGTTTACTGTGTTCATGTGACCCCAAGGAGGACCCTTATGTTAAAGGGCAGGTCAATTTACTGAGAGCTATATTTACTTTTTAAATGGACGGCACCAAACCACAGTAATGATAACTGAAGGAAGAGCCATCCTTTTATTTAGTGAGAAGTAAGCCTTTTGTAATTTTCTCAATAAGCCTATCTTACAAATATCTATTTCTACTCAGATAAAAGTGCCTGTTTAGCAGACTGTTCAAGACTAAGCTCTGAAGGGTATTTTCCTCCTTTTTACGTAAAACATAAACCAAAATAATACCTAAGCAAAACAAAACAGAAAACACGTATTCTTACATCTATTAGTATTAGTCTGGATTAAAGCTTCCATTTTCCCTATGGCTACCTTTGCTTTTGTAACATAACAGAGAAATACATCTTTCCTGTTTCATACTGACTTCTTTCTGCCTCTTCTCCCTTTCTGCCACAGCAGAGGACCACTTGAAAAAATAATTAAAACCAAGAGGCAGATCCTCTCAGGTGCTGAAAATCAAAATTACTCCCATGAACTCCAGTTATACAAATTTTTATTAGCTGCAAGATTGGGCCCACTGGATTTTAATTGCACTTCAACATCTGATGTACCTTTCGATAGCAAAAGTAGGCAGTCCTAAGCAACCCTTTAATTTTCACTGGAGGAAGGTTTAATGTTCAGTAAAGCATTTTCCAACTAGAATATCTCCTTTCAATTCATAAGTACATATATACTCTGCTCTGTAACTTCATATTCATTTCCAGGTACCTGGTCCAATTATAAAATGCTCATACAAATTATTCCATTAATAAAGAAAACCTCTATCAGAAGAGAAATATGTTCCTATATTAAATCATGTGTGTTGGCATCAGGCTTTTTGGACCACCTTCCTGCTCTCTCACAGGCCTTTTGTGTGCTCTTGCAACCAAGAAACTGCTCCTCCAGCTCTGAGGCTTTTCTTTGAGCCAAGATACTGTATTTTAAGTTGGTTCAGTAGAAACTTGGTTTTGTAAGAACTCAGTACTTTACAATTGGGTTTGTAGTTTTAGCCTCCTCTGTCCCTGTGGTGGTGAACTCCCAGGCTGGATTCTGTCTCCATGGACACAGCACTGTCTCTCCTCTCCCTGCCAGCCCCATGGCTGAGATGAGCACGGTGTCTTACCCGCCCAGGACAGGGTGACACTATCAACAATTCAACCTCCAAACCCCACCAGGCAGTGGAACACTGCAGAAACCTGCAGATTTTGTGCTCAGCTAGGAAAAGATCAAATGTTAAATTGTTTCTGAATCCATGTTCTTCAGAACATTTTGTTCCAAGGTGCAGGTTGATATTTTCCCTTCTTGTCCTGAAGTAGATGGAAATTCTAACTTTTGTTCAGTCGTTGCTGCAGTTTCTGGCTCCTGCTATAATAAAAGCAAACCAATTACAATAAAGTAAAAATAACTTCTAACAAACCATTCCATAGATGCATTGTACAACAGTCTTAGTATTTTTAAATTAAGCTTTATTTTTTCCAGAACACAGGAGATTTCCTCATATAAAATGTCTAGTTCAAATTAGTTTTGTGTGTGCTATGTATTTCTTCTTTGCCTGACTCATGACAGGACTTCCAATGTGTAGGACACATATAATAGTATTTTCTGCTCTCAGGTACTGTGGTGTAACCACATTGATTTCAGGGGCTGTGCTGAGCTCTGAATTCTGTTCCCATAACTGCATGTTTGCACACTCTGCAGTCAGACTTGGTCTCTGTTACGCACCTTTGGGACACAATTTCAAGAATGAGTCAAGAGGCTTAAAAAGTGCAGTCATGGTTGTTGTTCAACAACAGCTTGCTCCTGACAATAGCAATAACTAATCTGGGCTTTTCATTCTCACTGACATTGTGATCACTTCTGAGTTTTCTTTTTTGTTTTGGGTTTTTTTGCTTTATGAGAGAGAGAACTGTGGAAAGCAAAGAACATTTTTAAAAATAAATTTCAGGAAGGTTATTATACCATGCTGTGTTATTACACATGGTGCTTCAAAATTGGCAGCTAGGCTACGTCTTGGGATCAGACTGCTGTGCTGTTTGCTAATGATTTTGCATTATGGAAAGCCCTGCCTAAGAGATAATGGAGATAGTGAATGAGCATGTTCTAGAGAGCAAAACTCTTCCTTTCACATGGCATATGAGAAGGTGTGCTTCCTAAGGGGCTAGACTGGCTATAGCTTTGTGATCCACAAAATTGTCCCAGCTATAAGTAAGAGACTAGAGCCATCCCATTTTGGATATCAGCAGTGGAAGCAGATACCTCAATTGAAGAATCAGGCTATCCTGAAACTACTAGTGAAACCTTGTCCCAGTTCCAAACAAATAGTGTTTGCTCTGGTGCACAAATGGATGTTTGTTCACTGCTGGAACAGGATAAACCACAAGAGCACAGGTAAGTGTATAATCAGTTTGGAACTGGCCAGTAAACTGATGCAAGTTTGTAACAAGTTCTTATCATAGGGGGATCATGTTTGATGGGATAAGATATGTAACTTAAAGTAAAATTTAAATTTTTGGTTCTCATGGTTATAGCTAGGATTTTCCCTGAGGAAGGAAGAGCCAAAAATGTCAGAGACAAAAGATATTTCACTTCGTTGATACTCAAGTGGGAAACAAAGGCAAAACATATAACGTCAGGGTGTTGAGAAAGCCTTGCCTTTATTAGGTGGGACAAATAGGAACTAATTTTCATCTTGATGTTGTTGTTATCAATGAGGTATTAGTGTCAACAGCTATTCTGGAGAATTGATTTTGGCTTTATATGTCTTAGAAAAAGAAGGTTAGGTTAAATACAAAGCAGTTTCCATAATACAGTGGCAAACATATTTAGTGGGTTAAATGGAGTATGCATTTACACAGCAGACATTAACTAAAAGAGCATTTGGATACCACTGTGACAAATATCATCCAGACTGTAGAACTCTGCAATAGAATTGCAGGGGTAAGTTTAAGCCCTTTTATAAGAAAGTATCTAGGGAAAATCTCAGGGTTTTTCAACCAGTCACACACCCAGAAAACTGTGGCATTCAATACTGAGACAGGTTCAGAGCTAGCACAGAGGAGATCACATCTTCCTCCAAAACCAATACTCCAACAGCTTGATAATGAGGAGAGCAACTCAGAAAAGTATGCAATACATTATTGGTTAAGTGGAATGGGAGTCCTAATACATTCATTTAAAAAAGGGGAAAAAAGAGATATTCCATATGTTCTGTTACATAATGCATTGGTGAGTTGTTTTGTGAACACTTTGTAAATATACTTGTCCTACATGAATGCTTTGGAAGCACACGGAAAGAGCTGTTATCATCACAGGATGGGTAGGGAGGGCTGCTATTAGTATCTGAAGAATAAAGTATATTTTCTGAATTTCAGGTCTCAGCCTTGCCTTTTGTCTTGATCATTAGATGTAGAAGGGACTGTCCTAATCAATTTCATTCAACATCTTTGTCTGAGAGTTGTATGAGGCATGCCATGTGAAGTCTTGATGATTTTTATGTTTTGAAATTTAGTTTTTACTTTCTCATAGTCTTTATCTTCTTCATTTATTTAATGATAGCTTCAAAATCATTACTGCAGAGAGGAGCACACATAATCCATTGTGGATGAGCCCTACAGGTAAGGAAATAAAAGGATCTGAAAAATATCCATATGCCAGTAATGGATATTATACTCTCTTTCCTATCTGTTACTACCTGTGGAAAAATTATTGTGGGAAAAGGAAAGGACTTGTTGTTTTAAGATATTCAGATGAATCTATTTGCATTGAGCTCGATAGAGTGTCCAGAGCTGATTACTGAGGCATTATTTCAGGAATTACCTTCTGTGATCAGAAAAAAGGAGACTAATCCTAAATGAAGAATGGGGGAACTCATAGTGGCAGAATGTCCCTTAACACACTCCACCTTTGTTCAGACTTCTCAGTTTCTCTGCTGGCACAGATTTTCCTTAGTGGGTGCATAATAACTTATGCCTCATTTTCCCTTTCAGATCTTGACTGTGCCCAGAATATTTAAATCAGAACATTTTAAGCCTAATATTAGCCAAGCAAGAAATACCAGACCTCTGGAACCCCCTCCCAGGGAGCAGTCAAAATAAGGAAGACTGGCTATAGCTACTGCCTGAATAATTTGGCACTTATCACCATTGTACATTGTTTTAGCCGACATGCTCTTAAAACCTGGTCAGTGCTTTTACAGCAAAGGCATGAGCCCCAGAAATGACTGATGTACCCAGCCTCTGAAATCAATTATATAAAAAATCCTACTCAAGCTATGAAAATAATTCTGTAATCATAGTAAAGATTGCAAAAGTCTGCTTAGGAAACAGGCAGGATTGACTGTTGAGGGGTTTCTTTCTCTCTCTGCCCATCATTTTTTACATATGAGATCAGAAGGATGTAGCTGGAAGCAGGAGACAGGAAATTTATTTTGAAAAATCACTTCATATTCTCTGCTTTTAACAGAAAATAAGCACACTCCAGAAGTATTCTGTTTCTTGTAGCAGTTAATGTATTGGGCAAAGCCCAGAAAATTATTCCCAAATACATTTGTATTTACATTTTATGGGCTTAAAGGTAGTAATAAATAGGATAGATGGTCTTAATGAATTATGGATGTATTTCAAGTCCATGCATTCCCCTGCCTAATGTCCTAGGGCCTAGTGTCATTCCCAGATCTTCCCCTATGTAACTCTTCCATTTATTTAAAGTCATCTATTATATCAGTTTTTTTACTGTCTGAGTCTCATTGATTGCAGCTGATCCATGATAGCTCTACTCAGAACCTGGGACTCCTCCTTGAGATCATCTTCTTGTCTGTGTTAAATTACACTTTTGAAAAGTGGAGGGGGAGGGAGAAAAAGCCTATGTGCTGTGAGTGCTGAGTAGGGCAGGTTGCAAAAACCCAAACTGTGAATTCTATGCCCACACCAGAGCATTTGTATTCCACAGGCTTGAACTACAGACAGAATTGCTCAACTGCAATTCCAATGTACTTTTCTGGATAAATTCTTCACATGCCAGTAAGTTATCTTTAAACTGTCTTAGCAGGGATAAGCTGTGTCTAGTTTGTGAGAATAGGGTTTTCTCTCTGAAACCCTCTTGAAATCAAAGAATCGGAAAACACTGGTTAATAGAACAAAAAAGGAACAGAATGTAAATTCAGGCAGTCTCAAAAATAGCAATGGTGACCTGTTTGCACCACGGCCAGGTACATGCTGGCCATGAAGAATGAAAAACTTGCTGATGATCTTTAGTAGTAACACCTGGATAAAGTGGCTGATTGTGGATGCACCTAGTTGCAATCATGTCCAGAAAGAGGAGGAGAGGAAGGAAAGATCTTCATGAACCTGAACACAGAAATAGCCCCTTTTGCTGTCATCCAAAACCACTTATCCAGAGACAATACTCAAGTACTGCTACTGATGAGCCCAGTCTTGCTCACAGAGATATCCTCACCAGCTCCAGTTATCATAAAATCTGACCTGCTGGATTATCAGTGAACTTTTTTATTTCTTGAATTAAGCTGGTAATAGAAATTTTAATGATAATCAAGGTTATTTGCAATGCAAGAAAGATACAAACATTATCAGGTAAATGGAGTACAATTAAGATGATCAGGAAAACAGAATAAAATAGCAACTGATGTGGTTAAATGGAGAAAAGGATGTTTCCAAAATAAGATAGACATGGTTGCCAACAAAAATAGGATGTGCTGATGTAGGAAATGTCTATAGCACAAGAAGAGATCACAGAAGACCATGTAAAAAAAGTTTCAGTGCAGGAAAGGGTAGAGAGGCCACAGCACCGGGAGGTCAGGCCTGCATACATGAAAGCTGATAAATGGTAATTCAGTTTAAGGGTTGTACACTACGTGCTTAATTAACCGAGACATGAAGAGAAAAAAGGAGAAAAAGTAAGGTCAAAGGTGAATGAGATTTTGGGGCATGTCTGCGACTATCTTTCATTGTCTTTTGATATGAGAGAACAGTGGATCATGATCGCCTTTAGGAAGGAGGGAGGTTGAGAACTGAGAATAGAAAGTCTCACTGAATTAAGACTGCCATGAGGGAAGCATGGGGAACAGGCCAAGGAAAACAGGCAATGTTTTAAATTCTTCACTAGCAACTCCAGAAGGAGGTGGTCATATGACACAAAGGGGTTTTAGTTTGATAATGTCACACTGAAAGTCTGTAGGAATAAAACTTAAATCTCCTAATGGTATGAGGATATCATAACTACAAAATCATTCATCTTCTGCTATATTCCACAGTTTTATCACCACAAACTACCATGCATAATTCAGGAAGCACTTTGACATTGGTCTCATTAATAAGACATATAATCAAGGAGATGTTTAAATAATGATGTAGAAAAGGCAGAAGAATTCAATAAATATCTCATTTCATAAGAAGTGACAGAAGAACTTCCCACCCCATCCCTGGTAAAGGTGTAGGAATTAGAGAACAAATGGGTTAGGTTAATTTTTAATAAATATCAAATTATTAAGGAAATTTGGGAAGGCCAAACAGTGCCAATGTTAAGTCAATGTTCAAAAAAGGATAGTGCATTGGTTGATAAGCCTTTCAGCATGGAATCAGCCTGGGCCCAATAACAGAAGAACTAGTCAGAGATTGAATCTATAGCAAGCGATGGGAAAATAATTTTAGGATGTTAAAGCAGTCTGGTCAAACTAATCTCATTTTTTTGTACTACAAATTTGTTTGATAAAGGATGTGTAGCAGATGTTTGTAAGGTATTTGCCTTAGAATCACGTGACAGTCTGATTAAACAAGTAGTTCTGAAAGCTAACAGAACCTGGCTTTCTAGGGAATTGTATCTCTCTTGGTTAATTGACTGTTCAACAGTATTACACTTAGATTTTCTGTTTACTCTGCATATATCAACACAGGGCTATTATTTCTTACTGCAGGGTATTTCAAAATGACAAACATTCTGTCATCTGTAACTACAGAAACTACACAATGGATTCAGAAATTATTGAGAGTGATATTTGAACTCTAGTAATATTTCCCTACACATATATACTTTTATGAAACATATTTATCTTTAGGATATTTATCTTTCAGCAAATGTGCTTGAAAATGACAAACAACCTCGAAAAATATTGTGGAGGGGATGAAAGCAAAATTAGGTACCTTACTTCCATGAGAGTAAGAGTGGAATGAGCACTGCAAATCCTAATCAACAACAGCTGGAAACTATCTGACAAATTTCAGAAAGCAGTGATCAGTAAAAAAAATCATAAACTAAAAATAGTATTTAAAAAAAAAACCTCTTAGATGTGAATATTAGAAAATAGCCAACTATTCTACATGTTGAAAAAATAGTAACAAGCATAGGGAAGTCATGGAAGACATTTATAAGCTGGACTGTTAAAAATACACTTTAAGAAAACCAAGTTCAAGCTCCAAAAGTTCAGAAGAAGAAATTGGTAGCATGGAACTAAGAGGTGTACCTTGGAAAGCAAATAACTTCAAGAAGGGTTTAGAGATGACTGTGAAAAAGGGAAGGGGGCTCATTCTATTATGGTTAGTACCAGAAGAAAAGTGTTTTATATCTGCACAAGGAAGGACCAACAAGCTTTTAAATCAGACACAGCTAACAGCCTACAGCATACGACAGTGTTTATGCTGGGCTCCCAAAGTGCTTGTCTTAAGAAAGAAGTTTCAGAAGTCAACAAAGGCCCCTGAAACTCAAAACTTTTAGCTTTTTCCTAGCAATGCTGTGTCAGGGTCTGTTCTTTGACATGAATTGCCATGCTCTAGCCATGGCTATACTGTTTGGCTGTTTTAATTGCAAGGCAGCATAGCCATATCCAACCTCCCTCTTGGGCAAGGTCTCCAACTCAGGAGTTACCTAAACCCTGGATGCCCAAGCTGCCTCAGGAATTGCTCCAGCCTTTTAGCTGGGGGCATACAGGTCCATGTCTTTGCATTTTGGTTTTTTTTCTCAGTGACTCAGAAGTCAGTGTGGTGAGCCCTGTGCAGAGCTCCATGTACAGAGAGTTCTGTGCAGTAATTTACCCTCCTAGAAATGCTGTACCCATACTGCAAACAGCTGTCACCACTTTTTCCTTGAAAAGCCAGTCAGACCCCATGGAACAGGGCTCTCTTAAGCCTTTGGTGATGTATTGTCTGGCGTGCCCTGCAGCCCATGGCTCCCATGCTGACTGTATCAATCCCTGAACCACCTGCAGCATCCCCACCACTCCCAGTTCTCTCCATGCACAGCGCTTTCTACAATGAAAGCCGGAGTTTGGAGACACTCTTCACCCCAAACTCTTGTAGGATGCAAAATGTGGAAGGTTTAGCTCAGAGAGGCAAAATTTACCTCAAAGGATCCTAATTTCCAAGTGCTTTATTGAGAAAGGTGGGGTTTTTCCCATTTAAGAAAAAAATGTCACATGTTGCAATTTCTTAAGATAATTAATTAAAGCACAACATTACATGCTACATATTCCTCAACATGGCAGAGGAAATCTGTGTATTTCTGCATCATGAATTTTCTGGAACCAAAAGTTCATTCACATAATCTTTCATAGATCTTATTTTCAATCCTCAAATAAGTACTAAATTCTATCCACCTTTTTGTGCTTGCATCTTCATAGCTAACGGAATCTTGAGACATCATGTAAACAATGTTCACTTATTTTATGTATTCATAAGATTGAGTGCCATAAAAACAGAAGACTTTTGCTTTTATCCATTTAATATAATTTACTACCTGTGTATAATGTATGTTACTAAAGCATCATAATCTTAAATCAGATTATTCAGCAGACCAATAAAAGGCATATCTACATTCCAGAACTATGCCTCTGACAATTTCAATTTTTCAGCAGTTTTCATTGCAATGTGAGTGTTGTTCAAATGAAGGTTGAATAAAAGGGCTTTTTCACCTTCCCATCTTCTTTCCATCTAGAAAATACCTTAACAAGTTTTTCTTTAAAAATATGATCTCATATTTGAGAATAAGTATATCATACTTCAGCTGAAAAAGTAAAACTTTGAAAAACAACATCTGATAAACAACTGAATATCATCCTCTACATGGCTGAATAAATAATTCTAGCATAGCATTTTAGCAAATGTTAGCATATCTGTCACCTTTCATCTATCCTATGATCATCAGTCACATTATCAGCAAATTTTATGGCCCATTAATCCTTTACCATAAAATGCTATTGTGGTGTCCATTACTAGGCATCTGATAATATGAATGGGTTTAGGGGGATAACTGACAAAACATATGTTAGAATTTATAGTAGTGGGTAAAATTTTCTGCCTTTCTGATGTTCCACAATTTCTTTGAAATCAGAGAAAATCTTCTATGTATTTTAGGACCCAGAATTTGATTGTATTCTGTTTATGCATGGTACTATTATTGTGACTCTCCCAAACCTTGGCAATCACTAAAGTCAGCAGAACATTAAGTCATTAATGTATTCCAGATTAATGGGGCTTATTGAAAAAAAAAAAGTTATATAAAAAAAAGTCAGATTTCCTCCTGTAATGGCAAATATGACATGAGGAAATCTTATCATCCTATTTATTCTTTAGATAAGGTTTCAAATTCATCTCACCTGATTAATTAACAGGAGTTGGAAAATTCACTAGTAACTTTAGTTTCTTAGCTCATTACAGAGGCTTTTGGATAAAACTTAACACGAGCACAATTCACCAGAATATAACAGCACATCCATTTTTATTTGTTAAATATTGCCTTAAATTACCTAAATGCTAGCATGCCAAAATAGAATGCTATATCTGGGCATAACTCTAGTTCATAGCACATGTCAAGATTTGTTTTTTGAGCCATTTGATTCTCAAGCTCAGCATCTCTACTCAATTCCTTTTAGCTTCTAGCATCAGCAGTGCTAAGAAGCATTATTGCTTATGCTCTGTAAGTGTACTACACATTCACAGTAATGTTTTATATGACATTCCCAGACATATATCTGAAGGCAATAGGAATTTCCTGACTGACAGAAATGGTCTTTGGGTTCAGTTTTCAATAAAAAAATTCTTGCAACCATCACTTTTAAATTTCTGATGTCTTCCCTCACTTTTTTTTTCAGTAGAAACAAGTCCCAGATCAATAAAAAATGTCAGGAATGTTCTAGTCAGTCCCTTATAATTTTTCAGTCACTTCTATAACATAAAATACACCACTGAAAAGAGTTTTGCCAGCCAAGAAAGTTGCATACTTGAACTGCATTTCAATTGTGTTTTAGGTTACAAATATATTATAAATTTGTGGAATTAATATCCAATAGAGGTAAATTGGGTGCTTTGTAGAATAAGGGCAGAAGTACACAGCCAGAGGAAGCAAAGGGTCATCATAAGGACAGACCAGGCAGTGTTCATAATGAAAAATTGAAGACTACATGTTAGAGAAATAACAGGATCCTTTACTTAATTTCATAGTCTAATGTTGCAGGACTTTCCCTTCCTGACACCTTTGAATTCAAACAATGTATATGAAAGCATTAGCAAGATGTGTGATGACACATCCTTAAAGATTTTTATTTTTCTACCAAATAATTTTCTTACCAGATTGTTTTACTTGTGAATTCCTGACTTTGACAGCTGTGTACAGCAGACTTCTGGGTGACTTGGAGCCATGGTTCCACTGAATTTAATGAGCTCTGCTCATATACCCAGAGGGTTTGCCCTCATGCTTTCAGTGGGGTTGGCATATAAATGAGCAGCCACTTCTTAGAGACCTTTGGAGGCTGAACAAAGACTTCTGCTTTTGAAAATCTGTAAGCAACCATGGTACTGTCAGAGAAGTTTATTTACTGGTGAGGAGGTGAAAAAAGAGCACAGTGGAAGACAGCAGTGTAAGAGTAAAAAAAAAAAAAAGAAAAGAAAATTTGCAAGCCTTTAAAGGAAACATTTAAAACTTTAAAAAGACCAGGACAGATCCAGAAGGAGATTACTCCTGTTCTTGACTAACTTAGTTGGACTGGGACAACTTTAGAGGCTCTCCAAGGTGCAATTGACTCAAAATAGAACTGGGATGCTTAGAACTAAATTGCTTCTCTTAAATATTAGTCACCATAGCCTGGTGACAAACACTGGTTCCCACTGACCTCACCTACTGACCAATAGCAAGGTTAGTATAATTTTTTTTAAAATTGCTTACAAACAACATCAGATCAAGAACAGAAGTCCAGTTGTACTGAAATCTGGCATGAAAAGCCTGTTCCTTTCATGTAGGTAAGATAGCCTTCTCTATCTGTCCAAACAAAACTACTGCTAAGAACACTTGCTGATGACTCCTCAAAGAGCTATAATCAGTGAAAAGTTCTGGCAAAAACAGGAAGGAAGGAAGGAAGGAAGGAAGGAAGGAAGGAAGGAACGAATGAAGGAAGGAAGGATTCCAGGA
>VXBI01011926.1:461671-619516 GCA_013397375.1 Toxostoma redivivum
AAGGAAGGAAGGAAGGAAGGAAGGAAGGAAGGAAGGAAGGAAAGATAGAAAACATGGACTAAACCCCCATTTTAGATGAATGAATACTACTCATCTAAGGAATTTTTTTGAACAAATGGTGGAATTAAAATAGGCCTTATGTATGTTTGTTTAGTTTTCTAAGGAGGACCAGGATTTTAAAATTTTATATAGACATTATATTTGCTAGGACTGTTTTTTGGGGTCTTTTTGTTTTGTTTTTTTAAATTCATATGCTGTGTTTGTTCTGCTTTTTCTTGCAGTTAGTTTTGAAGGGGTTTGATGCAAATAGGCTGCCTCAGGAGACAGTCTTGCAAATTTATTTTTTTTACTTTTATTACTAAAAAATATTTTTCCTTATGCATCCATGCAAGGGAATAATTAACTGAGCAATTTTATGCAGCAGGTCATTGGTGAAACTGTGACTAGAGCCAGAGCTGGATGGAGCTGTGTGTGATCCTCCATTTCTTCTAGCTCATGAGAAGTATCAGATATCAGGGCTTTATCTTTTATGACAATATTCCCTGCCCCCCAAGATTTTCTCATCCATATCCACCTCAGTGACCTGAATCCTTTCTTATACTGTGCTGAATGTTCTTGAGCTGGGCTGGGCAGTGGCTCCTGTGCAGTGGGAGGCTCGGACACCACTGGCAGTGCTGTGGCTGCCAAGGGGCCATGGCCAGTGTTCTGGATCCCAGCATAAGCCAGGCCCACAGAAGGGAGTGCTGAGCGGGTTTCCTTGGTGTAGAACCAGCTGCAGGGGAAGGATGAGCATCAGGGGCCATCAGCCAGGGAGGGTTTGCTCCCTCCTGAGCCCCTTGAGAGAGGTTCCTCAGGCCAGCAGCCAGCCAGCCCCACACTACCCTGCCCGTGGCTCCACTTCCTTGGACTTTCCAAGGACACTGGCAACAACTTCAGATTTTTACACCATTCCAACACCAAGATGCCTTTGCTGCATGAGATCTTAATTCTTCATGCCTGGCTTTGGCTGTCAGGGTGACATGAAGGGCCTTTATGTAACTGTGCAAGCAGCCATCCCAGTATTTTGCCTGTTTAAATAAAATCTTCCTCTGACCCATTATTTCTAGCTGGTGAAGTCGCTTGCTGCACAACTTTGATGGATGCTTCACTGTGTGAAAGGTGGAAGAAATCCCTGGCCCCATGAAGTGCAAAGCCCTGATCTAACACATGATCATGAGCGTGGGTTGGAGAGGTCTGCCAGGTTGGGTATCTGCTCCTCAAGTACCTTCACAGTGGCTTCATCCTTCATTCCAGAGGGGTCTGGCTGGGAAGCCTGCATGCTTGCAGGTTCATTGAACCTACTTCTGCTCCCAAGTTCACATTGCCCCTTTTCCAGAGTCTCCCAAACCCTCTGCAGTGCAATTTGGGGATACAGACCTTCTGCCCCATGTACTGCAATATAGTCGGGAGTTTCTGCAGCACAATCAACACTGGGGAGTTTTGTACTTGTCCGTGCATTATTTTCCTTCCTATAAACATAGTTATTTTACTTTCTTGTATCCCTCCATTTGTATTCCCCACTAATTCTTCTTCCAGAAGGAAATCTGCTTATAATATGAGCTGTCAGATGTCATTAGGTATTATCAGGAAACTATGTTGCTGTGTTTTAAGAGCATGCATATTTCAGGGCACATAGATCCATAATGTTTGCATATTTGATACCTATTTGCATTTATGAATCTCCATGATTTTGGAGCTTTGCCAGTTGAGGAATTGCCTGACTGGAGAGAAAGTAGACAGCCAAAAAGAAAATGGTTCAGTGCATCATTTGGTATAATGAAGCTCATTGTTAGCTGTTGTTTCTAAAACTATGACACTGATACAAGCACAACTGGGATTTATCTGCCATTGTGTTTAAAACAGTTAATGTTCACTACATATCAAGTGGTATTTAGTTGAACTTAACAACAAAATAATATTAATAAACACTATGACTTGTTGCAATAATATTGACACCCGTTATTCCTTGGTAAAGCAGAATTACTTAAATTACACGTTAAAAAAAAGTCTCCAAACACATTTCAGAGTCAGCGGTGTAGCATATAGACTGGGTCTTTATTGCTTAATTCAAGGTGTAAAAGCCAGTTTACAGTTTTGCTACTAAAATCAGTTGTTATTTTGTTTTTCACACAGAAATCAATTTTTGACAGTGTTAGATCCATTTCTTTATGTAATATAAATCCCTGTGTATATGTATGCACTCACACATGAAAAAAAGGTGCATATGCAAAGAAAAGGAGCCTTGTGCAAAGATGGGAGATCTCTCATACTTTCTGTATTTCCTCTTTGACCTTAGGGATTAAAGTTGATGTGGTTCAGTTTCTTTCCTTATCTGTAAAATGATGATTTAAATATGTGCCTGTCTTACAGAAACATTGTTTACTGTAAGTTGCTTCGTCTGGCAGTAAACTTCCTGACACATACTGATGGATAGTTATTTTGTGCATTCCCCCTTGGAGAACACTATCCATCTGAAACTTAGTTAAGAGTGTTCTTCCACAGCAGGGATTCACTGACCTCCATTGCCCTAGGTGTGATGCCCTTGAAAGGGGTAATTTCACTCCTGCATTGGGGTTTACGTGGCTGGTTGTATGATCAAGTCTGGAAATTGGCCTTACTTTAACCTAGCCAAACTCAAAACCAGAAAAACTCTTTTGCCTAGATCCCTTTCCCAGTCTTGTGTTAATGCTGGCAGAAGGGAGTACACAGAAACTTGCAGACTAGGACAGAAGAGAAGGCAAAAGTGCTCATGTTTTTGCACTGTGTGGATTTAGTCTGTCTTAAGCTGACCATAAAACTTCACTTTGAGACAAGTAGGCTATGGCAGTTTATGTACTGCAAATATCTTCTCAGTTGAAGACCTCCTGACCACTTTTCTCATGCTTGCTATTACATTGGTGTTTTCTGCTGTCTCCTTTCCCTCTCTGTGCCACTGTATAAAACACACATGCAGGCACCACCCGTGCAGATGACTGCACAGAACAGCTGTCCACAGCAGATTCACATATTCAGAAGTACTAAATGCATATTGCATTTCAGGTTGGCTGTGAGAGCATGGGAAAAAAGACCATTTTGCTTTTCATGTCCAGTTTAAACAGATGGTGATAATTTAAATACAACAGTAAATCATGATTTACATCTGGATTAAGAAAGCCCATGCTAGATTTTATGAGAAATAAGATACTGTGTTAGTGTGTCTGGGCTGTAACAAGCATCTTTATTTAGTGTTTATATTGTAGTTTTACAGAAAAGCTTGCCAGGCTGGGGCCCTGTGGGATAGATCATAAAAAACCCCAAAGGGTTTAAAAGCTCAAGAATGCACAGCAAAACAGACAAGCAAGCATCAAGGGCTGGTGAAAATGTGTGCAAGGAACAAAGACATTTATGCAGGCACAACTCTCATCCAGTCAGAAACAGTAAAAAATGGACACACACACACCAGCAGTGCCTTCTTTACAAATGAACTGCACAGGGATTCACCCGTGGTCACATCAGGAGAACTTCACCAGACCTATGAGCACCAGGTGGCCAGTGTGGAGGTTTTGATGGAGTTTAATGTGTCATCATGCCTGGGAGCACCATCGGTGGGCTGGATGGAGCAGTCGACCTCAATTTACATAAATCCCCCATGTTGTGAAATTGCTCCTACGGTGTAGGTGGAAGAGAGTGGAAAGCTGCCAATGTGTCTGCATTCTGGGATTGGGGTTTTTATTTAGATCTTGAAGATTACGTATTTCATCTGGTTTCTGCTTTATTTTTATTTAAAGATTACATAATACTGGAAAAAGATTGCATAGTAAGCTTGAACCAGGTGCTGTTTTTTGTGTAGCATAATCCATAGTTCCAACTTGCATGAAATACCCCCCCAGAGCCATAGAAGTTGCTGTTTCCAGGACAGGGTCAAAATTAAGTTGAAAAAAATGTTGCTCTGGTGATGATTCATAGCCCAAGCTCTGTGAGGGTTCTCCTACAAGTCTTTGTGGTATTGCTGTTTTCAAAGGCTGAACCGCAACAATTTTAACAAATTGTTCCACTCTGTGGAGAGGGTTGCTATGGAAATGAACAGGGCTAACATCTCTGAGAACCCTACTAAGAGCACTACACGAGGTGGGGAATTTAAGAAAGTAGAGCATGTAGGGGGATTAACATCTTGCTCTAAATCTGTTCACTGTTCCTGTGGGCTTCAGAATTTGGCCCACTGGATAGAGATTTTTTTTTTTCAGGCCATTCTGCAGAAATTTAGAGCAAATTGAATTAAACGGGATGAGAGCAAATGATTTTGAAAGTGATCTCTGGGACTAAGCTAGTATAAACATCTTTATTGAATTATTTTTTGTTAATAATGTCTAGCAGAAAAATGTGATTGTAATGGAACTGAAAAGGTTATTGAAGCATAATACTTTACATGGTTTTTTGGGATAGTTACAGTTTGCTCAAAACCTGAAGCAACTGTGGTGTTCAGAGCATTTGGATGGAAAAATATTGCTATGGCAACAAATTACTTTTATATTCACATAAAGCAAAAATAGATCTCTCTCTCCCTTTTTGGGAAGCACATATTTTAAAGTGCATGAAAGATTAAAGGTGATAGGCAGAAACAGCTGCATGAATATATTTTCATTTTTCTTCTTTCGGTTTATACATATTTCTGTATAAATCTGAAATGCAGAAATAATTTGCAGCTCGAAGCACTTTGCAGTGAAAAAGTAGAAACAGTTTTTAAAAGGGAACAAAAGTATAATACAGTCAGAACTTCTAATTGAAGTGTAGCAGCATCAAACTTTAATGGATTAAGCAAAATATTCTCCATGTCATTTAAAAAGGAGGGAAAGAATCCTCTCCTTTCTGCATGTACTCAGGAAACAGAAATCACTTTGTGTCCATAACTTATGATAAGAGACAATGTTTTTTATTTTTCTTCAGTCAGGCACCTTGTCAAGCTCAAGAAATAGACCTAGTGGCATGGTTACTGATTGCTTCATTTTAGCTGTGTGGCTGTGTTTGAGGTTTTTTATTTAGAAAGCATGCAGCTTTTACTTTTGTATGGTGAAGAGCTTCTGGGACATCTCTATGCCATGGTGTGCACCATCTGCAGAGGAACTATAATATGTCTGCATTGATATGTCAGGTCTATCCTGAGGTTCCCTCTCAATTATTCTGAACCACGTGAGCTGTCTTACACCATCTGTATCTCCCTTCACAATGCACAGCAGAGCAGCCCACATTTTGTTCTTCTTAGCTGCAAAATAAAGGGCACCTCACAAGTGAGTGGGGTGTGAAATTTTTGGCTCTTTTTCCAGCTGGTCTCTTCATACAGAGAGCAGAGAGAGGTATTGAAGGTCAGAAATGAGGAATATGAGGGAGATTGTGTTTCAGTCACTTACTGGCCTCTCATTCTCAAATCCTCAGCATAAGCAGAACAAACTGAAGGATAAAACAGTCAAAGGGTGAATCAGGGTGAGCTGGAAGCATGGTAGTTTCAAACTGGTTATTTTAGGGCAAATATAGCTGTTTATGGTATAGATAGACTTGCAGGTCTGCATGTGAGGGTCACTTTAAATTTGACCCTAAATACAGAACATATCCTTTTCGTTAACATCCAGTGCAAAAGAGTGTCTGTAGAGGATTTCAAGGGACCACTGCACTGAAGTTCATATTGTCCCTGCTGTGAAAGTTTCAGAGACAACTTTTTGGTTATTCCAAATCTCTACAACACCTCAAAATCTGTTTCTAAAGTGCTTAATAGGAGGTTCTACAGAGCAATTTGAGGGAAACTGTCTCACATCCAAATTACTTGTTCTTTATCAAGTACATTGACTTCTCCAGTGAGATGCTTTTGAGGCCCAAAGACATAATTGCTGGTTTGTGAGTCTTTTCAGCATGGATTGCCAGAAATAATGGGATACCTGTGTTGCAGCTTTCTGCAGTCCTGTGTGCATAGTGTGACACAAGGTCCATGACATACCCCAAGATATGTCAGGACAGTTTGAGGAGCTAAAACTGGGATTGTTGTAAGCCACAGGTACGGTTATGCCCCTGCTGCAGTCCCTGGAGTGAGCTCTCCTCTAAGCTGTCCCTGAATGTCTTTGGGCACTCCTCAGTCACGCAAAACAAGCTCTAAGAGTCAAATAATAGGTGTGAGCAGAGATCCAGTCTTTAGCTTAGTCTATGGCTCACTTCAGAGCTGTGCTGGCACAATTATGAGCATGCTTGCAATCATACACAAATCCTGGCTGTTGATCAGGAGTAGGCATGGACCAGGAGCTATCTCAGTGGAAGTATGGGTCCAGCCATCCACTACGGAGGGGTAACAGGGTTTGCATGGCTGCTCTGTCTCTGTCAGCTGTCATATATTGGCTGTCTGTTGGCTTCAGTGCCAGCACGGGCTCCGGCACATTTGATTTACTGCTGTTGGCTGCAGAAGTAATGCTGCTAGATGTGGTGTCACAGTACTATGGTTAGAATAGCCCAAGCAGAGAGTTGTATCCTATTAAAAAAAAAGAATAAAAAATTTTAAAAAATTTAAAAAAAAATCTCTGGCTCATTTATGCTGGGTTTGGAGAGAAAATTAGCTTGAATGGATTACAAAATGAGACCCAGTCTGGACAGAATTTCAGTAGTTATGTTTTCTGGCAACACTGTCAGAAAATATGTGTTGGACTCTATTCTACAGTTACGGTGCTTTGAGTACATTTGAAAAGTTGAGTATACCCATACAATCCAAAATTACGCCTGTGAATACTCTGTTGACATACCCTCAGTTTCACTGCTGCAAGCTTCTCTGCATCAAAGGAGCAGAAGTGGGTTAGTCATATTTTTATACATGCAACCCAGAAAGAGATGGGAGAGACATCATGTTATCCTTCCTTAATATGGTCCTCAGAACTGTAAGGCTCCAACATATTACCCCTGTTTTGTTTTTGTGTGTGTGTGTGTGTGTGCAGCTGAATTTCTGCTCTCTGTACCCTGGGTTTTGTTGTGTTTGTAGATGCCAAATGCAAATTTGGTCATCAGTTTTGAATAAATGGCAAAGGTCTTGCCCCATTGCCTTTTTCTGATGAGGAATTAAATGTATTTGTTTTCAATTTTTGTGTCTCTTTTCTGCCTATGAAGATGGTGGAAAGCATGCAGTGGGACAGAGAATGCACACATAAAACTCAAAACATGTCTGAAGTAATTCATCCTGTTTTGCAAGGAGAAGTGGGCCAGAATGAGGTACAAATCTATCCTAATCTAATCTTAGTTGTTTATTCACTTGTTCTTGTCCTCTTATTCTCTCACCATGTTTACTGCATAGTTTTCTGGAGTCAGTCATCTTCTGCTCGGCGGTTCCTTTACTTAGGAATGAATAGAGTTGGATGTGGCTGTTTTACCTCTTCTGTCCATATGTCCTCCGAATGAAGATGAGACTAGGGTATTTTAGTAAACTGGAGCATGATTGCACAGGGACTTTCTCACTGCTGGGAGCTCTGCCAGCTCAGTCAAACAAGTCAAACAGAGGAGGTATTCAAAGGTGGTGATTTTTCCTATTATGTCAACGAATGTCCAGTGACTGATTATTGCAGACCTTGCCATATACTACCTCTAACATAACATTAATAATGCACCTTGTGCGTGATAAATCTTCCTCTTCAGTAGACACAAATAAGTATGGTGGAAAACAAGGAAGTTCTGGAAAAAGACTGTGTCTTCCACAGTAATTTTCTCCTCTGTTGTTGGTGTAATCTAACAGAACTGCTGCACGAGGGGTTTTTGTTGAGTTTTGCTTAAGCAAGTTCTTGCAGAACAATGAACAAAGGGGTTTGGGGATTTATACCTTCCGTTATAAATACAGTGGCATTTCCATGACCCTGTTCAGAAGAGTAAAGCTTCTATTTGTCTCCTGCTGATTCTGTCAACATTCACACAGTAAGTTCAGTAGAAATCCCTCAGGTATTCAAGTGTCAGACCACAAAGTCATTTCTGCCTTAAAAAAAAAATACTGTGTTTTAAGGAACTGGGACTTCTGGGAACATGCCTCTGAAGTGGAGACTTGATGCAGGAATGCAGATGTAAAGAACTGAAGTGCTGGGAACAGAATTTAAAAACAAGCAAAATAGTGAGACAAAATACATATTTATCTATCTTCTGAGTTTAGTTACCTTGGTGAAAATGTACAGCAGCTCCAAGATATCTACAGAATTTCCTGAAACAGTTCAGATTAAAATATATACCTGCCTGAAGATCAAATGAACTGCAGTAAACAAAGAGAGAAGAGTTGGGGAGGGAAAAAATATACGGGCTCATGAATTTTTCCTTCCAAGTTTTCACAAATATTAATCCTTTCGATCAATTCAGATCCACTTACACAAAGTCAGTTATTACAGAATCCAATTACTTATTTCATTTCCTGATTTCCAAAGGATACATGGCTCATGAAACTGTGTTACACAGTCTCCTTTCCCCAGCAATTTCTTAAAGTACTGTCTGATTTTAACCAAAGGGGCAGAGAGGTGCCAGGTTCCCAGGTACCATGTTCCAACATGTATGTTGAACTGAATGAGGTTAGAGGAAAGAAATCCAGACCCACCACAAGACTGGCATTTATAACTGAGCATTTTATCGTTTGGTTCTTTCACATGTTTTCTGCCCACCATGGCCAGCTTATAGGTGTGTGTGATGCAGTGGAACAAATAGACCTCTGGAATTATGAGATTCATATGAAACAGAAAATGGAAAGCTGTTTTTTACCCATGTAGATAATAGCTGAAACATAAAAGGGGAGTGTAAGGTAAGTGTGGTGCATTACTGGTGCCTGTGGTACAGTTCAGGTGCAGCTTACAGCCTGCTGACCTTGGGGCTTTATAAAATATTGGCACAGAGCCATGGCAGAAAGAGTCTGAGGGATGGAAATCATTCCTACTTATACCATAGAGCTGAATTCCATTCTGTTGTCTAGAAGGTCTGGTGCTCAATTTCAGGAATACCAGAGGAGAAGGCCAGGATGGAGTAAGCTGTGTTTCCTTTCTGCTAGGCTCTAGAAGTTTTGCAGGATTTCACAGCCCAAAAACCACTAAAACCTGCCCTGTGACCCTAAAAGGAATTTTTCCTAGCCTGGGATTGGCAAAACACAGCACATTCCATTCACAATCCTTCCCTACTTTGGTAGATAACAGTTCTCCCTGTAAGGGCTTTTGGTATTGTTAAAGTACTGACCAAGATTATCTGTGACAAGAGGGATTATTTCTTAAATTAGAACTTGGATTTGGTTGTGTGGGATAAATTCTTATCATTGCATAGTGAGAACAGTACTCATATTGATTCTGTATGATTTTTTTTTTCATACTACCTGTACAACTTGAAGTAGTAACTTAACACTCTTGGGTTTTCATTCATGTAATTGAGAAGACAGAAAGCTTTTCTTTCTCTTTCAAAATGCTTTTTATAAGACATTTTCTATCTTCATCCTATTCAAAAGGTGCATATAAATTGAATTTCTTTCTCTAATTGGCTTAACTTTTGGAAGCTAATATTAATTACAATTTCACACCCTTCAGTGATTCATTTTGTGTCTTTGCAAAGGGGGACACATGATTTTAAAGCTTCCTCTGAAAAAGCCTATGATAGAATACCATCTAGAGATGAAAGCATTCAAAGTCCAGATTTCAAATCCCATTGCAGCAGAACATTTTTCAGACCTTGCTTGTTGCCACCATTGAAATGCATATAATTTCCTGCAAGAGAGAGTTTTGGAATGTGAGGTCACAGCAGTAATAAAGAAAATTTGTATGGTGGTTGAGCTGATAGTAGGAGTGAGAGAACTCTGCATTGTAAAGTCAACACAATGCCAGCATTAGTATTCAGAAGAAATTTAGTCTTCAGTGAAGAGGCTGTCATACAGTTTGTTGAGATAAAACCTCACTGTGTTCATGCACACTGTGAGTGGTTCTTCAGCATTTCAGAGGTGAAGTACCAGTGCTTTTTGGAGCATCAGGGGTGTTCATCCTTGATATGGGGTGACCTCTTCTCTAGCAGGATAGTTTTAGATTGTTGGTCCCTGTCTACACAGACTCCTGCCTGTGTAGTCCAAAGATAAGAGGGCATTGTTTACTGATTTTGGGTGAATGGTATGAATTTTTTTTATTTTAAATTATTTTTAAAAAATAAGTAGCAGAACACTGTATAAAATCAGAGGTCAAAATGAAAGTTACTTGGCTTCTAGCATTAGTAGTTATTGTTGCATAGTTACAGCAGCACTTTTGGGGTGCTTAGGATGCTGGGTCATGGACTGGGTCCCTGTTGTGCAGAAGAGTGGTAAGCTATAAACAAAATAGCTTACAATTCACCTCTGTAGTCTTTTGCACACAAACGTGAATGGCAATGCTCCAGGAACTGGGTTTTTCCTTGGCATGGTGCTGTGCCCAAAGAAGGAAATCTGAACTAGCTCAGCTAATTCAGTTATTCAATTTCCAGCACAATTGGATTACCCTTGTGTAACTGCATCAGAACAAATATTTTAAAACTCACATCAGCAGAGAACAGTGTGCTCATGTCTACCATAAAGGTGGCCTGGGCGGTGATTCAAGAAACAGCACAAGATTTCTGGCAGGCAGGATAGAAAGGGAAATGGGGAGAAAATTCTGGGTCAGCCATTTAGTCTCAGACAGTGGCCTAAACACTGCTGAGTATTTTGTGGTGTCAGGATAGATTCTGTACTTATTTCCCAGCCTTCATTGGGCATATTGCATATCAGGGATACAGGGATAAGGCTAGGAAGTCACTTCATACTCTCTGCAGTCCCCTGCTGCCTCCTTTTGATTCAGCATCTTTGTACATCAGCCTGCTCAAGCAGATGGGCCCCAGGCAAGCTTCGAAGGGAGCAGAGTGTAGAAAAAGATGGGCTTATTTCTGCACAGAAAGAATTCCTTCATTGCAATGCTGTGTTCTACAGTAGGAAGATGGGAAATTTCTCCCAAACAAAAAAGCAAAAAAAAGAAGGTTCTTGGTTGCAGTGATTTGAAAAATATCTGACCTGAAGCCCAGGAGTTTTCATTTTGCTTTTGCTGTGTGGAGAGATTCTACTAAGCTTAGGGAGGCAGTGAAAAATAACCTCCTCTGATCAACATGTATGATTATTGTGATGTGTGCTCTCAGGTCCTCCTGCACCATCATCCACCTGGAATTCACCGCATCTGCTTTGCTTCTGGGAGAGGCACAGGTCGCAAAAACTTTGCCAAGTAGTAGAGGGTGCTAAAATGAAAACTAGAATACATCCAGCTGTGAAAGACTGTGTTTCTCTAGTACCTTAGTGTTCTTTGAAAGCACTTTCAATTTATTGTAGAAAGAACAAAGGGACATAGTTCTACCCTTCTGAAAAGGTTTGACAAAAGTGTTTCGGAGGAGTTTGAGTAAACTTAGAAACCACAGAGTGGACACAGAAGTCTTGCCATATACTAAGATCAGAGTAGCTCATAGAAAAAAACGTGTGCAGTAATAAATTGTCCACCCTAGGCTGCAGATGAGCTCATGGTGTGCTGTCCTGTGAGCTGAAACAATGGTAAATGTATTCATAGGTTAAGTAGCTAATAGGCAAATATGCTAGGGACATTTATAGATTTCAACGTAACCTGCCAGATAAGTAATTGGATGGCAAGGCAAACTAAGAATTTCCATTAAAATTTTAACTTGTATTTTAAATAGTTGAGCAGTTTGGAGAAGTGCCTCTTTAGTTCATGTTAGTACATCAGCCAAATCCTCAGGACACAAAAGTCAAGAGGCTGGTGGGTTTTTTGGTTGCTAAGACTGAGTCAGCATGTACCTGGGCTTCCTGCAACTTGCCAAAACAGCAAGATTTGTTTGGTTGGTTTATTTTGCAAGGGTTTGGATCTGACCACATGCAGACAATCTGCTTTAGCCCTCTCCAGAATTGCACAAGTTATGGGAAGCAGCAAAACGCAGGAGCGCACGACAGGAGATGGGAGTGGGGGAAGAATAAGTCATCTGGAAAATTGTTAGATTTCTTTCTTTATAAATATTCTAAATTTAACAGCTGGGCAACAGCTTTCTCCTTATTGACATGGCAAGCCTATTGCCTGGCCAACATCGATTGATTTGGAGGACAATTATTTTCTCATAGGCATCAATGAGATGTGACTAGGGCCCCAAATACTTCTGTATAGGGTTGGTGTCACAGCAAATTTAATAAAGCTGGTGTTTATATTTCTAGGAAGAATAACACAGCAAGATACAGAGGATGCTATACAGTAAAAAGTCACATAGAACAGGTAGAAACAAGAACAAAAAGTATGCCATAAAATAGACTAGAAGTAGCCCATTTTTGTAGAAAGGTAGTGAATATTTTTTGAACAGGAAAAAACACCATGTAGGGTGAAAAAACAAAAAGGCTAATATAAAATTAGTCATAAATTAATAGTCCTCAAACATCAATTTTAGACAAATAAAACTTTCTTTTTTTTGAAAGTATACCTAATACATACATGCTAATATATATATATATCAGCAAGCATATTCTGTGACATTTAATATATGGCTGCCTTTTGTAGTTTTTCACAGTTTCTTTCAAACTGGGAGAAGGACATGGAGCAATCCCAAATTGATTCTAAGTAGGGTGATTATAAAGATTGTCACTTCCAGAAATTCAGGAGACCAGAGGTATTCTTCCCCTCCCTCCTGTGGGGCTGCCATGGTGTCACCTACAAGTTTCAGGTATGTGCTACCATCAGAACCAGACCTCAGGGCAGGAGATACCTTTGGCTTCTGCCAGTGCAGCACTTGCTCTGTTCCTAGCATAGAACTGGGGACTGCAGAAATGTTTATGAGCCATTACTGACATAATATGATCTAAATTAATCTTATTTTATCTGTTCGAGTTAATAGTGCTTTAAAATTTGGTAGTCAGTAGAGAATAACTGCACTTCTAAGAATTCTCAGTTTTCCAAATGCATAACTTATAGTTTGTAATTAAAAGAAAGGCACCTTTACTTTCTATGAAATAAGTTTTTGGGCCTCCCAAGATATGAATTATACTGAACGACAGACTATCTTATAATTAACACCAATTTACATGCATAGTAGTGCTCTGTGCTAGTGGAATCAAATCCATTCATCCATGTGTCTCAGAATTTTTACTGCTAGGAGATATTTGAGGTTTTTCTAAAATATAGCTAAAAGAGAGGGGTGACAAATGTGTCTTTGTTCCATCTTTTTCACTTATGGTCCCACAAATTTGTCTGCCTCTGTCGTGAGTTGGTCCTGCAGCTGCTTCATTCAGTGTTGTGTGCCCCCTCACACAACCTTGACCCTGCCAAGGTCATTCTTTCTGTGGAAGTTCACTCGTGCAGTAAGAGACAAAGGCACAGGCAGGTTGCATTTGCCCAAGCCATGAGGCAGGACCAAGCACCTTACTGGAAATCCTTCTGCAACAAGGCCAAGTTCCCTTCTCCCTGGAGTCCTTCAAAGAGAAATGAGAACCCTTAAAATGACTTGCGTTCTGAAATATTTATATTCTATTATTGCAAAAATATATTTTTTATGTATTGCCATAGTTCACCAGGAATTTCATCTCCTGAGTGGACACTGAGAGTTTTATTGATTTATCAAACTCTTATGAGTCATGATATCAAACATACCCATCTTCTATAAATATTTTCAATTGTCCTGGTTTCATCTAAGAGCTACAGTAGGAGACAATTCTTCTGAAGAGCATGAATGACTGTTCTAATATGGGACATATAGTTCAGATTCGAGGCAGGTTTAATATCTGTCTAAGCAGCAAAGGTTATTTCCCTTCCCTTGGATTGATGACATCCTGCATGGAGCAGATGCTTTGACATTGAACTTCTCTGGTGATTTTGCAATTGAAGAAGCTATAGGCCACTTTATTCACCAGCTGGTCATTATTCTTTTGTCTTTTCTTGTTCCAATGAAGACAAAAATGTGGAGAAAATGTTATGAGGTATTTTCTTTAGCTATTTTTCATTTAATTTCAGAATATAATGCAACTGCATTTTTGGCATCCTATATGCTATATCATTCCTTAGGCCAAGGACACTGAGAAGGACAGATTGTACAAGCAGGAGAATTGCTGTTCTTTTTCATCAGTTATAGTTCTGCTGGGGACATTGAAATTTCCCTTTGGCTTCAGAATGGCCTTCTTTATTTTGACTTTTAAAACCATATTTATTTCAGAATGAATTTCCTACAGCAGGCTGTGTTTTTTCTCATCTCTTTATACTGTTTTATGTAAAGGGACTGGGGAATTGGAAGCAAGTTCACTCATGAGAAATAAATTGCTAATAACTCCTATTATTTTTTTTTCTCTTTCCTATTGTGAAGCTTTTGTTTAGTTATTTGTTTATCAAAACTGTTTTAGAAAATTCATTTGACTTTAAAACATAATGTTCAGGATTCTATAGTGCAAGGTGACTTGTAAGTTTTTTACCTTCATTTATCAACAAATATATTTTTACAGATCACACCATCTGTTTATAAGGGCTTTTTTGTGACTTTATTTGTATGTTTTTAAGGCTAAGTTGTGCCAATATCACTGAATTGGGCAGAAAGGAACGGTCACCACTCTCTAGGTTTTATGCCAATGTAAAATTACTTCATTTTCTGCTAATGTTGCTGAGAGATTTTGGCTGCTCTCTGTAACAGGAGCATATTGTCCTGTACTATTTCTAAACATAAAAAACTTTTATCCACTGCCAGTGGTGAGTATCAGCCATCTAACCATGTTCCTTCTTGCTTTTGGCTGAAGTTGCTTGGGACAGCAGAGATAAAAAGTATTCCAAAGTCTACAAATGTCAATTGAACAGTGTTAGAAAAAGAATTATGAAGTTAAAAGAAAAGTAAAATGTGAAACCAAATTATGCTGCTAGCTACCATAGAAAGTGAGGAGGTACTTTGGTGACACTGGAACCACAAGAGCAATGCAGCTGCTCCCAAAGTGAGTCCTTATGGAATGCATGACCACAACTGGTTGAACTCTGCCAAATGGGATGATACAGAGTGAGGAGTCAACAGATGAAAATATGGAACTTACCTGTTGGAATGTTTTGGAGGGGAAAATAGTGAGATAAAGACATGGAGTGCTCTTCAGGCAGTAACTGGAGAGTCTGACTCTTTCTGGGCTGCCTAGAGATTTTGGAAAGCTGACATACTGCTAATAAGCCAGGTCCTTTAAGAAATACAAATAGTGGATTTATTTCATTCTATTGTGATGCAGAAAACAGAGCTCTGACTTCCCACAGTTCCCTCTCTTCCATTTTATCCTATGCTTCATTCGCCTTGGTATCTCATTTCACTTCCACCACTCGCCCACCATTTCTCCACAACAGCAGCCAAGGCCGGGGCTCCTTTATATTGCATGAGTTCCAAATCTCTCTCACACTGAGGCTTTCATGGACTGGATTCAGTTGATTTCTTGGCTGAGAACTGCAGGCCACTCACCAGAAAAGGGACACCCTGAGTCAAGCCCAGGCTTCTGCTGAAAGGAATCCCATAAGCTCACTGAGCAAAAAACATGGTCTTTACATTAGGCTCAGTCTCAATTGCATGCCAGAGGATAAGATTTCCTGGGATATTCACAGTGCCCAGTCTGATTCTTTGCAGGGCTCACATTTAATTTTCACTATCTCACTATGTTTTTTCAGTACTTTGGCAAGATAAGATCACTCTGCAGATCCATCTTGCCCTGACTGATATGCCACAACACACAGAGGGGTGGATGCACAGGTCGTGTCAGTCAGTAATTGGTAGAGTTTCATCAGTTTAATATTTGGCCTAGACCATTTTGGCTAATATCTCTTACTATATCCATATCCTAGATATAATTACCACTCACTGAACAATTTTAGAACATTTATAAACCTGGAGAGTATGGCAAGTACACTTGTGGTTTAATTACAAATGCATTCAGTGCCAGGTTGTGAATCTAGCCATGCTGGTATAAAGCCAGAGAGATTCTGTTGATGTCATTGGAGGAGTCACTTTGGCACTACATTATCTCAACACAAGCTCACAAGTGGCTCTGATTTTGAAATTTTTATGGATTCCGTTTTTTCTTGCCTGTTCTCTCTATATCATGTTTGTTTGGTTTGGCTTAAGATAATAATTCAGGATTTATGCACAACTCTTCCTTTTTTTGGTCTTAAGTCAGTTGTAGAGGGGTTTGTTTTATTCTGAAATTAAAAGAAAATAGCAAACAAGCTGCCCCTCTTTCTGCTATATGAGGTAGCAGACAAGAGCTCCTATGCTTTCAATTTCTGAAAGGTTTTTAAAATTTTATCTTATTTAGGATGAATGGTCAGCATCGTTTTGTCAGTTTTCATCACAGAAAGAAGAACCTGGAGGCTGTGAAAAATACTCTTTGCAGACAGGTTAAATTCTGGAGGTCTGTGAGACTGCGGTCTTGCAACTGCTGTACTGTCAGAAGCAATTCTGGCCAGAGACATCACAGCTTTGTATTCAGCATAATTAAATCAACCATTTGGAATTGTTTGTAAGTAAGGAAAAAAACAATAGGCATTGAAGCTTTATTATTGAAAGCAGCTGCAGGAGAGGAAGTTCTGTAACCAGGGGCTGTTTAGTAAATCCTGCTTGGGATATTTTAATTTAAATTCTCATGATCCTTTCAGTGAGGCAGGAAGCTATTTTGCACTGTCTCCTACTTTTTCAGTCCTTATTCTTCCTTCAAGTATTAAGTCCAGGAAAAAAAATTAGCATTATCAGAAGTGTCACTGCAATTCCACAGCTATCTCTGAGAACAGAACAGGTTGTATATATTGCCCCTGTAAATTTGATGAACTGAGCATTGTAAAGCCAGCAAGGGGAGGCTGCAGCTGGAATTCATTGTGGAAACCCTTGCCAGCTTCAGTGGAGTTGGATGTGCATATTTTAGTGGGCTGCAATTGTTTATGATAAAATCCTTCCTGCTTAGCTGGGGCACAGGTACACCAACCAGACTTCCACATTAGTGGTCTGAGGTGGACAGAGCAAGGAGGAAGGAGGAGTGGATCAAGCAACTCAACAGAACTGCACAGTCCAGCATTAGTGCAGAAAACTGGATTATTCGATTTAGATTCAGTGCCTTTGTCTTTCTACTGAGTGTTCAGAGTCTGTGGATTCCTTCCATGTTAATACTGCATCGCTTGATAAACTTCTCTAATGGACACCTCCATTCTGCTTAAATCCAGTATTTGGCTGGCTGAGTGGAAAGAAAATGTAGCCAGAAGGAAATCTGAGTCTCCATCTCCCTAGGATCCACACTGCAGCCTCTCCTCCTGAGCAGACCTCAGGACAGTGTGAAATGTCAGTTCCCAACTTCAGCAGAGCAATTACAGCACTTCATCAAAGAAATGATGCCTTCACTCAGCCTCTCTGCTCCACAGTGTCTAATATTAAGTTGGTAGGATATCCTGTGTGAAAACTTGAGACATTTTAAAAATTCAGTTGCATCCATACTAATTAATAAGTGACCCCTAGCCCCTAGGCCAGCACTGCTCTTTACCCCCTTCATTATGGGCCTCCTCTTTATAGCAGTAAGACTTAAGAAAACCAGTCAGAGCACAGAGGTGAGCTTACAGCTACTTAGTGTGGGTGTACATGAGGTTTTTGTCTGTCGTGCCAAAGGGAAGAGGTCTTGGAAGTAGTTCCTGCCCCATTGGTCAAGTGGCAGTCTGGCTTGTGTCCAGGCTACTTTGGGCTAAGTGTCTCTTGGAGCAGGTTGGCCACATGCACACTACATAGCCCTAGGCTTTAGCACTGTTCTGATTCCTGGGTGATGCTTCTGTGACCACACGCTGTGATGATGCTCCTGTGTTCTTTCAGTTCAGAGGGGGATTTTATTCATGTCTGTAAACACAAGATGGGGGAGTCAGACACTTCTCTAAAAATCTACTTGACCTCAAGAAACATCCTTTTACTGTAAGAGTGATGAATACTAGAAAAAGTTTCCCATACAAATTGTGGAGTCTCCATTTTTAGAGACATTCCAAACCTGCCTGACCACAGTCCTGGGCTGATGCACAGCTCTCCCCACATTGCATCCGCACACAGAAATGTATCTTCTTCAGTATTTCTGTAGCATCCAAATTTTAACACAACTTTTTTTTCTTTTCAAAGAGGCCCTAATATGTTGGACAACTGCTTTTTTATCCCTGCCCTTACATGGATTAGATTAACCATCTCTTCCCAAACTTCGTCTGTGGACGTTGTTGCTGCATTTATGCATGCAATTTTCTTTTCTCTCACTGTTTCACCTGGTGCCTTGTAGTCATCCTCTCATTTTGGGGTTTTGACTGCCTTTTCAGAGATGTGTTTTTGACATGCACTGTACAAGTACATGCAGTAGTGCAGAAGATGCAGGGGTAGGGAGAGATGCTTCAGGAAATTCAGGATGGCTTCTCTAAGCTGGGAAGCTGTACCCTTTCTAAATGGATGTGAAGCTTTAATGATGGTCCAAACAAAAGCAAAATCAGGTTATAGGCTTTTGTTTCAGCACCTGATGATGCCTCCATACCTGCTTTGATGCTTCTTTTTCTGTTTTTTTTTTTAGGTTCTGCAATTAAAGAAAGTAGGAATATAATTGGGGAAAGCAGAAGCTTGTTAAATGATTGTAAATCAAAAGTTAAAAAATTAACTATTACAGTGACAAAACTGCAGCTGTCAGTAACAAAATTAATTTCACCATTCCATTTGTCTAAAATTGTGCAACTTCATCCGGTTTATTATAAGATGCCTTGTTTACAATACTAAAGTTTTAATGAAGATAAACTTATTTCTATTGAATCTCCTCTGCTCTTTTGTCTTCAGAAGGGAATATGATACAAGGAGCTCCCATTTTCCCTCATGGCAAATATCCCACAGGCTAAGCAGGGGAGTTGCAAGGCGAGAGGCTCCCCCAGCTCAATTGGCAGGACTCAACATAATCATTTAAGCACGAACTAGAGTGGTTTTCTCTCCACTTACGTAAATCCATAATGCTTAAATCCACAGTCCTTCACTGTTGAATTACTGCCAGTGGTTTCCAATACAAGCTCTTTATTAAATAAACAGGGATCAGATGACGTGTTTGAGTGCAGATGACCAGTGCTACTATAGATTGCTTCTATCTGAAAAACACGGATTTGTAAGGGGATGCCGGATGCATGCAAGGAAGGATTACCAGGCACAGATGGCAGTGCTCATTTATACAGCTGGAGAGCAAGGATGCAGTAGTACTAAGAAGTGAAGGCTGTGATTCTGCACATGAAGGAAGTGAAACCTGTCACAGGGAGATGTGGAAAAGTCACCAACATGGGCAACTGGCTGTATTTTCCTGCCTAGTCCATTATAAACTATGTTAGTGCTTGAGTTAGTCTCAGGTGATTTTGCCTTTTAATCCAATTTTTGCATTGTCTTGAGCCCAAGATGGGGAGGAGAAGGAGGAATAAAGAGTATAATGCTGTGTAGCTAGGGAATCTCACAAATCTACCTGCAGTGCCCACACTTGTGCACCAGGGTCTGCATGAAGGACAATGTGTCTCACACAGATTTCTAAGAGCTGGACAGGCTGCCAGCCCCACTCTTCCACAGCATCATCTCCCTGCTCCAAAGCAAGCGGTCAAAGTATGGAGATGTGATATTTCAGTAATGTCTTGGCAAAACTTTCCCGTGGGATATGTTCCCATGTGGGATTCTGTATTAGACAGACTCAGAATCATTTGTGGGAAAAGACTTCCAAGATCATCAAGTCCAACCATTAACCTAAAACCACCAAGGAATATAAATACCATTAAAGCTTAAGCAAGTCTATTGATACCCTTATCAGATCTTCTATAAAATCCATATTTACTTGAGATCCTTATTGTAACTGTAGGGTCTGTCAGGATGCAAAAGAATGGGGTAAGAACTTGCCATGTCTGTAAACCCAAACTGGAAAGTGTTGGAATTTGGGTAGTACAAAAACATGTATTTTCAAGCACATAATTAGCCACTTTGAGCAGACTATCAGACTTTCAAATTCACAACATGTAAGCAATTTATTCTGACTTGTTTATATCAGGACTACATGACTGATGCTCTGCTACAGAAAAATACCTGGTGTCTGGTTAATTCCAGTGTGTTTGAGCTGTGTGTTCATGTTGTTGCATCTCTTTCCCTTGCATGCTACTCTGCACTCAGGAAGCCTGGTACTGGTTTGCACTCAGGAAATTATTTGAGTTTTTGCAAAAGAAGTGTTGAAACCACATTTTTCTGTGAAAATGGCATAGATAATCAAATTTTCTCTAGGAATTCTCATTGCAACAACCAGCTCACTGAGCTGTGGTCAATGTGTGATTTCTTGGCTATCTGGGTTTTGCCTTTACTTTTTTGTTTGTTTGTTTCTTTGTTTGTTTCATTGTCTGTTTCTCTGTTTTTGTTTCTTTCTTTGCTGTTATACAAAAAGTTATATATTGAAAATTATTTCACATGATGTCTGTTTCCAGCAATCCCTGAACTGTGAAATGGTGTCATGTACTGGTTTTTTTCTGCTGACTACTTGCATCTACGTCTATAAAATGATTCAGATCTTCAGTGGCCAGAGGCTTATCTTATTATTTTCTTCCCCTTAAATAACTCTTTAAATAAAACATTGAAAATTAAAATACAGTTCATTGGCTATGGACATTTTAATAAACTGTTATTTTTCTGAACATAATTTACTTCTTCAAGGTTGGAAATCCGAATGTAAATATTAGCTCTATTAATGGAAATTGAATGCATAAAACCTTAAGCAGAGTGCTAGAAATCTTTCCTCCTCTTTGTTCCCAGGTACAGTCCCTTCTCAGTACCTCAGGCTTGGTGGGGAAGGTTCAGCCATAATGCAACTTAAAGAAATATGTAGGTTTTTTTTCAAGGTCTCTGGAGCAGGAAAAATCAAGCACTAAATTTGCAAGAACTTCAGGTTAATACTTCCAATTTTATGCTTTCCATTTGTATAATCATGTCAGTTTTGTAATGGCATAAAGTAGCACTAAGACACTCAATCCAGTTTAATCCAATTACTGTTTCTCTCTCTCAAGCATGCCTTATTCTTAGAGAGGAGAAAACCATCAAGTCTGATGATTTTATAGATTCACATATACACTTGGCACCATAAGTAAGCTATATCATTATATTTGCCTTTGTTTTCTCATGTATCTGTTTTTAGACACTGCAGAGTTTGCAGTCAATCTTCTCTGAGAGAATTTTCTTCTGCCCGCTTTAGGGTGATGCCGCCTGGGCAGCATCAGCATTCTAAGGGATGCACAGATGCATCTTCAGGGGAAGTTTTGTTGCTTAAGCCCCCCTTCAAGTGACAGCTCCATGTCAGGAAGAGAGAGATGTGATGGTGATACAAAGCTGATGCCAATGTGTGTTTATAAAAATTCTCCTCAGATATCTGATGAATTGGGCAATGAATTTTGTGTCACAAATACAGCTGAGGACAGTAAGCTGTAACCGGCCCAGCAGCTGAGCTTCTAGAGGTGACACCTCCACCAGTAGGTTTTCAAATACTGTGGAGTCAATTTTCTTTCCACATTAGGACTAAGAAAATGTGCCTGCTTTTGTTATTTTTCAGGGTCTGGATTTGCTTCTTTCCTCCTTTACTCTGAAGTGGATGTTGTTCCTTTCATGCATTGTGTTTACTTAGAGACTTGCAAGGGGGTCCTAATTGTAGTGCTACACCTCCAAAGGGCTGGATCAGTAAACTGTACCACTGTGGTCTGGGCTAGTGAGCAGAAAGACATCTGTCTGTCCATGAAGACATCAAGAACATAGAGGGGAATCTTATGACTGGTAATGCCTGAGGTCAGGGTAGAGCAGACAGCATTGAAACAAAGCAGAAGTCCAAGAACCTAGCACTGACACTTATAGAATCATAGAATCTTTTAGATTGGAAAATACCTCTAAGGTCATTGAGTTCAACCAATAACCCAGCACTTCCAAGTCCACCACCAAACCATGTCCCTAAGTGCCACATCTACACAACTTTCAAATACCTCCAGAGATGGTGACTCCCTTGCACCAGTTTTAACAGCATGAGTTAATATTTAGTTTAATACTCAGGTATCCAGTGTCCCAAATTTCCTAAACAAGTTCTGCCCTCATTACAGAAGTGTTGGTAAAATTAGTTTCTATGTCACAACCAAAGTTCACATTTTGAAAATCACAAAGGGCATCAGTGTGTAGCTTAGGTCTTCAAAATTCAGCACTTCCTCTTGTCTGAAAGGCCAAAAAGTTTTCCCATAGCTTCCAACTCTGCTTCCATGCTGCATTTCAGAATCCAGGACTATGGATCAGGCTTCACAATCCAGCCTTCTATGACAATATCCAGATACTCCCTCCATCTCCCCTCTGGAGTTAACTTTGCCCTCATTTTCCTTTTAAAATACATTGGGCCTTTTCAGGTCAGTTTCTCTCCTTGCCCACTCCTGCAGTATTGGAAGCTGTATTGGGTCTTGGCAATGAGTGAAGCTGCCCTTCAGGGTTAATTACCTGAATTAAGTAAACATGTTCCTGTGTCAGGTCTTCCGAAAATTGTGGCTTTCTCTGAGTGAGCACTGGTTCAATCTCATAGATCCCATTCTCCCTTTCTAGTTCTTCTTTCCTGCTTCTCTTCTGCATGTAGCCACCTCCCTGACTGCACTTGCAGTGTGTTGGGGATTTGGAAAGGCATGTTACCAAATGTTGGCTTTAGGAATATGGAAAAGATGCAGATCTGCTGCCTCTCAGCTGTTTAAAAGGGCAAGGAAAAGGCCAGTATGATGTGCTGTAGAAACTGGGAGGCTGTAGGAAGGTTTCACCACATTGTACTAATATTAATAGGGCATTAGGAGGAATCCAGAAATAGCTGATTAACTGTCAAATTGTAGTGCTGTGCCTGTGCATGGCGGTATCTGGGAAAAATGCACCAAAGCCAATTAATTGAAATACTAACCTGAAGTTTCTCTACCTATCATTGGGGTTTTTTTTATCCCCTTTTCTTTTTCTCAGTTTTGGTTTTTTTATTTACATCCTTGTCATTCATTTTCCATCTTTATTATTTATAAAATTCCCTTTTATCACTTTCTTCCCATCTAGTACTTTCATTTCTCTTTTTCTCGTAGCAATTCTGTGCCCTGTATTGCATTTCCCTTTCTGTTAGTAAGCCCTCCCCCAGATTCTGACACCTCATGGCAACTGTCCCTCAAGAGCTGAAAGGTTGATTTTTCCTCTCTTGTTCTCTTATCTGCTTGGCAGGGGTAGAGGCTGATAGTCTGACTGGCAGAGTGTTCCTGTGGTGGCTGCACCTGCTGGTGGAAGAACAAACTTGGTGAAGGTTTCTGAAGGGACCCTAACAAGTTCCAGATGAATATTTGCTGTGTTTCACATAAAGACTTGGTGCTTCACAGGCAAGCTATTTCAGTGCAGTCATAATGTGATATCTGTGTATAAGATGGGAATGCTGATGGTGCAGGGGGCACAGAGAGGGAGAAGGATTAAGCAGGTTTTCCACATGAATCATCAGAAAAATACTCATTTAACTGAGGGTAATAAAGCATCATCGTCTCTTTCATAGGTATTGGAAATAGTGTGGTTCTGGAGTTGCTGTTTTGGATTTTCTGCGATCGTAGGGCAGCTGCTCCATCATTTGCTGGCACTAATTGCTGTAAGACTTAAGCTAATCATCTCTCTGAAGAAGCCCAGCTCAGCTTGGCAGCTCCAGTTTTGTCTCTCAGGCTGGCATCAAGGAGAGCTCAGTGGTGCTGGGACACAATTCTGAGTCAGCTCCATTTCCCCTGTGCTCCTGCCAGCTTTTCCATGGCATATTCCATGTATGGGGCTCTAGAGGGGCCAGAGGGGTCCTGGCAGAGCTGGAGAGAGTTTGGCAAGAGCCACTGTGCTGCTCCAGGCAGTCTGATCCTGTGGCTTCCCCCACAGCTGCAAGTGCTCAGGGGCAGAGGGGAAGAATAGGCTTTTCTTTTAAATCGGGAATTACTCATTCCATTTGGGAGCTTTCTGATGACACATCCTTCTAGAAGACTGTCCCTGTCAAAAGCAAGCTTATTACCAATTCAGTTTATTCTTTCCTATTACGTTGAACCACAAAGCTGCTGAGTTAAATTGACATCATTGGGTGTTACTGAAAGAATGACATTATTTAGAATTAGAAAGCCTATTCTTCTCCCTGTTGTGGTTTAATCCCAGGCAGCAACTAAATACCACACAGCCAGTCCCTCACTCCTCTCCACCAGCAGGATGGGGGGAAGAGAACTGGAAGAGTAAAAGCGAGAAAACTCATAGCTTGATAAAGGAACAGTTTAATGATTGATATTTTATGTTAATAATAATAATAATATTAATAACATTAATAATAGTGGTAGTAGTAATAGTAGTAAAGGAAGGAATAAAACCCAAGAAACACAAGTAATGCATCATTTGATGTCTGATGCCAGCCCATCCCCACGCAGCAATCAGCTCCCCACACTTAACACACTGGACATGACATTCCTCAGTATGGAATATTCCTTTGGCAGTTCAGGTCAGCTGCCCTCAGGTCATGCTCCCTCACAGCTTCTTGTGTAGCTGCTCACCAGCAGAACATGAGAAACTGAAAAGTCCTCAAGGTAGAGAGAGCACTACTCAGGAACAAGCAAAACATCACTGTGTTATCCATGTTATTGTCATACTAAATCCAAAACACAGCGAGGTACCAGCTACTAGGAAGAAAATTAACTCTACCAGCCAAAAACAGAACAGTTCCAAATGATTTATTTTAAAACTCAAAGATAAATTTAAGGCAGTAAGAACACAGCAGAAGCTACCATGCCACAGCCAGAGGATGAGCTCCTGCTCTGGATGTGGGAGCCAGAGTTCCCTCCACCACCAGCCTGTGGCTTCTCTGGGGAGCAATGCTGTGAGGTGTAAGGGCTCCCAAAAGCATCAGGCACAGCCTGCACAAGGCTCACATCCCACGTGAACAGTCAGAGCCTTCACGGTGCTCAGGATTTTAATAATCATTTATGAACTCAGAAGTTTTCAATGGCTTTTAAACTCTAATTTAATTTCACTTTCAATCAAGTTGTGTCAAATTTAGCTGAAGATTAGGTGACAGGCATTAAGACCCAACTGCTGCTCTGTACCTCTTTGCTTTCCAGTCAGCCCTGGATGAACAGATTTGCTTTTTTTTTTTAATTCACATAAAGGTAGGGGTGAGTGTGCTCAAAAAAGTATCTGCATTCCCCAAAGCCTTTGTTATGCAAGTAAGCAAACAACAGCAATGTAAAATGCCATTGTGTGACATTTGCAGTAGCAAATCTGAGTCAAACCCCTAGAAATTATTTTCCCTGTTTGCTTTTCGATCTTGGTTTTGTATTTTTTCCTGCTTCTGTGATGTGAGTTGTAATCGGCTTCCTAAAATTGTCAGAACATTTTTTACTTTCTAATCTCAATGTCTGTGCCCTCAAACATCTCTCTCCTCTCTTCCTCTGGTGCACTATATTTTATACAGGTTTCAGCCTGTTGTACTAAAAGCATTGAGTGGAGGGCTGTTGAGTATTTTGTGGTTTATAGTTTGGTAAGTGTGGGAGATAGACATCCACTGAAGCTCTCCACGCAGATATATCCATAGCAGGACTGCTGGTGGCTGCTGGGAATCAACCTGATGGCTCTTTCCCTCCAGCATCTCCCAGGAGGGTTATTTTCTTTAAAAAACCTTATGGAAAATTTATTTTAATAGTGGCTTTCAGAATAGTTAGTTTTCAGAGAGTCCAGAGCATTTACCCCTCTAGGAGCTAGCCTTTTAAAACAAAAGATACAGTATTTTTTGTAATTCTAGGTAGGAATCATAGCTATAGCAACACCTGTTTCTCTTCCTTTGCAGAGGAGACACTGCATTACACATAGCTCATGATGGGTTTCTTGCATTTAAACATTTTTGTGCCTTAATTTGAAAGGGTGTCTTGATGTGTGGTTTCTCTTGCTAGGTGCTTTGATATGTACCTTCTCTCTTTTCCTGGTAGTTAAGAATCAAGGTAATAGCAAATCTCAGGCTGTCCCTCAGCCTAAGTGAGCTATCCTGAGCATGTGCTAGAGTTAAACATCTCTCTGCTCCTCACTCCTGTGATCTTACATCAATTCACCAGTTATTATTTCCCCTTGTCAAATGAAGCAATAGCAAAGCTTTGAAATGAGGCTGCAGCTTTTCCAAAGAGCAATTTCCTTTTCCTTCTCTAACCTCCTTCTGCCTTTCCCTGTATATTTGATAGTACATCAGCTTCCTCTTGAAACGATCCCCAGTAGAGCACTTCAGCTATTTCAACCAGGGTCTTTCTGAAGGCATTTTTAAAAAACTGGCTTCTACAGCAAAGCTGGGTTATAATGAAGAACAATAAAAAAAAAATCCTTCTGCCTCAGAGAGCCAGTTTTGTACTCACTGATGCATGCCGTGAACTCCGTGCCTGGAATATCCCCACCGGAGTCAGTCAGCAGTATTGTTTGCACACACAGAGTTAAGCACCTGTGTAAGTGCTTGCAAGGTGATGGCTTTCAACCTCACTAGAAGCTAAAAATATATGCATTGCTCTGCGGGAGAGACTAAAGCATGGCAACTCATCTACACTGTCTTTTTTTTTTTATCTGTGTTTCTAGAGTGGCTGTTATCTAGTAACACATATAATGAAGAGAACAGTGATGAACTTCCAAAGAATTTCTTCATACCACTCCAATACTTGTCATCACTTTGATCTAGGCAATTTTCCAGTGATGCTGACTGAATATCTGATATGACAGAAGACACCAAGGGCTACACGATTTAATCTTAGCACAGCTTTTCAGATAAATAAATTACATAATCAAACCTTCTCTAGAGTTACTTTCTTGCTGTTACTGCAAGATTGAATTTGGGCTTAGCTTGCTCCAATGTTTTCTCTGTGATGTAATTGCCCAGGAAAATGCAGAACAGTAGTCTTTTGAGTTGATGGGATTTAAAATGTACATGGGTTTGAAAACAAGGGCCAGATAAGGACTATACCAGGAGTTAGATTAATGGCCAACCTACAGTGCAGAGATCTTGGGTTAGGCTCTGCCATTGATACTTTTGCCTCAGAGAACTTATTCAGCATTGAGTTGTTAAAATCATGCTAGTAGAGTGGGGGCAGTCTGTCTTGGTGGCCCAAATCTTCAATAATTTAATAAAATCCTGTCATGGCCAGTATGTGTTCAATGAAGATCACAATTTTTACAGCTTGTCTGTACAAAACTTTACATTGAACTGAAAATGGCTTAGGATGCAATCAGCTATGCTCAGTATCACAGGGTTTTCCTAGGGGCATTGCTAATACCTGTGTACCATGCCAACCCAGAACAGTAGAAGAAAATGGATGCTTGGAAAACTGGAAAGATTTTTTTCCCCAGTAACACTCGGTGTCAATTAATTGTGCAGTAGGAAGTCTGTAGATATGGATATTCCTGGGTGCTGAGTGAAGCAGAGGACAAATGACATGTCTTGGAGCTTTTATTTCAGACTCTGAGATTCTTTTGGTATTTATCACCATTTTCAGCTGCCATTTTTAAAGATGTGTCTATAAACAATGGACTTGTTAGAAAATATCTTTTTCAAGGGTGGACTTAAAAACTTTGGTAGATTTTGTGAAGCAAAAACTAGCAGCTTCTAAGTACAATATAAACAAGTTAATAAACATTGTGTTAAAGGTAATAAAATTCCTTTCAGATTTATATGAGAAAACAACATATTGCACAAAAATGTAGAACAGGTAGCCTTTCTTCCTTTAAAAGCAATTTCTCTTTAATGGCAACATAATATTTGGAAATGCTGTCTCCTAAATAAAAAACGTCATACTGCTTAAGGAAATGTACTTTAGTAACAAGAGTTACAGTGCATGTTTTTCTCCATTTCTTTTCTCTAGGACACTTTTTGGGTGTCCCTCAAACTTTACTGTACACTTTTCCCAGTTTATCAGTGTCTCAATGTTTGGAAGCATATTTGTACCAGATCTTGGCAGATTTCACAATGTTTATAATATGGAAAAATAAAATACACATCACACTGAATTTTTACCAATGTCACAGGCTTTCAACTTCTTGATTTCTGTAATTTAAGCTCAGGCTGTTGCCAAACTGTTGTGGTGTCCATGGACAGAGATGATTTTCAGATGAAACACAACTGCCAAGAGCGGTCCCATGGTACTGGACAGGGGTCCACCTGCAGAGCTCCTCCTCTGCCCTCCAGCCCTGGGAAGCAGCCTCTGATGTCAGATTAGAGGGAATCCCTTTAGGAGCTCTTGCTCAGTTTATATGAGAGCCTATCCCTTCAAAAGTCAAACACAGAAAAAGTCCTGAAGTCCTTTTTCCAGACAGAGCTCCCAGGTAGTTCTCCTTCTATCCTTTCTCCTTGGAAAATACAGTCTAATATTAGCCAAGTGTTGGCACTGTTTCACAGCACTTCTCAGCTGGTGCTGAAGTGAGACATGGGAAGGGCTGAGAGAGCTCCAGCTTTTCTCTGGATATCCTTCCTTCATTCTTAGGAGATGGCATCAGCAGTTAATATTAGACAAGCAGTTCAGAGCAGACTTCTCTTTGCAGCTCGGCAGTGATTCACCTCCATTCAATCGGAATAACAGATTGATGGGGCTTCAGAACAGGTGCTATGGGATGGCTATAACCTAAATACAGGATTTAAATATTTGAAAGGCTCCTAAATAACTATTTCTTTTTTTAAAAAATATTTAGAGATAAAATCTGGGCTCTGACCAAGGTTAATATTGATGCAAGTGTAGCCATAAACAGGATGTAAACTAAAATCTGCACAAGGTACAGAGTATTATATAAGCCTGATGCATTTAACCTCCCTGAATTTAGGATGAACCATGAATTTTATCATGCAAGTGAGAAGACAAGCTTTTTAAATTAATAATCTATTTTAAAATGCACTTTGTGTTAAGATCCAGAAAATTCTGCAAAGAAATTATAAAAAATTTAGATAAGATCCACTGATATTAAAGTTGTTCTTATCTAAGGATGTCTGCCTTTATTTCAGCACAAGCATTTCAAGTTGGGAAGATGTCAATTTCCATGTGGCAGGCTCCTTTATGAAAAGGAAAATACATGGAGATATCAGATAAAGAAGCTCCCCTGTTGTCATGGTGACAGCAATTAGCAGCAGTTAGAACTGCAGACAATGGATTTAATGGTTTGGTCTAATAGTGACTTAATTACTTAGCAGCCGAGTTTGTCTATCAGCATTTCAATACACAGGAATAATTCAGTGCTGTGCTCCCACGACATGATGCCTTCACTTAGCATTTTGAGTCTATTACAAACAGAATTGCAGCAGCATCGTTGCCATAAATATTTTTGATTTCATACGTGCTGGGCAGGCCAAGGTAAATGGCCTTCTGTAGCAATCTCACTTGAGCACCTCCTATCACAGCAGAAAGCCTGCTAGGCAGGAGAGAGCAGCCTGTGCTCATTGTACTGTGAGGGTAAAAAATAACCTGGATTCCACTGCAATTGCATCTCCTTTAAAATAGGTGGGGAATTTCAAGATAGGCCAGTCAAGGGTATACATCATGGCATATGTCAGGAATACATTTTCTTTTATACAGACACTGAATGAATGCCCTTCCATTCTCCTCCTCATTATTCCTTCAGGCTGGAGGAATGGCACATAACCTCACATCAGCTCTCAAGTTGATAAACTGGGTTGTGACTGCCGTTTCCCATCTGTGGCATTGGCTTAAACTGGAGGCCATGAAGCAGTGAGTGATCTGCCACAGCTCACGTCTGCCTTGTAGGAATGAGAGCTTCAGCACTGTCTTGTCCATTGCTGGTAAGTTCTGTGTGCTGCCTGTGGCTACAAGACAGACTTACAGTGAGTCTAAATCACTTAGGCTGGCATTGCTGTCTCTTCTAGGTTTGGGATTTTTTCAGTGACCAACAGAATATTCTGGTAGACCAGTTAAATCTGTATTATCACAAGAAATGTGTATTATTGCAAATGCAGTTAAAAACTACAAAATGGGTAAGTCACAGTGATGTGAGGTTTTTTCTACCCCAAGCACAACTAAACTACAATGTGAAAAGCAGAAGAGGCAAGACTTATTAGTGCCTTATCATATGGCAGAAATATGAAATGTCAGGAAGAAGATATAACAAAGAAGCTTGCTGAGAACACTGAACACATTCAAAGCTCAACATTACATCCTTCTGAACCTGCCCAAACACTGGATTTACTCCCATGTTCCGTGGCTCGTCAGCCAGCACAATCATTTTTGTGTTTATGAAGAAGGATGACCGACCATGAAACTAACAGGGCTGGAAAGTAACCCAGCCAAAAAGGAAGGGTTTATTTTGCTAAATCAGTTACCTGTTCCTTCTCTGCAGAGACCTGTCTCAGCAAAAGAGGGCATAATGTAGACAAAGAACAAGAAGCTGATGAAAAATCAAGCAGAAGTGCTCACTTCAGCACTACCACATTAAAACATTCATTGAGTAACCTCAGATTTCATTTCTTGTCAGATTTTTCCCTTCTGATTAGTTGCCCTTTTCATCCTAATTTAACAGTGGAGCAGCTACCTGCTTTTGGCCACATTTAAAGCAAACTGAATGGTAGTGCTAATCTCTGCTTTATTTTCTTTTACATTTTGAGAGTTCTTTTGTTTTGGGAGTCTTGGAATGACTGAAACAGCTTTTAAAAGTTTGGTATTAAGGCTATATTGATTAAAAGTCAAAGTCAGACAGTACTGTAAATGAAACAAATTACATTGCTCAGCAAACTTGATTTTTCTTTTTTCAACCAAAGGAATGTGAAGGTCTCCAAGCCTCATCAAATCAAAGCAAAATGTTAATGTCTTACACCTCTTGAAGTTAGTGAATATCTTGGCACATCCTATTCTCCATGTCTCAGGTGATCCTCCTTTAAGCCCTGAAGGACTTTACTTTTCAATTCCAAACCCATCTGGAAATCTTACTCTGTCACTGCTATGTCATTGTACAGGGCTGGGATCCAGGCTCAGTTACATCACCTGAAAATTCTTCAGTCACGATTTAAGAAACACGACCAACAGCTAATAGTCCTTATTACTGATTTACCACATCCTTTGCCCAGAGGGATCATCCTGTGCCCAAAGGTGATTTGGCATTTTCTGGAAATCCAGGGTAAGCAAGTGAAGGACAAGCCAGATTTGTTGATAAGGGAATGCAGCAACATTCAGAAGGTGTAAAGTCTGTGCCCTAGCAGGACTTGTGAACAGTCTAAAGGAAAGCAGAGGATATGGCCTAACTTGATGATTTTAACTTGTACTTTTCACTTATTGATATGCATATATAATGAAGTAATGAAGTTTTTTTTTTTGCCAGCTCCATAGAGTAAGTTCACAAGCAACAAATACAGGCATGATATATCAGAAAAAGTTTAAAATGTGCTACTTTCAAATACTTAACTTCTTTTGAAGAGATGCTTTGCACTGTGAGCATATGCAATTAATTCAACAATGTTTTCACTGCTTTAAGAGAGAAATCATACTCACTTAGCCAGTGTATTAATTTTATTTAACATCACCAAACAGCAGAAGTCATCTCCTTCACCGTATACTAATATATTTTTTTATTGTTAACATGATTAAGCCACTGCTGAATTATTGAAATTAGTAGGATTTTTGCCACTTGCAGTAATGGAAAGAAGACTGGCACTCTTTTTTTCCCTTTGGCCAAGGAATTGTTCAGAATCATAATATAGGACTAACTTCTTTTATCATGGCTTTACCTGTTAATATGTTTTTTTTCCCTTATATGTAGAAATCATGTTCTGAGTTAATAAAGTCTTGTATATACTGAGCTCTTGTACTCTGAGATGGGCAAAGGCTAAGAAGAAGCTTTTTCTGTTAATATAGATATGAAATTTCTTTCCTGCAAATGTAAAGGTGAAGACATCATATTTGTCTCTCCAATTAAGTGTCAGATATTCAAGTCAGTAAAGTTATTTTATATTATTGAAATATCTGATCAGACTCTTAGCCCAGTGGGAAAAAGGGCTCCTGGAGTGAAAAGCATCAAATGGCTTTCCTCAGTGTTAATACCAATATATGAAAACTAACTTTGCATTCATCTGTGATTTTTTAGTCTTGTGGTAATTTAACAGAAAAGGTGAGGGGAACCTAAGGGTCATAAGCATGAATAGTTCTAATTTATACTGTCTGAGAAAAGAGTCTGTGTAATTTCAAATAGTGTAATTCTTTAAAATACACAAAGTTGAAGAGTCTCTTGGAAGAAATAAAAAAAAGTCCAAATAAAAGCTCTTGGAGAGTTTCCTTAGTCTTTAAGGTTCTGCCTTTCTGGTAAAATTCAGAGAGATACTGAGCAAGAAGAAACCAAGAGTTAATGTCAGATCTCAGTGTAGTTACGCTGCAATGCTGTGCCAATGATTATGGGCATAATATATCCCTGCCATAATGACAGTTTCCTTATGCCATAAATAAACTTCATGTTTCCATGTAACCTGGGTTACTGCATAACACAGAGTTTTTTTGGATAGGTATGGTACCACTACCTGCCAGTCTTTCTATATTCCATTTTTCCAAAGGATAAATCAGGATTATTTTGTAAAAGTTAACTCTTTCCAACAAGAAGGCACTGAGGTCATAAAATTCCCTTAAACAGGCAATGTTAAAGGCACAACAAGAAATCTGTCCCAGTGGAAAGCAGAGAGGTCTGGTATGACAGGAACTCTTTAATGCCATAGAAATTGAAAAGAAATCAGCAGAAACCATGACTGTTAATAATTACATGGCATGGTATGAAGAACCAAAATCGGGATGACTACAAAATAACATGAATTAGAACTAGATTAAGGTTTTATAAATGTGTACATAGCAAGAGGAAAACAAAAAAGAAGAAGAGCAGATAAGAGATGAGAGGGGAAACCTGCATTTTTCTTTGGTCTTTACAAAAAAATTAATAACAGTCACCCACAAGTTTGGAGAGTTTTAATGAGAGAACAAGAGTTTGGACTATATAAAGTGAAAGAACGTCTTAAAGAATATTTATATAAATTTGGTTACACAAATTGCTAGGAAATTTTGAAATTAATCCTAAACTACTGTGAACTCGCAGATCATAATTAAGATCTCCAGGAAGTAAAGAAAAGCAAATATAATATTTTTTTTTCCAAAAGAGAGAGAAAGGATATTAAAGGGAAACCAGGCTAACTCAGATTTATGCAAGGATAGTAGAATAAATAATTTAAATAATCTAATTTAAATAGAATAAATTATTTAAGCTTACATTGTTTAAACCTACAAAATACTAATGTAAGGGGAAACAGCCAATATGGGTTTGTCAGGAGCAAGTCAATCTATTTTCTGGTTTTGACAGGGTAATCATCCCAATAGACAGGGTAGCAGGAGAAAACATGATGCATCTTGACTTGTGTCAATGTTGCAAGTAAAAGAAGTAAATGAAGCTAAGAATATGGAAAATAATCATTCTCAAAATGAATGAGTGGTTCACTCTCTGCACAGTTCACATTTGAAAAAGGGCACGCTCTTCAGAGCCACCCTACCTCTACTTCTACACAAAATTTTAATTAATAACTTTGATGACTGCTAGAGAGCATATTGCCCAATTTGTGAATGGTTCCTATATAGGAGTTGGAATTGTTTTGGAAGATGGGATTTGACAAAGGCAAATAATGGAAGGTTCTCTGGAATCAGGAAGTACAGAAACCATCAAAAGAGACGCACTATGCTCGGCAAGGAAACTTTCAACAAACAAAATGAGAAATGATAACCAGACAAGATGGACCACAGGCCCAAAAGGTGCAAGCAGTGTCATGCTGCTACAAAATCATGCCAACACCTGCTTGGATGGTGACAGAACAGTTTCATGGAAGTCAGAAAACTGAGTCACTCTCCTGTGCTTAGTATGTTTGAGATCTTAGGTGGAATATCCTATCTGCTTTTGGGGACCATTCCTTAGAAAGTTTGCAATCTGTATTGAGACATTTTAAACAACTGATGTTTAGAAAATCTAAATTATTAGAAGAAGCTGAAGGAATTGGATTTGGATTGGAAGAGAAAAAATAAAACACTGAAAGAAATATAATAGCCTTCAAATACATAAATAACTTTTAGAGAAAGCTGTTCTTTGTTTGACATAGGAAGAAAAAATTATAATAATCTTACCCTGCAGCAAAGGTTATTTACCTCAGATATTAAGAGGATTTTAAGAGCAGGTTGGAGGAAATTGGGTCACATTTGGGCCAAGTGTTTAAGTCTTCCATGGAGACAGAAAATTAATAACCTCTATTTTTCTGCATCTATTGTAATGTAAAGTCCATCTGAGCTTTTTGAGAAAAATCCATTGACTCTCCTATAACTAGTTGCTGTCTAATGTTAATACAGCTCCTCTCACAGCAGTGAACCTTCCTCCCTGGTGGAAGTCAGATGTGTAAAATATTAACAAAATCTGAATATCATAAGAGGTCTTAGAGACACAGGAGAAATACCACCCATTGTGGGATTTTCTGGTTTTGATGAGGTGATGCACAGAGTACCTCTGCTGCTTCTGAGACATCTGCCAGCCCTGATTTCAGCTTTGGCCTCACCAATGTTAGTGTTTTATTTAAAGTGAATAATGCAGTATTTTCAAGCTAGTAATCACAAATTCTTAGAGATGCAAAGAAGCTCCATAGGAGCTGCAGGTTTTTCTGTCATTTCCACAGGTTTTTTTCTCTGGACTCATTCAGCTGACAGTGTTGTCTGTTTAGGCAATTATCACCCACAGCAAGGATTTCTATCTCAACCAAATCAGGAGCTCTGTGTTTGTTGCATTGATATTTTCATGCTGGTTATAACTGATTTGCCAAAAATATCCTAAGTTTATTTCTAATGTATGCATCTCAGGATGTGTTCAGGTCAGAAAACTAGACTCTGCTGGGGTTTTTTTTGGTTGTCTTTTTTTTTTTTTACTTAGAAAAACAACATTGCAGCAGAAGGAGATTTTTTCCTTATAGTTCATTCTGCTGCTCCAAGTTACAGGAGTGCAGAACAAATACACCTTTATATTTAGTTTAATTGTCACTAAGAGCTAGCAGCCTGCTTATCACTTTTAAATGGAATAATTTATTTTAGACCACAATCTGTGGCCTTATCACTGTCATCATCTTGACAGTATATCTGTCTTAAATCCCACCTACATGTTCTTAACAGCGTTACCTGGCTGCGAGGCCTTGGCCAGCTGGTGGGTGTCAATAAAAGAGGTGACAACTTCTCAGCAGCTGCACAAGCTGCCCGTGTACAGCTCTTTTCCTCTCTCTCTCTCTCTCTCGGGGTAGAGCAACACGGCTGTGTTTGTGGAAGGAGGCATGGCTGAGCAGCTTCCACATCACAGTTTCGTCAGGATTGTGCTGTCACCTGAGAGCAGGGTTCCCTACCAGGGGGGTTTCACACTGTGCTGCCAAAAGCTTGTTGTCCTAATGAATAAGACATTGTGATACAGAATGGATCCAGAACAGTGTCCAGGCACCTGACCTAGGTGCACATTTGCACCTTCTTCACTAAATAAGGATCCCTAGCACCAAGGTGTCTTTGGGGTTGGTGTCTAACAGACTATCACAGAGACTTTGCTTTTTTTCTTTCTAGTGCAGCCAAGTGCTTGGGACGCAGAAGACCCAGAAAGCAGAAGAGCTTGATTTACCTCCTTCCACAGTTGGAGGGGTTTCAAACCCGCATTTCCACTCCTCAGGGATGGGCACCAGTCCTTCAACACTCGTCTGCACTGGTGGGGAAACCAACACCATCAACTCTTGGAACCTGCAGCCAAATAGCCCAAAGGAGGTGGAAAAGGAGCTTTATCCTGTAGGCAGGCATGCAGAAGCACACCTGTGAGGGAAGGAGAGGCAGCAGCTGCCTGCATGATTTTGTCTCTATGCAATGACAGCTTATATGAAGTATATAAGCAATACTAAATGGTGCTTGAAGGAAGACAGCCATCTATGAGATGAACCCCAGGTATTGCAGCTGGTGAGACTGGGCCAGCAGCTCCAGGAAAAGCCACACTGCTCTGTGAGGAGAAGAGGGAAGGATAAATCCAGGGTAGGCACATAAGGGATGACACAAAGCACAAGAGGGATGACTTGACGAAGATTACTTTACTTTTCCTTGTTTTATTACCTTCTTTTGCTGGTTTTAGTTATAGGTGTCCCCACTTTTATGTTGCTGTGACAAACATTTCAGAATCATCTTTAATGAACACAGAAGTAATGCAGCTGAAACAGTGTAGCTATTCAAATGCTTAAAAAGCACATAATTCCTGAATCAATACTTTAATAAGTTAATTAAATTTCACAATTACGATGGTTTTATAAAGGCAGCAGCCTTATTTCCTCATGTTAACCATAAATGTGCAAAAAATAAAAGAATGTACAAATTTTCCATCCTAAGTAATTGAGTTATGTTTTCAACAGGAAAAAGCTTTCCATGGAAACACTGTTTGAAGTTATTCAATAATGCTTTTAAATAATACTTTGGTATATTAGTATTTTTCCTCCTCTTTTTATTTTTGATATTACCATAATGGAGAGACTAAAATAACATTTCACTTAGAACCATGTCTTTATATATGTTCCAGTTGTTCCCATTATTACAGCTGACAGAGATAAAGTGGCATCTGAAGTATATATATATAGTATATACAAAAGAGTCTCTGAGATAAAAATTCTGTGATCCTTAAATACTTTCCAAATGTCTCCAAAGGGATTTAACTTCAATAAAGAAATTTAACAGAGAAAAGCAATTTCTGATTACACAGATCTCTTTTTTCCTATTTAACAGGCTTTAAATTGAATCACTGACCTAAACTATTAATTTTGAAAGTGACTTGTAAAAAAATTCAGAAAAGTTGTTTATGCTTTCTGTTTTCTTCTCTGAAGACAGCTGAATGGCAGAAAAATGTATCTAGCATTGTCTGCTTGTTCTAAATAATCCCTTTTAGTAGGATTAGTCACAGTATTCAATTAAGAGAAGGAGCAAGTAATTATATTCTTGTGAAATGCAGAAGAGAAGAATTTTTAAATGTTCTTTCCTCCTCACCTTCTCTATTTAAAATATAAAATTGCATTATGTATTCTTCAGCTATGGAAAAACTTTCAGTCTTCAATTTAAACAAAAGTGGTGGGAATGAGCTGTATATGACACAAAATTAATTTGGATTGGTTTTTTTAGTAGGGTAGAGGAATGTATTGCCAAAATTAAAAGGATTTTTGATTTTAAACAACCAATAAACCATGCAGCAAGGCTTTGCTGCTGCAGAGCTGTCAACAGTTTTGGTCAAGCCCTTGTGCTCAACACATGCAGATATTTTTTTCAATGGTTTGTTTGGATGTTTGAAAGATCAAAAGTGGTCCTACTTGTCCTCATCACCAAATGGCATGATTTTACTTAGTATGATAATGATACAATGTTCATTAAATCCCTTAGGGGGTTTTTCTATCTTTTGTTACAAGGCTTGCATAACAGCTAAAAAAGATCTAAATATTGTTCTGTGGAAAAAAAAGTAGCATGAGGATAAATTTATGGAAGAAAAAACAGTAGGTAGAAAGCTACAAAGGAGAGCAGTGTAATAATAAGGATGTATCACCAACTCTTTGATAAACTTAGAGAAAATGACCACAGATTATTAAAAGAGATTACAGGGGCAGTAGGGGCAGTAAACACAATATTGAGAACCACAATTTTCCATATGTAGGTTGTGTAAATGGTACAACAGGGGCACAAAGACTCTGGAAAAGATTTATCTGAGAACCCCCAGAAGGGAAAAAACACTTATTAGTCTGAAACAGTACATCAGGCCCACATCAATAAGTAATAGTGCAAGAACCACATTCTCTCACTAAATTTAATGGGACTGTAATCCTACCACCTGCTTGAAAATGCTTTAAAAAAAATACACTGCATAAAAGTTGACTACCAAAGAGGAAGAAACTCAAGGAAAATTGGAAGGGAAACCCAGAAGGGTAAAATGCTGGTAGAGGAGTGTGAAAGTGGTGAAGGACTCAATGCTGAATGCCAATGTATGTGTACAGCACCTATACAAGGGCTGCTCTTCAAAAGATACCAATTTATAATTAAAAAGGAAATTACTAGAGCAGTGATAAAGCTTGCTGCTGACAGTTACTCAGGATTACTGGCTGCAAGGAGTTGCAAGAAAAATTCTCACATGAAACTAATGACTGGGTGCAAAATCTCAGGAAAGTATTTGTGGATAACTGCCAGGTTATGTGCATAGAAAAAAATAACTAAGGGTACAGGCACAGAGGTACCCTCTGCTCATGTTCAGGAAAGCTATTGAAATCTTCATAAGACACATTTTCATTGCCTTTAAAAGTATTAGATGAGTGTTCAAACCTGGCCAAAAAAGTATTCAAATATTAAGAACAAAAATTAAAATGCAGAAGAGTGGTAGAAAAGAAATACTTGATGCATCCATATCTTGAATACTTCATGAAAATCAGGTTTTCTCCATCTCTGGAAGGATATAGGTGAACCAATAAAGGTCTTCATAATCATCAAAGGTGTAAATTGATTATGTATGAGGACAGATTAATGGGCTATGGATCTTTACCTAATTATATAGAGTGTCATCACAAAAGTGTCTTAAAAGAAGTGTGTAATTCATATTGCTCCTGAGGGAAGTTGCATCCTGGAATCCACAAACTATATTAAAGTAGTGAATAAGGATTAAATTTCTGTGCTTTATTTCGACAGGAGAAACACAGGGAAAGATTTAAAACAGAAAAAAAAATCTCCATATAATTAAATTGCAAGTTAGTTTGATATGTGAATTTGTGTAATCAAAAGTACAAGTGAGTTCAAGAAAGCATCCATGGAGGGCAGATCCATCCCTGGCTCTCAGATACAGCTCTTAGGCTGCCAGCCACAGGAGGCAAGGGGACAGAGTCTCACTCTTCTTCCCTTCTTTTTTTCCTGTACCTCTAGTGCTAGCTGCTGCCACAGCACCATGCTGGAGGGATATTTGCTCTGACCCAGAATAAGTTTCCTTTGTCCTGATATTGTTTTCAACACTTGCAAATTTCTGTACTTATTGCAATCTAGGAGAAAGCTACTTTTGATTTAAAGTGCCGTTCACTACAATAGAGGCACTTTCAAGCATCTGGACTCTTGTTTAATAGTGCTTGGCTGGTGGAAAATCAACTTAAAATGCTGAACTGATGGTGAATGATTGCTAGGGGTAGCACTGAAGGACCAGAAAGGCCTTGCTGTAGTCTTTCAACAATTAAAGGGGGCTTGTTAGAAAGATGGAGAGGGACATTCTAAACTTTATTTATATTAGATAATAGGAACAGATGTTTTATGATGAGGGTGGTGAGGCACTGGAATAGGCTGTCCAGAGAAGTGCTGGATGTCTCTCCCTGGAAGTGTTCAAGGCCAGGTCAGCTGGGGCTCTGAGCAACCTGGTCTAGTGGAAGGTGTGCCTGTCCATGGTGGGGGGGATTGGCAGTAGGTGATCTTCAGGTTCCTTCCAACCCAAACTATCCTAGGATTCTATAAAATATCCTCTCCAGTGCCATTGACTCGTCAGTATGAGAGGAGCTGCAGGAGAAGCAGATCTGAACTGTTCCCACTGGAGGGGAGGGAAGCAGGCTCATGTCTCTGCTGGGCTGCAGTCACTGCCAGCTCAGCTCCATCTCTGAAGCAGCACTTATACTGCACAGTGCAACTTGTTCAGTTTAAACAATTTCAATAGACAACGACTTTGATGTCAAGGAAAATTTAAAAATTGTGTTTTGTGAGCTGCTTGCTTTAAGTGAATGTGGCTTCTTGGTGGTCTTGGAGTCTCACAGGCTTGGCTTTGATTTAAAACAGTCGTGCAGTAATTCACATGATAATCTGTGATTTCTGGATAGTGTGATGTTGACCCATGCAAATGCTCTGTTTCCTAGATTTATGCATTTTTTAAATGGAATACATCACCCATGGCTTTTAAAGTTATCTGACAAATTTATCTTGACAACACTAAAATTTTGTTCAGTGTGAGGCTGTATTAAAAAACTGTAATTTCCTTAATGATACTCGTTGCATTTTTAATTACAAAGGCCATAATATTTCAGTATCAACATTGCAGCTACTGCTAGAAGACCTAAGCTTTTGGAATTGATTTCTGTTGATCTCAGAAAAGGGAAATCTACAGGCAGTCGAATAACTGAATGTTAAAACATCCTATTTCTTCAAAGCTTGCCTTTTGATCCTCACATTGCCACTGAGACTCTGAATGCATCATTCATTGCAGTGTTTTCCTATGACAGCTGGACTGCATGCTGTTATTCTTTTAATTGTAAAGTATCTCTTTTTCTGTGGCAAAATGGATCTGATGCTAAATGGCTACCCTGAGAGGTACTTAGAGGCTACACATACAAAGCTTCTGCTAGCATTTTCTATATTTATATTTCTAGAAAGAATCAAGCCTGCACTTTGTTTATTTTTTCTTGAAAGACACATTATTTCTCTGTGGAAGCTATAATTTCAAAAGCTTAACCAAAAGGTGGCCTGCCATTGTAACCTAAAGTGGTATGTGTAGAAATGTCTGCTTTATCTAGCACAGGGAGTTTTCACTGAGGGAAATATAAGATTGGATAATTATCATTAATTCTACTGTTGTTTGCTTTCAGTGTCTTTAATGTGTGGCCTTTCTTTTCCAGCACTGTTACAGGATTCAATATTCCCTTGATGTAACAGAACCTTTGCCAGAGTCCCTGCTGTGCACCAAGACCTAATCAACCTCCATGTTTGTTGTGAATTGCTCCAAAGCTTGTCAGCCTGAGAGCAGAAGCTAACCTGCAGCACTGTCATTCTGCAAATAGCTGCCAAAGCCTGAGTCCAATTGCCCTTTCTAATGCAAAAAATTTTATTGAAATGAGAGTGAAATTTAAACTGGGTTCTGGCTCAATGTAAATTTTATTGCTTGAGTTTCACCATCCTACAGTTGAGGTGCTCTCCACATCTTGCATGTTTGTCTGCCAGAAGGTGGGTGTCACACAGGAATGAGACTATCTGTTTGTTTTAATCCTATATATTTGTTACTAGGAAGAAATAGATAAATGCTAGTTGACCAAGTGTCTTTCACCAGTGTGTTGATTCAACATTCTAGGCTGCTTTGCCACTGACCAGGTGGTACCCATTAGTTGAGAAAATATCATTTTGTTGTTTATTGCCAGCCTGACAGATACCAGTGGTTTCAGGATTTCTAAATTCTGTTGTGTTTTTAAAATATGTCAGTGTGGTAGGGACTCTTTAGAGTTAAAGTTAGCACAATGTCAGACATGATAAAGGTAGCACAACAGAAGATAAATGATGTATTCCTGTGGTGCAAACCATCGGCTTCCAGTGTGTCAGAGCCAGTCCCTGTCCCTATGCTCTGTATTCATTAGCACCTCAAGGGATACTTATTCACCTTATCTGTTCTGTCCTACTGATACACCATTTTTCAACTGGAAGAGAGGTGCATGCAAGTGATAAAAGAGATGGCTCACATCTTGAGAGTAGGAGGCCAGATAATGATATATGTGTGGGCAATGGAGCAAAAATTGGGAAGATTTGAAAAGCAAGACAACTTTGTTCCTTAGAAACCTTCACCTCCTTCCTGCTCCTCAGGTGAGCCTTGCTCACATGGAGTACAAAAATCAATTCTTCACAAGGACAAAGAACTGGCTTTGAAACAGCCCTGTCATAAGTTGGATGGGACTTCAGAGCTATGCAGGACAGCAAGGAGCTCATCCTGCAGAGGGGAGAAAAAAGCACTGTGCACAGTGTCAGAGAAATCTCTGAGATGGTCTCTGTTCTCAAGATCACTTGACTCATTATTAGGTTTGGGAGATCAGCGGCACCAAGAAGGGCTCGTTAGTTATGCCAATTACAGTGTTGAGCTGAATGAATTAAAAAGGGGAGAAAAAGTTGAAAAAAATCCTAGAGAGCATGGCTTTCTGAAACATACTTCTCACTTTTTCTACAGTGCAAACTGAGTTTCTAAAATACAACAACTTTTGAAGTGGCTGTTAAACCTGTGCTGCCCATGTCACCATGCTGCTCAAAGGCTTTCCGAAGTTGCTATTCAGAATTAGGGCAAGCAGCTGTACAGCTCCCTAACAGCTGCAAGTAGCCACCGTGGTTGCAGCAGAGTGTATTTACCTGACCTGATTTCATGTTAGAAAGAATTAGCTGTCAGACAACAACTTAAAATAGATCATCACTCAAACCAAGGAGCTTTCTTGCTAACCTCAAAGTAAAAACAGTAGGTACTTCTATGCAGAAAAAAGTCAGTGAGAGTGCCCTGACCCTGCATAGCCAAGCTGATAGAGCACCATATTCCTGAGCTATGCATTACTTATTTGTACCACACCAAAAGCTACATGATCACAGAAAACACTAAAGTGTGGAAGTTCTAGGGAAAATTCCCTTATTGAAGTGCACAGGGAATACTTAGAGGTTTTCTTTCTTTTGAAAGCTCAGCACCTTTGAAAACCGTTTCTGAAATTTTTATAGCCCTGGGTTTGTTTTGGTGAGAAGGGCTTGTATGAGGAAGAAACTGCTTTGAAACTCTCAGCTTCTGTGACTTTGTTTTCTTTGATTTTGTTCTTAAAATACCTCTTTATTGAAATATTTTCCTAGAGTTATTATTTCAGGCTTAGCACACTTTAGCACACTGATCCCTTTTCATAAACAGCTGCCAGCTGTGGTTTGTTGCTTGAAAATAGAAAAAATACAGTTGGAAGGTGATTGCTGGATATTTCTTTATGTGTGCATCAAAAGTCTTTGTTGTTCCTTTATTACTATATGATCATTCATGTCAACTTTTTATTTTAAAATGTATTGTACTCTACCACTTGATGTAATATAACATGGGAAGTAATTGAAAGATACACCATTTTATTACAGTTCTTTTTTGTCAGCCCATATGATATTTCCAGTCATATGAGACAGACTGGCTTTTATGAGAATTATTGGGTGTACAGAGCCGCAGAGGCAGTAACTCATGACACTGTCACATTCCAGAGATATTTTCCCTTGTAGCAGCCACAGCCAAGGAAGCAAAGAGATATTTGCCTCCCTGTACACCACCACATGACCCCTCAAAACCACAGTTTTAAATGGGGGCTTCATGTTTTTAAGGATTGCTCTTTCATCCTGCCAATAAAATTAGAAGCCAGAAGGATTTAGTAACTCATTTATATCTCTACAGTGAATGAGCACAGCACAGAAAAGTGTTCCAGCAACCGCTAGTCAACTGAGAAAATATTTATTAACATAATGCTTTTATCTGCAGATTCACCTTTTACAAAGATCAGATCCATTACCTGATTTTTATAGATAAAGAAACTGCAACAATTTACTATTAAAGGTTGTAATGTAAAGTAAATATTTGGAAGCAAAATAAACAATAATCCCAAACAACACAGCTGTTTTGCTGATGTTTATTTATTGTCTGTCTGTAATTTTACTTCCTGCTTTTGTTTCCATGGATTTGTGAAGCAGCACGTCAAAGAGTAAACTTGTTTTCTGAGAAATAAGCCCCTGCATGTTCTTTACGTGCCTGTCAGTAACAGATGTATATCACGTTTTCAGACCTAGCATGAACAAGTGCAGTAATCTCTGTTTTTTAATGCAGCTTTAATTCAATTTGGATATAATATCTGTAATAACATTTCCTGTACTTCCTTCCATGGTACCATCACAGTACATCTTGTATTCTCAGGTGGAAGAGCTAGATAGGCTAATTAGTGTCCTCCGTCTCTAATGATTGCCTCTGCAGTGCTCCTTTTTCCCCCCTAAATGTTAGTTTAGCATCATTGTGCAAATGGAGAAAATAATTTTCAGCCACAAAATGTTAGTGCCATTCAGCTCTGATGACACCACTCCCTTCATTTCATACAAGGATAATCCAGTCCAACTCTTAAATGAGTGGCCCACGCAGTGATTGAACAACCTTAGCATTACTAACACCATTCTCTAATAGCATCTCTGTATTTTTCAGTGCATCTTCAGGTTTCCCTAAGCAGCTCTGAGCCCCTCCATCATATCTGCTCCCCCAGCTCAACAGGCTGTTTATCCACACACTGCACAAGAAAAATGCCTCTCATGGTAGCTGCCAGTCCTTGCCCTGACACACCTGATGCTTAGTTTTTTCCAGGAACAACACAGGTATTTTAACTGAACCTGACTACTCCTGCTGGAAGGTTTTAGCCTGTTCCAGCATTCCCTTAGTGAAAGGTGCTCATCATCTCCAGTTCCTCCCTCAGGTGCAATGAGTCACCACTAGATTTCTCCTATTGCTCATACCCCTGTCTACCTGATCCACATCAGCTGCTTCCAAACGAGATCCATGTCACAGGGTCAATGCTAGACTAGCTGGAGGGATTTTTAATCTCTGGACAACTGTTAGCAGCTCTAAAAGCAACTCTCACATCAAACAAGGAGTCAAATGTCTGTTTTCAATGAAATGAACTGCAAAGGGCTGCATCTTCTGCAGGGAAGTTCTGCCTAAAGGATGGGTTAGACCTGCTTCCACGTGGGATGCCTGGCACTCACAATGGCTGCCTCTGGGCTTCTTGGGATCAGACTTAATTCAGACTCTTGCAAAAGAAACTGCTCCCTCAAAGTGGAAAAAAAATAAAAATACATATTTGTTTGAAAAGATCATGCAATAATAAATTGTCACATTTATGCATGTCAGAAATATTATAAAGCCATAAGCTCTATTCTAAATTCTTGTTTTGATTAGGATGCCAGTAGCAAAACCAGGACTGAGTGCATTCCTTAATTTCTTCAACACAGTCTGCATTTGCAGTCTGCAGGGTAGGCACTACCTTGTTCCAAGGGATATAGGAGGGAAATGCTCTGCACTCCTGAGCAGCACTTGATCCAAGTTTGTTTTCCTCTTGTGCTCTTTGCTGTTCTGCACTGGATTCTAGAATAGATAAGAACAATTTTTCAGGCTTCATTTTGGCATCGAGTCAGTAGATCTGGACATACATCTAGTTTTGTACTCCATTATTGTCTGTGGAGTAAATGGCAGGGAATAGTTCCTTTAGAGGATGAACAACAGAATACACCTTGAAGATTTGTTTGGACTAGCAAGCACCTGCTCATCTCTTTTCATTGCTTGTGGAAGGAGCATGGAGAGGAGTTCAGCCTTAAACACTCAGATTCATCATCCCCTCCACCTTTTCACCAGGCAGTGCTGATGACACATACTTACTTTGTAGAAAGGTTTCTGCTTTACTTTACAGCATCCACCACTCTGAATTGATGGTCATTTGAGGCCTCACCTGTCCAAGGGACACTTTCAGAAAAGCTTCCAATGTCTGACACTAACTTTGATCTATCAGTGATGGTCTCCTTTACAGATACTAATATAAATAAAACTGATGCCTTCTCACTTTTTCTCATTTTCAGGTCCAAAAAAATTCCCCAGCGCTGGAGATTTCTGTTTTCTCCACAGACAGTTGCCATGCTTTTCCTAATTTCTTTTGTGGAGCTCTGGGAAATTGCCCACAGCTACCCCAGAATCATAAGCACAGCACGGGGTTCTCTGTTCTGTGCTTGCCACATTAAGCACTGTCACACTGAGTCCCACCCAGCCCATGCAAAGGTGGCACAGAGCAGCAGCCAGTGCAGCTCATATCACTGAGACACTGTGAGCACAGCAATGTTTATCCTCCTTCAGCATAAACAGGTTTGATGAGTGTGAGTCTATCATAAAAGATGTTTGCCTGCTGGGTAAATGTCTTTCTTCTAATTGTTTGCTAATTGGCAAACAGCTAACCCCACGTATCAAAATTCCTTCTCTGAAGAAAATGAGGCCAAGAGTTTCATAAATCTTTTTTCCCTCATCCTTTTTAATTTTAAAAATTGTTCCAAGTATCATTTGGTAGCTATCACCTAAGGAGGTATTCCGTTTGAGTTAATCAGCTCCTGCAAGGTTATCTGTGATCTATCCAAAAGTGCCTTAGCCAGCATCTTGCTTTCTGTCTTAATTAGCAATTACTGGCCTAAAATTGTCACTTACCATAGGCATTTGTACTGACCTCTCAAATTAAGATCATCCACAAAATTAAATCTGGAAGAAGCCTATTTGGTTACTCACTCTATCTTCAAAAGTGCATTTATTATTCATGGTGTGTGGCAGGGAATATAAGTATAGGGTATGATTGAGAATACCCCAGGTAACTCGTCTTTGAAATGTAAATACAATTAATGAGTGTACCTGTCTTCCCTCAGGATCTGTCCTTGCCTGCTTTGTCATTCTGATTCTTTCTTTCTTCTCTTTGATGGGGCTCCTGATTTTCTTCCCTTCCTTCTCACTCAAGACTGAAATAACATTTTGCAGAAGGATTCTGAGTGGTAAAAAGCATAGGAAATATTCCATGGATTTCTCAAAACACGTGCTTTACTAGCATGCCTTTCATATCTCGTTGTGACCAGGAGTGAGCTAAGTGTTGCCTTTATACTTTGGCACAAAAATCATTTGACATGAACATACTATCACAAGTTTAAAAAAAGAACGCCAGCTTGCTTGCAGTGAAAGCCCACATTGGCAACATTTAGCTATAGTGAAACTGTGCCATTCACTAGCTGTCACAGACTGCCAACTAAAAGCACCACATTTCATACAGCAAAGTAGATTGTCTCAGAGAAAACCAAGAAAAATTATTTGGGGACACATGAGGTCAGCCAAGAGAGAGAGCAGCACAGTAGGCCTCCAGATCTCAGTCTTCAACTTCCCAATGCCCAAACTTTATTCTTTATAACTGTATACAGTGGCTTTCAAAAAGGTTAAAACATACAAGGAAGACCAACACCTAAGCCATGTCTTGGGACAAAACTGGAGATAGCTCCAAGAAGGTACCAGGACAGAGGTGGTGGCTGCTTGGAGAAACACAGATGGAACAGTGGTGTCAGTGGCGAAACTACACGCTTGTAATAGTTGATGCCTCACTCCTGTTTAGGAGGTGCCAAACCCACCTCCATTGAAACACCACCTAAGGCTCAAATGATTGGGACACAATTTACTAACTCCAGGATTGCTGAAACAAGAGCATACAATTTCTTCCAGAAGTTCAGCACACGCACTGTACTCAACTGTAGAAGACAGACAACTTGTTGTAGGAATGTTTAACAGTTACTGGGGTCAATTTGCAAACAAGTAAAGCATCACCAAAAGGGGGAAAAAAAAAAAGGCAAAAACCTGGAGAAGGAACAGGGGTCCTGGTTAATTTGGGCAGAAAATAATTTCAATTTTGATGACAGAGAAAATTCTGAGTCAATTTCTCAATGTGTTGAAGTTAATGGCAAATTATTTTAATCTTACCCATTTTGTGAAATGTAACATGCACCATGCATGACGTACTATTGATTAGCCTTCAGGGTACATTCAACAATAGAGGTCGAATTCTTTTAATAAAATTCCTCACATGAGTTAACACTTGGATTTCAGACAGGGAATAAAGGATGCATGTACCATTCACCCTTTGCACAGCAGATCTCTGCAGAGCAGAGAAAGTTTTATAGAAGTAGTTGCTGCCTTTAGATTTTTGATCCTTTTTTAAACTGGTTACACCTCTGGCTTTCTGTGCTAGCATGAAGCTGACTCCTCTGCAACCCCTCAGACACCTTCAGTGTTTAAGTCCCACGTGGGAGGGAGCAGCTTGGAGTTTTCATTTCCAGCTAGCAGGAGGTGTCACTGGATGAAAGCGAGGGTAATCCTCTCAGCATGCAATTCGGTAGCAATTCTAAGCAGGTCTCAAAAGATGAAATCAGCTGAAGAAACGGATCATCTAGAGGTTGGTCCTGTGCTAGTCATTGTTCAGGAGTCTATCTGCACTGCCTCTTCTACTCGATCTGTGAGGCAGGTGTGCTGTGCCCAGTGTAGGTCCAGCACAGCTGCACCTTGTTGCTGGGCCTTGTGCATGCAAGCTCAGTTGGACTCGATCTTAGAGGTCTTTTCCAACCTAGATGATTCTGTGATTCTATTCCAGACTGAAGAGGCAGCTGTGCCCACCCCAGGAGATGCTCACTTGCCAGGCTAACATTCTGTATTTTTGGTAAAAGGATTTGCGCAGGAGCCCCACAAGAGGAAAAGATTGGCAGAAAACTCAGTTTTATTTCTGATAGGCACCTGCATGACTCAAGGGTCCCTGCTCCCTTCAGCAGAGCCCAGCACATCAGATCTGCACCACAACTGCCGCTAAAGCAAGAGCTGCAACTAACCCTCAGGGACAGGAAGCAGCACCTAAGGCAGTGAGCCTCTAAAACGTTCCCAGAAAGCACAACATTTACTGATCATCATCACAGAATCTCTCAAGGTGGAAGTCACTCCTAAGGATCAAGTCCAACTCTGTGCTCCTCACAGGACAAACTAAAACTAAACCACATGACAGAGCAACATCCAGACACTCTGAACTCTTGACAGGCTTGGTGGCATGGACCACTTCCCCTGAAGTCTGTTATGGACACTAAATCAAATTTCCTGAAAAATTACTAGCAAGGAAAGACACGTGCAGAGACTTCTCAGATACTGTACTCATGTGTTTAAATTTATGTTCTAGGTGGAAGACAAGAAGCAGGAGCAGGATCAGCAGGGAGAAAAGCTGGCTCTCAGGAAGAGTGATAGCCATTTTCTCTCACAGAAATCCTGTCATTATACCATTTCCCCATCCTTGGCTACTCTTGATTCATTCCAGGTAGAAAAGGACAAAAATAAAACTTCAACAAGAAGCAGCAAGAATATGAATCTCTAGAGAGATTCATATTGGGATTTCTGACTCCTAGACAAAGCTGCTGAGGCCTTTTGAAAGAGCAAGTTGCTCCTCTGCCCCAACAAACCTCCAATACAGCTCCTGCCTCCCCACCCTCCACAGCAACACTGCCCCTGAGCATTTCACAACCCCCTCATATACATTCCTCTTCTCCCGCATTAGTTTTGGGGTTGGTTTTTTTGGGAGGGGGATGTGTTCCATCAGCCTTTGCACTCACACTTTTACTTATCACACAATGTATTTCAGTAGTAGGGAAATCACAACAATTTTTCAGCTTTTAAAAATTCGTAGGCTAGACAAGGCTCCAGACAGAGTAGGGCAGTTTTTATGTACAGTAATTATGCCCACTCTATTACAAAGCTGTGCCCTACTTTGTAATGAATTTGAGTATTGCTTTCCACTATCACTGACTAATTTAATGTTTCTCCAGGATCTCTTGACAGTGAAGACATTCACAATATGACAAGTTACCAGTGCTGTGGATTTGGGTGACAAGCATATGGAAGGAAAAAAACTCTTATCTTCTACTTCTTCAGGAACTCAGTTGAGCAGGAAACAGGGCAGCACCATCTGAGAATGAATCTGAATGCAAGCTGTGCATTAACACCCCACATGGAACCCTTAAGTCCTTGAGAACAGCAGCAGTATTTAATTAAGCTTTAAATACTGTCTAGTAATAGCCTAAATTAGTATGGTGAAGTAATAAAGAGCATGAATTCATTAATTTTTAGAGTACCATGGTATACAGACATAACACACAAAAGACTTGCAGCACAGGTAGTGTTGGTTTTCTATTATTATCATTATTATTATTTTAGGAGGTTTTTTTTTCACTTTTTCTTGTTACTTTGTATTTCTTTGGATTTTTTTAAACTTCAGTGGCTCCCTTCAGTCTTACAGTGTGTGTGGAATATCCCACCTTTCTGAAAGATGTCTACATCAAAGCAGATGAATGCATCCAGGCAGTCACAGACAGTGTAAAACACTAATTCAGCATTTTTTTTTCATATTTTCTACAATTTATTTTGCCATTTTAAAAATGTTACGTATCAGTTTAAGAGGTGAAAGATATTTGTTGAAAGCTGAAGCTTTGCATTTCATTAAAAAAATAGTCAAACTTGACTACCTTTGCCTGAACAGCAGGTTGACCTAAACACAAGAGTGTCAACGAGCAAGTGGATTTGCTTTATGAAGCAAGTGAGTGCCTCTAAACAAGGTGTTCCATGTGATTTACAAGCAACACCAAAGCACTGCTAATTTCAATGCAACTGCTTACAAAGAAAAAAGAAAGAAATCATTTAGTGCGAGCATACCACAGAAAACACTGAGGCTAAAAAAACAGAAGCCAGACAAGCACTAAGATGTATAGATTAGCAGGCAGAATATACATGTCCAAGGTGGAAATTGGCAGAACATGGAAAAAAAATCTTTTTCCTTCAGCATTGCCCATCTGTGATTAACAAACAAAAACTAAACACACAGCACCTGTGCTCTCCCTTCTTAATGTCAGCTTACAAATACGGCAAAGCAGCTCTGATCTTACACATCTTCCAAGGCAATGTGTTGTCTTTCTGAAAGGCCAATGCATTTTGTATGGATCTAAAGATGGATTTGTGGCTGTCAAACAATCCATCTGGTTTCTAAAGCTGAACAAACATTGTTTTACTAAATAGCAAAATAAAAATATTTGACTTAGAATGAGACCCACATGTAATCAAGCACTGACAAGCAGACATTTGCAACACCATTGGTATCTTGACCCAAAATTTTGTGCATAACTTTGGGCATCAGAGTTAGAACATCATGTCATCCAGTCCATCTTCCATGAACTTCTTATAAATTGCCATAAACTTTGCAACAAATGCTTCCAGATGATAAATGGCTTTGCTGCCCAGTTGCAAGCGGTGTTCATAGAAGGCTGCCATCTGTGCAACTTCCCCTTTCAGTTGTCCATCACAGTTATTTAGAAGTTCTGTCAGCAGACCCTAAAATGGGAAAAAACAGGGCAGTATTTGAAAAATTAGATATTTTTTGTTAATAGGATAACCTTGGTTCTCTGAAAATAGCCAAGCACTAACCAATAGTTCACTCATTAATCCAACAGCAAATATATTCATTTACTGGAATAATTTATGCCTTAATAAAAGAAAATTAATTAACCACATCTCCAAATACTGTAACCTCTACTGCATGAGGGCATATGGCCTGAGGAGAATTCTTACCAAGACAGCAAGTGCATTAAAACCACTTACTTCTATCTTGACAGAATCAAGCACTAACGGAAACAACATTAATAAGAAACAAGGAGAAGGTTATCTAGAATTTAAGTATCTCTGTATTTATGAACATATTTTTGTGCAGACACATAAGACAAGACAACTTGACTGCAATACTTTAGTCATTATAACACCCCAAAATGCATTATTTAATTAAAATAGCCAGGATTTAGTGAGGAGTATCTCTAAACCATTTCAAGTTTATGAAGAGGGAGTGGGTAGAGAATATGCACCTTCTTCCTCTCAAACACAGCAATGCAAGATCCACTAACCGACTGTAAGAAAGGAAGGTTAAACACACACCTAAGCACCAAAACCGTAAGAAAGTAAGAATTTGCTAATGTGAAAAGAAATTATGTCTGACAGCAAAGCAAACATTACTAGGTTAAGTTGTAAACATTATTTTTGATCCTTGTTCTACTCTAGCTGTCTTCAGCATCCTTTCATCCTGCTTAAAACAAGAACATGTACATCCCACTTGCTTTTTTCCTCCCAAGGTGACATCTCTCTTTGAATAGTCCAAGAATGCTAGTCCTGCTGGTCTAGCATTCTTCAGCACACCACTCCACAAAGACATTGCAAATATTAAACTTTTAACAACAAAACTTTTATAAAAGAAAACCAATTATATCAAGATTAGCCCATAGAATCTTTAAGGCTGAGAAAGACCAGCAAGATCATCAACTATGCTTTAATATAGTAACTGGCCTGAGAAGTCAAGGGGACTAAGAATGTCCTCCTTTAGTTCTCCTCAGCTATGCTGTTTTTCTTTGACCACTAAACAAGTTTTAGTCTGGAAAGAGACACAGCTTTTCATCACTATTTGGATAATTTATGATGTTCTGGTGTATTTTTTTTAAAAAAGGCTTTAAAATTGAGACTGTCATAGTATTAAAATTTATAACACTTCAAGAGCTAGATAGTTGAATTACCTTCATTATAATCTCAGGAGGGATACAGTGTGTCAGGAGTTCATAAAGCCGTCCACGGACTTCTAAAAGCCTATTGGAAAGACACCACAAAATATCAGAAATATGAACCCAAAGCATACTAATGTCTTTTCCCAACTAGTGAAATACACTGCAGGAAATGAGGCAATCCAAGCAAAGGTTCTTTTCTGCTTTTGGTTATGGGCATTATTTTAAAACCAAAAGCATTGCATGAGTTAATTTCAATTCAAAGGCTGCATATCACCTTTTACTCAAAAGATAAATGACATACTCTAGTTACAATGGTCTCAGTTAATTTAGAAGCTACAAGGTTATTATAATTTGTCTCAGGATTATTTCCCTTTAATTCTTCTTCATATCTAAGTTATTAATACTTAAGACTAGTGAGGAGGCACAAACAATTTATCAGAGACAGTGAGTTCCTTTATGCTGTTTTTCTGTCTTCATTGTTTATAAGAAGGGGTAAGACAATCAGGTGGCAGAACTGACACAATTGGCCAATGCTTAGCTTTTGATAATAGGAGGACAGATGCTACAAGCATTTAAATTGAGTGACATCTCATGCAAGAAATACACAGAACAGACTAAAAGCATCAGGCTTTGGATATGACAGTGAGATGGATACAGGGATCACCTCCTGTACTCAAAAAAAGCAACAGTTTCTCACTTCCAGTTCTTTTACAAAGGTGCTTTATGCAAAAGATCAAAGAGAAACTTGAAGTAAAACAAACAAACCACAACAACCACACATACTCACCATCCCCACACCAAAAAAAATCCAAACCAGGAAACAAAACATGTAACTGAGCCTATGGTCATTTTAGATTATTAAGCTTTGACAAGAAAAAGCAACAGTTCTTCAGTTCCTGATACCCATTCAGTCTTCTCTGGCAACTTTAAAGCTCAACTACTCTGCCTGCAAAGTATCAGCTCCAGCAGAAATACAGAAAATTACACATAACTGGAGATGCTACATTTTTGAATATGGCTCCTTTTTTTTTAGATTAAACAGTACATGGAAAACATCATTTATAGCTCTTAACAAGTGCAATTACCTACCTTTGTGGTGTCTGTTGACCAACAATAGCATTTGCAGTTTCTCTCAAATAAACTTCCCAGTCCATCTCAGGAATGTCTTGATCAGCAGTAAAAGGATACCTACAAAATAGCATATTTTTAGAAATTACAATCAAAGCAAGTTGCTGCCTATTTTAACAAGGCCTTAGAAGCAAGGTCATTTATGTGTCTGACAATGTAATGTACATTAACTTTTGCAGTGACTTACTGTTGTACTCTGCAGGACTCACACATAAGTAGTGCTTTCCGAAGATTCCTGCCAGATTTCTCTGCAATCCTTTGAGCCAGTTCCTGAGGAAGAGTCAGGCCTTCTTTCTTACACACACTGGACAAGACATGGCAGATCTAGCCAGAAAACAGAGAACAGGGAGTACAACACTTAGGAAACTGTTCAGCACCTACAGATTATCCTGTTAGGAAGATTTCTGGACCAGAAATGGACCAGTCTTTCATAAGCCACGCTTGGCAAATCAGGTCATTTATGTGAAAATAAAATGTAAGTCCACAGCAAGAACTTTTATTAAATAAGAATTTTAAAGTAACTTATTTTCGCTTCTGTTTCAACATACATCTTCAATGCTGGGAGCAGGCACTCGTACAGCCAGGCATCTGCTTTGAATGGGTCCTATAATTTTTGACATTGAGTTGCTGCACAGGATCAACCTGCAGGTCACCATGTACTTCTCCATTGTTCTTCGCAAAGCATGCTGAGCATCTTTAGTGAGTTTGTCAACTTCTGTTAACAGCACCACTGAGAAAAGGATTAAACATAGTGGGGTTCTATATTAATATCACATCTTTCTAAGAAAAAAATACTTTTGACATACAAGCAGTAATACCAAAATAAGTGATAACACACAGAAAAAGGCAGCATGGTTCCACAGGCAGGAAAATAAAGATTAAGGTTACCTGTGTGTCTTTTTGACTGTACAATCTTCATGCAATATACAGGTACAAACAAAACACTGAACTGAAATCTCCCCATGTTTAAAAAGTATTTTGACTAGTTTTAACTGTTTCACTCACCTTTAAAATCTCGTTGAGTACTTGTCTCAAGCTGTTGGGACTGTGCCACTGTCTTCAAGAGCTCCTGAATTACCACACGGTCATTGTTTCCTGCATCACTGTACCAAGAGTTTGATTAAATCTTGTTTTAAAACAACTTTCTATTGCATATAAAATGCATCCTCCTAAAGTCTACTTAATGAGCAAGAATGCCAAAATAATTCAGAATCTGCTGAGCTTGAATTAAACTAATACCCATATACTTTGTTGGAAGTTACCTCCTCTATAATAAAAACAACCCAAAGCTTGTGCAGGTGCAACTGGATTAGTAGCACTGTATTCAAATGTAGTAAAACCACTGTTAAATGTTTTAATAACTCATTAAAATAGAACTTATTTTCTTCAGATGAGAAATCTAAACTTTTGTTACCTATAGTTTGAACAAGGATACACAATATGAACCTTTTTACTCATTATGGGAAGAACAATTACGCTTAACAACATAATAGGATGCCTGACTCAAAGGATATAAATTAGGGTTTTTTTTCTGCAGAGTCCTTCCTAGAAATTCTCTTCCTCTCCCTGTTAGCCATTCACCCCATTCCATGTTACTCAAGATACACATGGCTTCACCATTGTTATAATTCAGTCAAACTTCACAGCCACTGCACACCATAGAGGTTTACTGTCTGGTCAGACATAAACATGACAATTGCTCAATCACAGATATTAATTATTCATCAAAACTCAGCACTTTTGTATTTAAGTTGAAGTATAATTATTTTATGTTTGAAGCTCTAAGTACTCTATACAGAGTAAGAGGAAAAGTGTTAGTATCTGCTTATCAGAACTGGACTGCATGGTCACACATTTGATATCACCAAAATGACATATGCAAAACAGTGATTACCAATAAGCCTTGGTTTTTATTGGTAATTAACTGATAACTATTTGTGTCTGTATTAGAACACCAGCAAATACTCACTAATCAATAAACAGATCAGCAGAAGAATGAGTTTTTAAAGGAGACCTGGCACAGTAGAATAATTTCTAAAACACAAGGCAGCGTGAGCTATGGTTTAGCAGTAACCAACACCTCCCAGTGCACAACAACATTCACTCACTGTGATTTAAAGCAACATTATGAAGTTTCAGGTAAATACAAATATTTGCTTTGGGTCTCCAAACTATCACCAGCAATTTCATAACTGCCAAAGAAGATGCAGATAGCTCGCATTAGAGCTTCTGTTGCTTAAATCAGTATCTGACCTCAGTCAAGACAGGATCCACAGTATTTTGTGGTGGTCTTTCCCATGCTCTAAACACTTTATTTAGAGAGTTATAGGGTAAATCTTTCTATCTTTCAAAATTCCTTTAGTTTTTGTATTTGTGAGAAAACTAACAATATGGAGGTGTTGGTTCCAGTAGTTCTCAATTTCAACTGAAATGGTGAAATCTGTCAGTCCAGAATTGTTTCCATTACCAGTCCTCAACATCAGCATGCTTACGTAGCCAGTCAAACAGAACATTTCTGCCTTTAGTATATAGCAATCCAAATTTTTGTTCATTTAGAGCTGTTCAATTAAAAATCCTCTCCCTGCTCTCATTACCTAACTTGCTCAGGCAACAAATCAGGCAATCAGTCCCTCGTACACCCAGGCTGAAGGCACTCACAACACAGCCAGTGGCTTACTTTTAAAGTAAGGCATTTTTACTGCACACTTACCTTGGGTTAACTTCAAGGTGATAATTACTTGCAATGGTGCTAATTTCAATCTTCTTCTTAGAAGGTGCCTATATAGAAAATATGCATATTAAGTTTCAGAAAGTGTTCTAGAAATCTCTTGCAGCTTATACCTGGCTAAGTCACAGGCAAACCAAGAGTTTCAGAGATCAAAAAACTCCTGAGACAGACTTGCTGATCTGCTAGAATCCCAGTCTCACTTCCAAAGAAAAAAAGGAATACTGACACATTATCCAGCCTGTAAAATAGGAACAGCAGAGATGCTATTGTCCAAACTGAACTGTAAACAATAAATTAAAAAACCCACTCTAAACAAAAAAAACTGCACCACAAGAACATCCAGCCAGGCACAGAAAACAAGAGAGAACCCCACATCTTTAAGACCTAAAGAACATCTGGAAAATAATTCATCTGTATAACCAAACTGGTGTGATTGATTACATAAAAAAGGTTGAAGATACTGAGTACAAAATAAAAAATTAATTTTAAAAACTCAAATAAATACAAAGGCCTCACAACAGAAATATGTCAGTATTTCCACATTACTTCACAGCAGACAGGAAACTTGTTTGTTTTACCGTTATACTCTGATGCTCAATCCTCAGTTTCTCCACTCCTGGACCATATAATTCCCTTAACAAACACATTATTCTTGTCTTTTTTCCAGCTCCTGATGGTCCATACACCAGCAGGTGAGGAAAGTCCCCACACTGAACCTGGACAAAAAGAAACAAGATCAGTTAGCTACCACAATATTTTCCTTATAAGATCATTTGTCCTTCCATTTTCACCCAAGTTTACATTAAATGCCTATTCCATCTCCATCACAACATAGCACCTAGAATTAAAACCGCTGAAATCGTTTCCTGCAGCACCATTTCCCATAGAACATCATATTTTTCTGAAGGCCATGTGCAACTCGTTTAACATCAAACACCTCACTGCTCAAAAAATACCCCAAGCAAACCAACAACAAAACAAATCCCAAAAACCCCACAACCCCACTCCAACATTTATATGCTTTCCATGGTTACTAGAGTGACAGCTGTGAGAAACACATAGAAAAAAAGGTTTGAAACAAAGTTTAAAGCAGATGCTTATATATATAGTTATGATATACATATATACATGTATATATATATATACACACGTTTAGGAGTTTATTTCCTGAAAAGTTAAAAAGCATGACTTGGAGCACATCTGACCATACCCCACGGAAAGCACTTAATTAGTTAGACATCACTAATCCCGGAGGAAGTGAATGTGCCAGTCGACACATCTGGCAGGGGAAGCAGTCCTGACTGTTATTCCCAGCTGCTCGCCCCAAAAATTTCTGCTGACTTGAGGCAAACAAGCCAAGCTCTGCTCTCAGGGACACCGAAACCAGCAGGAAGAACACGTGCACACCACTCCTGAAGGAGCTGAGCCACTGATTCCCTCGGCACTAAGGTCTCGCTCCCAAGCAGGGCGCGATGGCAGGACACCTTCCTGCGGCACGGGCGCTCCTCGGAAAGCCAGGGCCTGCACGGAGGGAAAGCTCCAGACCCCAGCCCCACAGGAGCAGCGCTGCAAGCCCGGAAGGAATCCCAATTACAGCATGGGTCACGTTGGAACGGACCACAGTGGTCCAACCTCCCGGAGCACAGGGTGCAGGACTGCATCCAGATGGCTCCCGACTATCTCCAGTGACAGAGACTTCACAGACACTCTGAGCAGTCTGTTCTAGTGCTCAGTCACCCGCACAGTAAAGTTTTCCCCCTTATTCAGGCGCAATGCCGACCCCGGGAGGATTCTCGCTGCGGTGAGGAGAGGGCCGAGAGGGCGTGGAGGGCGCCGGGGCTCTGGGCAGAGTCCGGCGGGGAGGCCGCCGGAGCGGAGCAGAGCCTGTGCCTCACTGACCAGGTTGCGGAGCCGCGCCGCCTGCTCGCGGTGGAAGTCGAGGCGGGCGAGGGCGCTGGGCCGGTGCNGTCCGGATCCCTCTGCAGAGCCTTGCTACCCTGCAGCAGATCGAACTCCGACCCAAGCTGTGTCGCCCACAAACGCCCCCAGGGGGCTGGCGAACCCCGCGGCCTGTGCGGACGGTGCGGAGGCGGTGCGGGGCGGCGGGGCCGTTCCCATGGCAGCGGCCGGGTCCGCCCTGCCCGGCCCGGCCCGGCCCGGCCCAGGCGGGGATCCCAGCGCCGCCCGCCCGGGCCGCTCCTGAGCTGCGGGGCCCTCCCCTTCCGGATGGACGGAGACGCCCCCTGAGCCTTGGCAGCAGCAGAAGGTGCTGTGCACCCTGAAGGCTTTGACAAGACAGCCCTTTACCAAGCGCTGCGCAGATTAACTCTGCCTGCCTGTCTCTCCGTCGGGGGAGCGGACCTTCCGAGCCTCGTCTGAAATCATTCCTCTCGCGGCTCATTTCAAGGAATCACGGAATCAGTTAGGCTGGAAAAGACAAGACCTCTGAGAGCCAACCTATGACCCAACACCATCAACGCAACCAGACCACGGCACTGAGTGCCACATCCAGTCTTCCCTCAGCCACTTCCAGGGATGGAGACTCCACCCCCTCCCTAAACAGCCCATTCCAATGGCTAATCACACTTTCTGTAAAGAAATTCCTCCTCACGTCCAACCTAAACCTCCCCTGCAGCAACTTAAGACCATAAAGTCTTGGTCGAGGGAGTTTACATTCAAACAGCAATTTGGAATGTGCATTCTTCAAAATCCGACAACACCTAAAAAGGCTTGGTTTTATTTCTTGTTATTTCGTGGAGTCGTCACTGTTATCTTATTGATAATGTCCACTGCCATCTGATGATGTTCATCTTGCCATTTTATCCTTAAAAATGTCTCTCCTGCAACAGTTCTTTACTTTGCTTTATGGCAAAAACCAGCTTTCAGAAGGATTTGGATTTTTTCTTCCCTTTCTCAAAATTTTTCTGCAGCCTCACTATAAACTAATGAATTGCCCATAATATATGTATTGTAAAATGAATTTTCAAGTTCCATCTGTGTGTGGCTTTGTGTATAAACAGAATATCTAGGCAGAGAAGTACACAAAAAATATGTATGCAATAGACAGTTTTATTTAGCTCTTTGTCTTGTAGCCCTAATAAATGAAGTATATGCACAAGTGATATTATTTGAAAGTAGAATTCCTTGAAGTAATGAAACATGGATATCTATACACATGAATAGTCTGAAATGTGTCAGCCTATTTTTTTTTTCTGATATGATTTCTGTAGGAAAAAAAGTAGATGAAACATTCATGTGGCTGTTCATATTTTATCAGGTCTGTGTGCACGTTTATTCACACAGTCAGAAAGCATAATGCAGATAACAGTGCTCTAACCTAGACTTTCAAGTTACTCATGAAGATCACAAAAACCTGCTGGGGGCACAACGTAGTAGAGCACTCTTCATCAATACCATGTTACCTGTTTGTCTGAAATAGTTCTATGACTTGCTCTCATGGATATTTGTTAATCGGTTTTATTTGCAGATTGCCCTGAATTAGCAAATTCTACAACTACCTGTCAAGAGAATGTAGCCAAGTGGGAGTCAGCCTCTTCTCCCAGGCATCCAGCAGCAGCGGGACAAGAGGACACAGTTTTAAGCTGCACTAGAGGAGGTTTAGGTTGGACATTACAAAGAAATTCTTCACAGAAAGGGTGAATTAGACTGAAATAGACAACCCAGAGAGGTGGTGGAGTCACTGTCCCTGGAGGTGTGTAGGGAAAGACTGGATGTGGCACTCAGTGCCGTGGTCCGGTGGACAGTGGAGTGTTGGGTCATGGGTTGGACTCGGTGATCTCAGAAGTCTTTTCCAATCTAGTTGATTCTATGATTCTCTTGGTACTTCTTTGTCAGCACTGCCCTGGTGCATGACTGAGTCTGTGCAAGCTGCAGCAATATCCTACCCAGTGCTTATCCTCTACACAGTACCACAGGATGTCCCGTTCTGCCGCCCTTTGCTACATTTACATTTTGAGGTCTAGTGTTTCTCATGCATGACTTCTCTCTGCTCAGTACCTGCCGCTCTTCAAAGTAATCTCTGAATTAGACAATTTATTTGGTATTCTCTTTGGTTAGCTGTATTTATTACTTGCCTTTTTATGCTTTTCCGGATCCTTAGCTCATTTGCTTGACATTTTAATAATTTCTGAATGATGTGCTGCTCTTGTGTCTATCAATGTCACTTAATTGCAACTTCTTGATAACTCCTTGTAACCTACACAGTTTTTCCAGCCCCCAGAGAGCTTTTGCTAACTCATACCAGTTTCCAGCAAGTGCTTTGACAGATACTCTACTTTGTAAAGTACCAGTGGAAACAAATCCTTTTTGTGTGAGGTCAGACATAAGCAGATAGGACTGAACCCAGCAGTCTTTTGGATACTTTCAGCTCCTGAAGAGATCAAGGAGTGAAGACATAGCATGTCTGAAAAGCTCAAGGCTCTTTTTATTATTAGCTCTATTTATTATTAAAATTCCATAAGATTTCTTCTTATCCTGCAAAGAAAATCTTGGAAATTGTGTCTTACCTCAGCAATGCGTTTAAGCATAAGCTTATACCTAAACTTTCAGTTATTTCATGCTACAGAACATAGTTAAGCAAATGAACAAAATTAATTTGTTAAGTAAAAATCTTATCATTTTAAAACCTGTGCCTGCATGAAGCATTGCAGTTGTGTTACTTTATATCTGATTAAAATTCCTCTACAATGCTTTGTTTTTCCGCTTCATTAATTTTTTAGCTTCACTATAAATCTAAGCAAAATGAAATAACTATCTAAAATGGAATGATTTGACCAACTCTATTACAAATAAATTAATGTGAATAATACAGGAAACTCTGGCAATTTCATCTGCAGTCACAATTCACTCAAACACAAAGACTTTTAGAATATGTCTTCATGCATTTTGTTCAGTCCAGCAGAAAGGTCAAAAGGTAAAATTACTTCTCTGCATGAATAAACTAGACAATATATCTGAAAATAGAGATTTTAACTACAAATGGCATTTTGAACCTCTTACTACCAGCAGCCACGTTATCAGAAAGTGACACAATGTCAGGTATTGTAAGAGAAGCTCCATCTTACACCCAAATTGAAGCAAAACTGTAAGACCTGTGTCCTGTGTCTAAATACATATATGTATGTGTGTATATATATATATGTATGTATATATATTTTCTTTTTTAAACAGCTTTAAACCAATTATTGAAGCATTAGAACAAATTAGAGTTGTTACACTGATCTCCTAAATATATTTACAGCATGACTGGTGCTAGCAATCCAAGCCATTAAAAGGTCCAGGTACCATTTTGCTGTACAATGACTTGTATTTTTCAAACAGAAGACTTTTTGGCATCCTTTGATTCTTCAGGCTGCTTATCTGACCAAGATAGATTTTTCTTTTAAGTTTCAAATATTTCAACAGTTCACTGCCACTCTGTTGACTATCACTCTAGGTTATGTCCCCCCATCCTCATCAGAGCACCTATATTCCTGCAAGTAAATTGTAGTATGTCAAGGAAGACTAGATCACTAATTTTAAAAAATGACCATAATAAGGTGACATCTGTTCTACTGGTGACATGCTGATGTCATGTAGATTGAATTTGACAGTGGAAAAAACAACTAATAGTGATAGCCAAATAAAAATCTAAAATAAGCCTATGTCATACAGATTGGCAGCACCAAAGAAGCTGCTTCATTATAAGAGAAATAAAACCAAGAAGTCCTTTTTCTTCAGGAGTCTGATAGTTTATCTTACAATTCTTTATTTAATCTGGAAAATTAAAGTAATAAAAACCTTATAGAAGTTTTCCATGCAAGGATGAGGCAAAAAAGGTGTAAGATACTTCTCTACAACCATTAAAACTGCATTCTGGAAAGGCTATGGAGTTAATATCTAATTAGAGGATACATCCTGTGCATCAGTCATTACTGTAAAGTCTTTTGTACGTTTTTCCATCCAGAAAAGATTAAAAAAAGCCCTTTCATAAAGATGTGGAAAGGTGAAAATAATTAGGTGTGTTAAAAAAAAACCTACCCAGGGCACTTCTTCTGCTGTAATCAGTGCTTCTTCATGTTCCAAATCCTGCTGCTGAGAACCAGACTCTACTCAGCTTCCCGAATCTCTAAAGTACCTGGAGAAGCCAAGGAAAAAAGTGAGGTATGTCTTGCTGTTCTTATGCTCTCTGTGACCTCAATTGTGCAGAGCTGTGCAAACCTAAGACCCCTTTTTCCCCCTCAACAGTAAGAATTGTCCAGCTTCATGTTTAAAGCAAGGTTTACAGCAGCATAGTTAATTATAATAGAAAAACATAAGGAGGCTGTTCACATTGTTTAAATAGCTTGAACATAAATACAAATGTGTCTAGGGACATGCAGAGTTACAGATCCGTTCTTCAGATAAACTTCAGCTATGTTGAATACATGCACATTTTTCTACTGAGGGTGTTGTTAAAAACCATTATCTATTTTTATATGTATTTTGGGTCTTTCCATCAGAGATTTATAAGGCCACTGACTAAAATACACACGTATATTCTTTAGTTTCCACCAGCCTGCATTTTGCAATAACAGAACTGGAACAGAAAGGAAGCTCTTGTCCACTAAGGGTTGGAGATTTGAACTTAAGTCTCCTGAAAGTGTTCTGAATATGAATCAGTAAGTTAAGAAATATTCAGCATTCTTTTCTGGGTGTATTCTATATAAGATACAGAAGTACTTTATGGAAACCAGTCCGTAAGATCTTTAAAGAATGACATGCTGTCAGATATTTAAATTTATAAAGAAATGTGGTGCTTATCCTGTAATTAGAAATCAGTTTTGTGAAGATTTTGATATATGATGTTTTATGTCTTTTTCTAGGTCAGGGTAAATGTCACTGATGGTGGACTAAAGGTTATTTTTAAATGTAGGTGTTTTGCTTCCATTCTCATCAGGACTTGAACTAGAATTTTTTTTATTGACCTGAGTTACTTTTACAATGAAAAAATAATAACAAATAATGCACTTTTTCAAAAAATTAGATGAGTGTAGAAGAAGGAAGTTGCATCCTAGATACCTTTGCCTGTTATATTCCAAATACTGTGGTGAGGATAATAAGCGTTTTCTAGATTTTGATAACTTTTTTTTTATTAATTTAAGCTTTTCTCTTGATGATAAATGTCTCAGCTCCTTTGAAGTCATAGAATGCTAATACATTAAATTCAGGCACCTCTGGACACATCTTGGTGTATTTCCAAAGATGGCAATAAATGTGGCACGTAAAAATCATATTTCTGTTGAATTCCTATAAAGTTACTAGAAAACAATGCTACCCATACCTGTGTCTATCCTGTGCCACTGGAAGACCACATTGTCCTAATCATATTTTTAATATATTTACTGAAACTCAAAGGTTCTATAGCACATATTATGTTTTATGAACACAGTAATATTTCACATCTTGGCTATCATCATTTCATCTCCTATAAAATCAACAGCTTACACTTGTAGAATCGCTTTTATTGGGGCCACAACAGTCTTGCTCATGTCTCCTAATTTGTCTTTTCCCTTGCAGAGTAATTACAATTTTGTTGAATAAATGGACATACCAAAGCTTTTGAATTTCCTAGTTTTCTCCAGAGACTCTGTTTTCAGAAGAGTTTTCATCTTACGTTCAGTATCAATTTTCATAAATTTTGCTAATCTTTCAAGTTCTGTTTTGATGTCAGTCAGTCATCAGAGGTTTACTCAGATTTACTAGCTAATTCTGAGGCCAGCCCTGTTCATGTGTCGGTAGGTGGAATCTTAAAAGCAGTGTATTCTCACGTCCTCACTGTAAATGTGCTTCTGTTATGAACACATCTATAACAAATAACAAGCTACATCATGCTACACTTCTTAGTTTTATGCATTAAAATGTCCAGTGACAAAGGAAATCTGGAGTAGAAATCTAGTTTGAAAAATATTTACCACAGATTAATCCACCTTTGGTAGCAGGGGACTTGTGCACATAACACTATTACCTAGCTGAGGTCTTGGAAAATTACCACAGAGCAATACCCACACTGAAAAGCTATTAGTATTGATAGGTCTTCATGCAGCTGTATTGATGTTGATGTGAATGGGAATGAGGCACAGTCCCAGAGCTCCTGGTGCTGGAAGGTTTTACCAGTGGAGATTAAGTGATTGACTTTCTGTTCTTCAGCATTACAATACTATAGTGACAGAACTGCTGCTTTTCTTTTTGTCAGACAAAAACAAGGACAGTATCATAAGGTCTTCTGATAATTCCTCTGGTTCTTACATTTCTTACACAAGGACACTGTAAAATTCATGATTTTTTAAAATTTGGCAATGCAGAACCCAGCTTTAAATGCTAAGCACACCTTGAGGAACAGTCTATTATGCTGTTGAATTTAAAGAAAACAAGGCATAGTAGATTAAATACTTTGCTTTCATTCTCTTCATCTATTTTGTCCTTCCAGTTCTCCAGGTATCAGTCTGAATTTACACTTCCTTACAGTGAAGAGAACTCATTTTCTACTGTGTGAGGAGCCTCCTTTCAAGCTTTAGTGCAAGTAGAATTGAATTCGTATGAATGATTTGCTGTATTCATGACAAAGCTGTGCTCTTATTTTGTTTTGCCTCAGATGTCTCTCATCTGGAAGAACCAGCTTAAGCCAAGATATGCAGGCCTTGAAGAACCATTAAGTCCATCCTTTGGATATGCAGTTGTTAAAATTGATGGATCATTTTCTAGCTGCACATATGTGACTGCACTGTTTGTGATAGAAAAATAAAGTGCATAGGCTAACAATGTATATATTTTTTAAATTATCTAGTGAGGACCCTTCCAATTTATAAGTTCTTTAAGTCAGTTGTTTATAGAGCTACTGTGGCTGTGAGTAGCATTCAAACCACAGACTGTCACTTTTTCTGCCTCCTACAGGTCTTTCCTCTCTGGAACCTGTTTTGTTTCTACTATGTCCTCTGTACTTAGGTGTCATTCTTTTTATCAGTCCATAATATCCTTAGGTGATGGCTAATTAAACATCTGTATCAGAGGTCAAAACCATGATAAATTCTTTGTGCTTTTAAGATAAGTTAATAAGCTTGATAGGAAAGAGGTAAAGAGCAAATCAGTATGTTTTGCCTCTTTGGCTGCCACTACATCTTTTTGGACCTGGCCAGTGTGTTCCACTGGAGTGCTCTAGATATACTACCTGCAGATCATGTCTGGAAGGCTACATAAACTTGTACAGTTCTACTTGTGCTAGTGACCTTTTCTTGCTAAACACAGCAAAAACTTGTAGTAGCAAATGAAAGCAGAGAATGGCCACTTTCAGTTAATTAGATGATCTGTCACCAAAGGTTACAGAGGAAGACACCAAAATGTTTGTTCCTGTCCATGGGACATGCTGAATTGTGGGTTGAGTTGCATCCCGCCAGAGTAAATTTTTCATAGTATGAGGTGAGCATATGCATGTCCTGGGGTATGACATAAGTGCATATGGCTTGTTTTGGGGCATGAAGGGCCTGCTAGGGCAGTGCTGGAGGAGGGGGTAGCACGAAGGAAGTTGGATGTGGTGAAGTCTTTCTATGCTGCCTGTTAGAAACAGCATATACTGTTCTCCAGAGTGTGCCTTGGCATTGGCTTAGGAAGTATTACAATAGGCCAGAATGATTCCAAGGAACATGCTTAGTCTTGGCGAGTATGAATGAGCAGGAATATAGTGCTGACACACTTTCTTTGGCCTTTATCACTTACCAATGTAAAGGAAGATGAGTCTCATATGACTTGCTGGTCCTAGCAGCCGGCAGGACTCATTGGCCAGCTTGCTGATGGCCTCCTGGAAAACCTTCAGCACAGTAAGCAGACTGCTTATGTTGCTTCTGGGAAATAAGGGGCACAAACTCAAAGTAGCGCTTTCAAAGTTTGCAAACAAGAAGACTGGTTCTTCACACAGGTCATAGTTATGCTTCAGAAGTCCTTGACATAGGATACTGGGGAGGCTAAAAATTTACAGAAAATTAGGTCCACATAAGCTCACAGAAGAAAAAGCTGCAGGGTTTACTGGCTTTGTGGAAGCTACATCTGGCACAGAGAGCCCCTAAAACATCATTGTTGAAGTTTGGGAGAATATTCAGAGAAATTAACACTCTATATTTGTCCGCCTTGTATACTCTGTCCTGTGTACCTTCTGTAGCTGCTTCAGAGACAGGATACTGAGCTGGGGTTGTCTGGTCCAGCTGCAGTGCTCTACCATATTTATCTTCAGTCTCATCTCCATCACTGTGCACACATCCAGTGACCTCAAGACATACAGAGTCTGCTGCTAAGACTGCTCATTATTTTTCCATTGCTTTCTGTGGGGATTTAATCCAGACAGGATCAAGTCATGTATTTTTTCAGCACCTGCAGACCTAGGGCATTTTGTCATCATAAGCTTTCTGCTTAGCTAAGTAGGCTCTTCTTTAACTTTTCTGTCATTCTTCCACTCAGCCAGAGCAGATTATTTCTTCTAGGAAGCAGAAATTTGGCTTTTTAGGCCATTAGTGCCTCTGCTTGTAAATTATCTTGCCCCCAGAAAAAGCTGCTGTAATTCTTTAACACTGCCAAGCAATAAACCCTTTCTTTCTCTTGTAACTTTTCCTGTCAGCACTTTGTTTGTCTGTTCCAGAAAGTCTACCTTTCTAAAGCTTTGTTGGTTGCTGGTGGAAGTCTTGTGGCAATTTGCATTCTGCATCAGTGTGCAGTGTCTGAGCAGCAGCATGAAGTGTCTGCACTTAGCATGTCAGATATGTCACGGCTTTTCAATTTCAGCTCTGCTACCACTTTTTACCTGCAAATCCTCCAATAGGCCCATATTCTAGAAAACAGAGCTGTAATTTACTATGACATGACTTCCCCTATTAAAAATGAGTACATCTGTTCACTCAGCTATGGGTTCCTCAACACCCTCCAGTAGCAGCATAATTAGAGTTCTGATTGCAACCTGCTAATGATTCCTCCCCTAAATATCTCCCAATCTAATTTTAAATGTGACATAACAAATGGTGCTAATAAACAACAAGGAGAGAACATGCTAAGGGTAAATGAGTTATAGCAGTATCACAGAGGAAAATTTATTTGCACATAGATAAAAGTGTGAACTCACAAGCTCATATAGACATGAAATATTTAAGACTGTGTAAAAAGACAAAGACATACACATGAAATACATTCAGTACCATATCACTTTATCTTGCATGCTGTGCCTTATCTAAATCTTGTTAATGCTAAATATACAAACAAAATTTGCTTCTGTTTCTAATAGAAATATTCATGTATTTTTATTAGACAGCTAAAGTCTTCATCTTATTACAGGAGGTATACTATTATTTCAGGAAACTTGTTTTTATCAAGATGGTGATTGTCAAAACAATTCTGAGACCTTCCACTGACTTCAGAAGGCAGCTGATCAGCTTCACGGATCATGTGAAGTCCATCCTGTATCTGGAGTCAGAGAACCCCTGAGAAAATTCAGATATGCAATTTTAAAAGATGATACCATTAAAGTTTCTGGTACTATCAAAAGTTTTAATTATTAAATCAATATAGTAATAGGAGGGATTTTTTATCACAATGAAGGAAATAGTTATTTTCCTGTTGATTTCCATAAGTTCAGGATTTTATCTATAATGTACAAAGGAACTTCGATTTACTAGCTTTAAAATCTTAATAATACTTTGCAATATGTTTAGCAATATAATGGAATATTCATTCTTGGGCAATCCAGCTGTTCTGCTAAATGTTACAGAAGCACCCTCAGGTAAAGTGTCATTGTTTTCTTCTCCCTTTTGGTTTTGCAACTTGTGTTTATCATTGACTGCCATATGGTGCAGGTTCTTGACATCATTCATCAATGTAACATCATGCATTCTGTTCCCCTGTTGTATGTGCTGATGTCAGTCATCCTGGCTTCAGAATAAAGGGATTGTCCAAAGGTTTTTTGTTTCCAACAATCAAACATTTTTGATTAATTATTTATGTAAACTTAATTATTTCCGATTAAATTTATTAAAAAGGTAATAATAAAGCCATTTGTATTTTATACATCAAAGAGTAAGCAGATTGCCCAAAAAGATCAGAAAGAATCATTCTTCCCATGCAGTAACTGATAAATAGGTGGATGGTTAAAAACAGGGCTTTTACTTCATCTTGCATTATCAGATATTGATCTGAGATTGAAACAAGATTTTATCTGTTAATCTGCTATCTTTCTAATTTAGAATCTTATGTTTTTTAAGCCTTGGAATTATAGTGTGGGTAACTAAGAAACACACAGGCATGCTAGAATAAGTTATTCTGCAATTCAGTCATCTTACAGATTAAATAGATTAAATAGAATTAAATAGAATTTAATCAGGATTGCCAAGGAGGAGGACAGATGTAATTAGCAAAATTTACACTTTTTCAGCATTGTAAAAGTTATAAGTTTCTATAGAAATATTTTGAAGATATTGAGCAGGATGTAAGAATTAAGGAAGTAATAACAGATTTTTATTTTTTTTAATTTTAAATTAATGTAGATCTGCTCTTAGGACAGGTTATTTGTTCTGTTTCCAAAGTGTGCTCCATTTAACTATTGCTTTATTCTTGATATGGTTGAATGTCATCTTTGATTTTATATGTCATATGAGGAAATCCTGGATTTAAAAATCTACTTTTATTACACAGTAGTTCATTTGGACAGTTTCATTTGGAGCAGGAGTTTCTGTAGTGTCATGGTCATCACGTTTGCCTATCATGAAAGGTGGTTTGAAACTGGGTGGAAACAATGTGTTTTGGAAGACTAAAGTGCTTCTGTCTGTTAGAGAAGATCACATTCATGGCCACCTGAGAATTGTTCATAAGTCTATAGGACCTGCTGAGTTGCATCCCAGAATCCTGAGGGAATTGGCTGATGTAATTGCCATCATATTTGAGAAATCATGGCAGCCAGATGAAGTTCCCAGTGACTGGAAAACAGAAAACATTTTACCATCTTTAAAAAGGTTAGAAAGGAGGAGGACCCTGTGAACCAGCAACCTGTCAGCCTCCCCTCTGTGCCTGGGAAGGTCATGGAACAGATTCTTCTGCAAGCTGTGCTAAGGCACACGGAGGACAGAGAGGTGATTTGAGACAGCCAGCACACTTTACCAAGGACAAGTTCTGCTTAACTAACCTAATGGCCTTCTCCAGTGGAGTGACTACATCCATGGAAAAGAACAGAGCTATTACCTGTCTGAATTTCTGTTAAGCTTTTGACAGCATCACCCACAACATCCTTCTCTCTAAAATGGAGAGAGATGGATTTGGTATCTGGACTATTGAGTGGATAAGGAATTGGTTGAAAGGTTGCATCCAGAGGGTAGTGATCAATGGCTCAGAGTCCTGATGGATGTCAGTGTTGTCCCCTAGTTCTGTACTGGGACCAGTGTTATTTTATGTCTTCATTAATGACACAGAATTATAGAATCATAGAATCATCAAGAGACCTACAAGATCATCAAGTCTACCCAGCAGTATCACTGTAACCCCTAAGCCATTAAACTAGACCACTCAGTGCCAAATCCAAATGCCTCTCTGACCCATCCAGGGATGGTGACTCTACCGCGTCCTTGGGCAAACTCTTCCAATGCCTGACCACCCTAACAGTAAAAATTTTTTCTAAGATCTAATCTGAATCTCCCCTGTCTCAGTTTGAGGCTGTTTCCTCTGGTTCTCTCACTGCAGGTGTGGTACAAGAGACTGGCCCTCACCTCACTACAACCTCCTTTCAGGGAGTCATAGAGAGCAATGAGGTCCCTTCTGAGCCTCCTCCTTTCAAGGCTAAAAAAACCCAGCTCCCTCAGCTGGGGATACTTTATTATATTAAAAGCAACTGCAAAGATGCAATCTAATTCAAATCTATGTAAATTCAAGTGTTTCCAGTGATGAGAATGGAGGATGTTTCAAGCAGTCTTCATTGTCACTGCAAGTAGAATAAAAATCCCACAGATTTTGCAGAGAATAGGAGGTGGCTTTGAAAAATTTGGCTTAGACAAGATAGCAAAGGCACTGTACAGAAAGACAGGTGGGAGATTTTTTCTTCCCTTTCTTCAACTAGTATCCATCCCTGTTCTCTTCCCCTCTGTGCCAGGATATAATATCATCCTGTATTTAACTCTTGACGCTTTCTGCTGGTAGTGGTAGTGTGATGTGCAGAAGAAGGTTTTTAGCCCCTTGCTGCTTCCCCAGTCTAGCAAGGTTCTGTAATTACTCTTGAATCTCAAATCCCAAGTTCCTTTGCCTGTGAGCTTGGGAATCATACTGATTTTGGTATCTGGGAAACCTTGGTACAACAAGAAACTAAGCAGAATTTTAGGCCAAATGAAATATCAGTTTATAATGTAATTTTGAAAATGTGCTGATATATGCAGTCTTGGGGCAAATTAAAACCTCAGCAGGAGTAATACCATGCTGTGCAAAAATATTGCAATTGATGCTTCTATTTTTTACTGTAATTGTCTGAGATCCTCAGGAGAATACATACCACACTCCAAAAGAAAGTGCATTTTTAAGCTCTACAAACTGGTGTTTTGAACAGCACAGAGATGTGAAAAAGAAAAATTACACTTCATGAGGTTCTGGATGAGAAAAACAAATTAGATCTTTCTGCAGTAGCTGCTGCTACTCATATACTCACAGGTTTGTTTTTGTTTAAAAATAATCTAAAGTGCTTTTTTATTGTAAAAATAAATTATTGCTCATAAAAAAATTCAGGAGGTGGATGTTTTATTATCATGACTGGCACAAGAATAATGTGCAGCATGAGAAGCTTCCTACTGTGGCAGAATTCAAATGTTAACAAAAATTTAAGCACTTGTCTGTAGTACAGAACAGGAGATTTTATTGCACTGCCCTAATGGATCAGGTCATTTCTCCACAGATAAAGTGATACAAATCTGGCTGCAGTGGTGTGTGTTCCTCTGGTCCTGACTTTACCTCTTGCAAGCATTGCCTCACATCCCCAAGCCAAACAGAACCAACCTTCTCTACAATCAGAGAAGGCAGTGTGTCCTGGGCTCTCTGAGGCCTTTTTCTGTATTTCTCTGGTGTCCTCTTTCTAGACTAATGTATCAGACTCATATGATTCAGGGCCAGTTCTGTGATGTAGATTCTTATCAACTACCAAGGGAAGCAGTCCATCAAATTGTTTTTAAAACTACCACAGAGATGTTGCATTTCAGTAATGTTGATGTAGGTTGCTCCTGGTCCTAACCAGCCTGAAAAGATGCAAATAATCTGTTTTGCTGTGCTTCTGCTTCCAAGATTAAAATAATCCCATTACAATATGAATGTTAGGATGGTGAATACTGGCCATGTTTTAAAGGGTCCAGTGACACCTCATATTTCCTAGAGCAGCCAGTCCTTCTGAAGTAAGAAAGGTAGGAGTCACACAACTGCTGACAGAATGCAGAGGGAGAGCTAGAGTCCATTGCCTGCTGTTTCCATGTATCTGGGGAGCCAGCAGGTCCCTTGTTTACATCTCTGTGACTACAAATACAATGTGTAGCGCTTATTAAACTGTAACTGTCCTATATATAATAAATGTTCTGCTAGTGGTGCTAGGAAAGAAAAAGGCTTTCTTCAGGATTTTTTTTTTATTTGAAATCAAATTGTAATGTTTTGTCAGCTCCTTCAGGAGATCTTTTTAACTTTTTGCTCCATTGCTTAGACTTGTCCTTGCTGCCACTGGTTAATGGTAATTATCTGTATTCCTTATCCAAGATACCTACATAACTTTTTCACCCTCAAAACTATCTTAATTATCATACCATTAAATGAACATAGTAAAAATGAAAATAAATGTAGCAATCTGTCATGTAAACTCTCTACAGTTAACCGGAAAATATGGATTACCTCAGGAATTCGTATGACTATTTTATTTTTAAAAAGCACTGCTCATTGAAAAATTTAGTAGAAACATAGTTTCCTACTTTTGTATCATCACAGAAGTGTGTCTAGTTTCTAGCCCCCATCAAGGAAGTATGATTCATCGATAAATGAAGCAGAATCACATCTTCCTTATGTACTACTACATAACTTTAACTATTTTATATGCCTTCAATCCTAAAGCAGCTATAGCAGTAAAGTCACCTAGAATCTCTGATGCTTCGGTACATTTAATTTATCATTTAAAATATATAATAGATAAATGTCATTCCAAGTACATTGCTTAACATCTGTTGAAATACACCTTTTCCCCCTCATTTTTTAACTCTATTACAGTGACATCCAGTAATTCAGGCAAAATTGTCTATGTGCTTGGTAACTTGAGAAACAAAATTGACCAATACATTTTGTACACATCTCCTTTAGCTCCTCGTTTTCATTAGCCATTTGTCTAGTGCTCAAAATTCAGAGATTTGTCTTACAAGAAGTTGTTGCAATCCCAAAAAGCACCTGATGTTTTAATTTCTCAACATACTTTGGAAATGAACCCTAAATTATCAAAGTGATATGGATGTATCTGAGAATTTTCTTCCAGGTAATTCCTTTTTGCAGTTTTGTCACAGAAAAATGACAAAGGAGCCACTTCCTCTGAGAGCTGAGCATGTTTGTGTAGTCGAAGTCTGTAATAAAAGATTAGTCCCTGTAAATGTGGCATTTTCACGGACATTCTTCTCTTCCTTATTTCTCATGGCTTTTCAGTTTAAATGGTTAAACTAAATATTAAAAATCTGCTTGCTCCTCTAGTGATAGGTTACCTGCAAACTGTTGGTGGGTCAATACGGCTGAAATAGCAGGTATGTGAGTGTGACAGGTATATTTATGTCAGCAGATGAGATTGTTGGTTGAGGTAACACTGAAATCCCTGTATAACAAGGGGTTTCCCCACACTTCTCCAGTCCTTCCCATTTGGTGCTGCCAGCCAGGAAGATCACAATTAGGATCTCGAGTCATAGACCAAAGCTGTTGATTAAGGAACATGCTAAAACTGGGGGGACTGAAAGTATTTGCTTATTTTGTCTTGATGTTATTGCTCCTGAAAATGCAAGAAAAGCACACATTTCTGAAAAGGAACATCCACTAAATAATGTTCTTAGCTGGAAATCACCAAGCTTGTATTTTCAACTGCTTAGTGATTATTCTTTTCAGTCAAAGAAATTTTGTGGGTTGATCCAAACTATTTTTCCAGCTCTTCATTTCACAAGAAAGAATCAATTTTCCTTGTTTGTTTGTAACTTGATTCAGGTTTCTGATTTTTAGGTCAGCAAACTGAAAAAAAACCCAGTGCTTTGCATGGTTCTGTGGCCGTCTGTTAGAAAAAAATAACAAACATCTGCAAAAGAGATATATCTGGGTCATGAAGCTGGACTAGGACTGCCCCTACCTCTCCCAGCCAGGGTGCAACCTGTGATGCTTTGGGGTCTGTATGGATTCATGTCCCTGTGAGTCAGGGTGCCAGGGCCCGTGCCTGGAGCACAGCAGCAGGGAGTTGGGATTTGTGCAGATCCAGTAATACTGACACTGAGTATCTGCACTATATCTAATGCTGCTTTAAAAGCTACAGTCAGGGAATTATGCTTGGAAAAGTCAGCTAGACCAATATACCTTGCTATCTTGTTGACATAATTTCATTTCTAGCTAGAGACTGATTTTAATAATTACTATACAAACCCCTGATGTTGTTGGAATTTTTTCTACATTTTATTTTAGATACTGGGTGGTTTGGGTTTTTTTACAGACCCACGTTTTCCTATATGACTATGGTCTCCTGCCCCCAACTCTGGGCACTACCCTGTAAAAGAGCTGCAGCCCACAAGGTGGCAGAGCTCGCCTTGGAGAGCAGCCTTTGCTGAAAAAACTTTTTTTTTTTTTGCTAATAAAGCTCCCTCCCCCGCTTTCTTCCATTTGCTCATTAATTGCAAATGTAGCTTCCTTTTTGTGCATAAATCGTAATCTCCTTAGACAAATAAAGGAAAATATTCAGCCAAATGTAGAGATAGAGATTGGTTTTTTATATGGATTTTGATTCAAAGGTTCTTCTGTCAACAAATATAGGAATTTTTGTCTAACTTCATTTACGTCAGGAGTATCAAACTAGTTGAACAAGTTGTAATTTGTTTAACCTCACTAAAATTTAACTCTGTTTCAGTGTTTATCTCAAAATTTGGAAATGGCAAAACCAAGTGAAAAATGTTCAGCCCTTCACCTTTTAGAATAGCAAATAATTTTTTTTAAAAAAAGCTTTGAAAATAATTCCCCAACAAGAAATGTCTGCCACTGTTTAGAAATTATTAAATTTTCATTTGTTTATCACAGATATTTGACATGAGCCTGCTTAATATTACTTGACCAGCTAGGAAGTTCCAGCATGTGACTCCATTTGATTTTGTTCCTTTTTCCAACTTCCAGACACGACAGGGAGAGCAGATATGATTAACGTAGTTCTAAATCAGAGTCAGCAATGTTATTGTAGGAGTTAGTAGCAGTGCAATATTCATACTAAGTGTGCCGATTCCTATAACAAAGCTGAACAGGAGAGTTATTTAAAGAGATTAAATGATGCAGAATAAAGCTTCCAAAAGCTGTAATTGAAAGTGACAGAAACATTAGCTTTGAAACAAGTAACATTTAATCACACAGATTATACAGAAACATAATTTTTGTATGTTATTTTCCTCAATAGAATTTAATTTTAATCTGTTGAGACAGCTCATCATTTTCAGCTGCCTACTGCCAGAAGCCTGTCAGAGTATGTAAATGTACCACTACTGTGAGGAGTGGGACCTGTTCTCTCCAACACTGGCCTTAGTTTATGCATGCCTAAAATTTCAGGTGCTCCTACTTGCACCTGCGGGTTGCACCACTTCTTGCCTTTGTATGCACCATTTGAAAGGTTGAACTTCTGAACTTACAGACAAGCAGTGTAGTCCCAGTGAAAGCATCTTATTTGTGCAGTCACAAGCAGAACATTATTAAAGGGCAAAGGCACAAAGGAAAAAAGCATGAAAAAACTTTACACAAACATACAGAGTCCAGAAGAAGGGTTCAAACCTTCTCATAAATAATATTTGATTTTATTCTCCTGCAAGTATACAAGAAGTCCAAACTGGATCACAGTAGCTAAAAGCAGGAAACAATTTGTGTGTACTTTGACACACAAGACACAGAGAGAGTGAATCTCAGTATAGTACTGGAGTAATAACAGCTCCTCTGATGCTGCAGAGCACATAGATTTACCAGTGCCCCTGTCCTGACCAATATGAAACCGAGCTCTGTATTTGCAGAACACGTGAGCAGGAGAAAATGTGACCTTCAGGAAGACTGATATGAAGTGCCTTTGCCTCCTGGGGACTCAGAAGGGCAACAGACAGGAGGAACTCACGTTGACACTAACCTGCTGTTTATAGCAGCCAAAAGTACATGTGAAAGCATGTCAAAAACTCCAAGCACTTTGGATAGGTTACCATCAATTTTTTTGAGTTTGTTTGCTCTTGTTATAAAACCTGCTTGAAAGTGAAGCCAGCCATCTAAAAAAAGCGTTTGAACAACAAGGTGGTAGGGAGGTTTATTTTATTTTTCTCTAGAAGTGCCTTTCTTTGCAAATATGGAAGTTTGAAAAAATAGAATTCACCTGTGTTTCCCTCTCAGCTCCTTACAAAGTCTGAATTATTTGGAGATGCCTTGTATTTTAGAGAAAGTCATATCAACAGTTCAGCATGGCCAGACTTTGAGAAAACAAGTACTTTGTATATAAGAGCAGTTCCTTTTGGCTGATGGCGAGACTATTAAAACAGAAGCAGTTTCAGTGTGAATTGCAATCAGGGATCAGGTCCTGACCAGGGCTGGGACTGCTCTGATCTCTCCTCCTGCCCCATAGGTCAGGCTGGGGATTGTTCTGCTCCCACAGCATGGTCTGGCACTGATGACTGAGCACCAGGGCGGGTAAAGTTTTGATAAAGGAACCAGAAGTTCAGAATAAACGATTAATTTATCTATATCCAAAGTAAATGATGCTATCTTCAGGGTAGGGACTGTCTTACCACGTTTGTTTGCAAATGTTTGAGCTTTTCAGCCTTTGTCAGTAATAAATGATAACATCGCAAGGAAGGAAAACGGACTTCAGAAAAGACTGCCGGCTTAAAAAGAGCAGCCAGAGAGATTAGGCCTACAGGCATAGCTTTAATGGTGATACTGTCACTGAGAGAGACACAAGCTCTTGCCAAAGGGCTATTATAACACCCTGTTTATTACAGTGTTCTGTACGGGACATGTAGTCACCCTAGCACAGAGCAACACTTGCTATATTGTGCTCAGAATGAGTAATGAATATCATGTGAGTACGGAATGTATCAGATCTTTCCAAAACTGTGTCTGGGCAGGCAAGGGGGTTGGCTGCCTCACTCAGCAGGACACTCCAGCTACTTTGTGCTGCTTTGATGGCACAATGCTGCTAGGAGGTTTTCATGACTGGCTGCTTAGGAATGCTGCTTGTGTGAGGACAAAAGCCACTGATGGACAGGAAATCCAGCATGATTTGGTCCCAGTGTCCCAATGTCACACACAATCTTGATTGTCTCAGAATCAAGAATCTGCAGGGGTTTTGACAAGCTACAGTTACCCTTTGTGCATCACATTTTTAGCTGAAGGCTGTTGGCTGCAACTGTGATCAAAAGGTCATAATTTTTGATTTCTCCACAGCTATTGATGACACCAATAGAGGGATTTCACCAGATTACATAATATTCATTATAATACAGAAGCAAAATCGTTACTATGCGGTACTCTCTGCTTCCCTTGTTGATGTGGTCCAGGTGATGGCTGTGGATCTCTCTGGACGTGACTGGGTCATCAGACACCAGAAACCACAGTGCAAAGAATGGAGAATGGGAGTTTAATGTCTCATGGACTGATGTGCCTCAGGTCTGTTCCTTCCTCCTGTCTGCTTGTGGCACGATTATGGGGAAATCAGCAAACCTGGAGCACTTCTGAATGCCAGTGGACTGACACTTCTTTCATGGATGCTGAAGACCTGTTGGTACCTAGAGCAATAAATCTAAATTGGTTTCGTACTGGTGGGATAAATCTAACTTGGTTTTATTCTGGTGCCTCTCACAAGGCTTCTCATAACTAAGGTCTTTGATTTTGGTGTTGCAAAGACCCTGGCAGCTTTTGCAAGGTGAGCTGGTCACACTGACCAATTACACACATCTCCCAAAATTACTTTTAGGGAGTGATATAAAGACAAGAAATATCTGCAGATTTTGAGGAATAGAAGTGAATTTGGACAATAAAGGAAATTGGTGACATTTTATTTATCTTTGTGGAGAGAGAAGAACCATTATGTCCAGCTTTGGATAAACATCTACTAAAGCTTCTGAACAACAAACTAGACAAGGGGGAGCTGTCATAAAAAACTAAAGCGTATTTCTATAAAGAGTCTTATTTATCTGAGGTGATAAAAGAAAAGCTGATTAGAAAAGCTTAATACTTTACTATATCAGTTTTATAGCAGAGTAGCTGCCCATAAATTCAATGGAATTTCACCAGCATTAAAAAACGCAGTGGAAAAAAAAAGACATTCTGAATTCAAAGAGAAAACAAGATCAAGGATTAGTTTGCTTATTTTGATAATAAAATAAATGCTGCAAGAACATGGAACATATGATTAGGTTGGAAAAATTAGCAATGCTATTTGAACAGAAATGCCATTCCTGATAAATTCACTGCTCAGTAAACTTTTCAAAGGGTAAGAGAGTGATAATTTCAACTGTTGGTTCCCCATGTTAATAAACACTGTGCTATACAATCTGCTATAAATGTCATCCATACAACAAAGCAAGAACAAATACTTGGCTATGAAAGGACACCTACTTTTCTGAAGTAGCATACTTCTATTGAGTTATATCAGCCTTTTAGTTTAAAAACACTTTTGTTTCCCGTTTTAAAATATTGACAAACTTTCCATTCCACATAAACATCTAAACTTATTTAATAAAAAAAAAACCCTATACAAAAATTAATCCATTCCCTTTTTTTCCTGTAAAATCACTTTATAAACACTTTTGAAAGCTGCCAATCTAGCTATTTCCCCTGATGTCTTGTTATATCTTAGTAATTAAATTGTAGTCTCTGAGCTGTCTTTTTCATAGCTAAATTTACAGGAAATGCATCTTCATCCTTGTCTAGCACCGTATAAAAATGTTCTTCTGGGAATGCAGTTGTATTTATTGATTTTTCAGAACTTGTAATTCCTTTCAAAAGAAATTTAGTTGGCTCTTTTGAGCTTTCATGAACTGATGAAGGCAGAAAACAATAATGATTTGGAAAGATATTTCTAGGGAATTTTATGGTCTTGTAAGTTTTGGCACAGGATCTGCATTAGAAATGTGTTCTCCTTGGTACCCACATACTCTTTGCAATATCTAGTTACAAATAATGGCATTACTACATTCTTTGTTTAATAAAATGTGTCTGACTACAAGATCTCACAAACAATATGCTGTGTTTAAAGCAATGTGTATATCACAAGTGCTAATGTGAAGTATCTTTGTAATCCCACATCGAAAAGCCAGAGCAGTAGAGAAGATAATCACCAGAATTGATCTCTTGAGAAGAGAACTAATCCCCACATTTTGCTGGGAGATGAGCTTCTAGCTTCCTCATGTCCCTGTTTAAGTACTGATAGTGGAATCTTCCTGCCTGACCTCGATGTCAGAGCAGCAGGCACAGCATAGCAAGGCATCTATGGCTTTTCTGTTCTTGGTGACTACTTACTAAAGCCTTGAGCTGCACGTGGCTTCCCAGCAGATGCCCCTTGACCAAGCACAGTCTTCAGGCAGGCAGGGAAATATTCTACCAAAGCCACACCACTGGAAGTGCACAGCAAGCCTGGCACTGTACTCCTGTGTCCTTGCAACCATCCCTTCCTAGGGACTCAGTGCCAAGGCTTTGTCCACAGCAGAGATCTCAAGGTACCCTCAGTGCTAGGCAGAACAGTAAAAGGGGCAGTGAAGCCCAAGGGCCACCCACAAGCTGCCACTGCCCTCCTCTGCCTCTGTGGCAGCCAGGATTGGCCTTAAGGACCCACAGCCTTTGCAGGACAATCCTAGAAACCAGCCTCATGGGATGGGAACTGCTCACATCACCTCAGCTGGGCTGAATTTACCCAAAGGTTTCAAGACTTGTTTACCAGGATCTTGACATATAGCTCATGTTGGATGTAGGGGCTAAGTTAAAGCTTCCCATACCCTGGACTAGTAGCTCAGCCAACTGAATGTGGCAAGAGGGAAGGAGAAAGTAATCTTCCTCTCCTGATGACATGATTTCACATGGAAACGTTACTGAGAACCCAAGGCAGCAGTTTTCCAAGAGGACATCCAACCCACTGGATTAGAGATGCATCCTGACACTCACACTGATGTTTCCATGTCTGTTTGGATGTGTCATAAAAAAATCAACCAGGTATCACAAGAAAGACAAAAGCAGTTCCCACTTAAGAATAATCTAGAGGCTTGTAATTAAGTTATACTACCAATAAATTTAAAATTTTGATATAATTCTATTGGAAAGCTTATTAATTCAAGTGAATTTGTGCTGGGATTTCCCAAGAGACTTTTCTCCAATCTGGAGTACATCACGGTTTCTACGGGTATGCACCAGTCCTTCCTGTCAGAGACACTTGAAATGTCTATATCGTCAAATTAAATGGAAATCAAGAGTCTCAATGCTTTTTTACCAATGAATTCCCATCCACATAAAAATATGTTTCTGCAGCAGTGACCTCCTGAGTCATTTGGCTGAATATTCTTTATTTATGCAGCTGCGTCCTTCCCCAAATGCCTCTTAATCATGCAAAAAAATTCAGCGTCTACTTTGCATTAAAAAACTACATCCACAGCAGGTCTTAAACTGCTGTACATTCAGTGCAGTGTTCTTCTCTGATGCAGTGATTGCAGCACTGTTTCCAGTTTTACTAGTGAAATCAGGAGGTCAAACTTTGTGTCAGCATTGATGGACTTGTTTTCATCTAACTATTTGCTTTTCAGTATGCATGTTTCTCAGATATAAAGATACATGAGAATCTAACATGGATTGCAAAACAATTTGCAACAAGATCTCCATTTACTGCTTTCTGTTGTTGCTGCAGACCATCTTAAATTATTGTGAGATTATTCAGAATGCTGCGGCTTTTCAAAGTTGATTTTCTCTTGAAACATTGCAGCAATTTTGTTCCACACTTCTTGTTTTCCATTTGGTAATTCAAGGACTTGGATTGAATGAATTAAATATGAGTCATGTACATTATGAACTATTCCATGTATTAGGAACACAGATGTTTACTGCCATTAATTATTAAAATCATTTTGGCATGAACTTGTTATAACCTTGAAATGAGCAAGCTGATGGAGAATATGAACAAATGTAAAGTTTTTCCAAAGCTCTGGAATATCTTTCTCTAGGAAAACCTGCAGAAATATTTTAAAAACAAGTTTAAGTTCAAAATTATCTGAAGAATAAACCAGAAAATGCTTTCCAGCTATGATAAGAGCTAAACTGAGTTCATCTGTATTTCAAAAACCAGAATTCCAAATCTTTTCTTGTCCTAGTGTGTTTATCAGAAAAGAGAGATGGTCTGAATAGCCAATTGTTAGTAACAAGCTTTGCTTCATCAAGTCAATAAATGGTTGAGTTGTTTTATCATGTAGTTTCAGTTCATGAATTGTGCATTTGTTCAAGCCTCAACAGACTGACTGCCTACAGACTGCAAACTTTTCCTAGTTTGCAATTTCACTTTTTAAAAAAGAAATTAAATGTAGTACCAATTGCTAAAGAAGAGAAATCAATGTGAGAGTCAGGCTAATTAGGGATACTAAGCACTTGAGTTTGTCTCAAACCTGTGAATGGCAACAAACCTTGCAAGCAAAACTGCCCAAATTCACTGTTTTCTTGAATATAATAACACCAAAGATAACTCTTACCAGTGTATTAATTTGAATGGCACAACCAAGCAGATTTCAGGACATTGTCAACACCTTTGATCTCTTGATCCACATATGCAAACCTCTTTGATGTCGGGTGGGAACCCAGCATGAATAAAAGACAGCCTATTTTCTGAGCAACAGAGGCTGATCTGGAAAAGGTCAGGCAGAGAAAATGGATGCATACATAAGTCAGAATCATACTAAAAAAAATCCCATCTTTTTCTAACTGGCTAAATGAACTTTTCCGAGGTTATTTGCTTTGCTTTGTTATGCTTTAGTGAAAGTGAAATACAATGCCTAGAGAACTGTGGGTGTAGCATTTCACTTCCTGGCTTTGACATTTCTGGTGGGTTATTACTGCTAAATATTTGTGAGCATTCATGACCTTCAGAGCTCAAAGAGCTGCCACCGGGAGGTAGATACACACAGAGCCACAATTAATGCAGCATTTCAGGTGCCTATGGAAGCTCTGCTAGCTGTAGCTTTTATTTCAACCTCTGTCCCTGGGCAGAGGGACAATTCAACCTCCCTTCTCAGGAAGATGGGGTGGTGCCTGATTGTCCTGAGCAGCAAGCAGTCAGGACTGTGGGTTTTGTGAGAAGGTGAAATAGGCTGCTGGACATCTGCCACTGGGGTGGTTTTGGTAGTACTGGGGTGGCCCATACTAGGGAAATACCCCAAAACAAACAGGGGAAAAAATGTGAAGGGGCGAAATATGTTAAGAGGAAACAGCACCATTATAGTAGACACCTAAAGAAAAAATGACCTTCATTTTACTGTGCCTCTCTTCTTGCCCTAAACAAATGAATATTTTCCATAGCATATGTTTTGGGGCACAATAATTATCAAGTGTTTTCAAGTAAAGAAAAAATTCTGCCAACTGATGTGAACGTATTTATTCACAACATTAAGAGCTGTTTGTTATGGATGTGCTATTTTTAATCCCATTTCTGGTCACATTCTTCTAGAAGCTGTTATCTTAACTCTGAAAGGGAAAAAAAAATCAGTCCTAAGGTAGTCAGATGACAGATGCAAACTGGCCATTCTTTGCCTCCTTCAGCTGCTTATAACACTCACTGTGGGTCTGCAGACTGACAAGTTCCCTTGGTCCTTCCCAGCCATAGTGCTGAGATACTGACATACGAGGTTTGGTCCTCACCATTACAGCTCCTGTGTTGCTGCTCTATAATTAGAACATTTCTCATTTACAGAGAGTATTGCCTTGCTATCTAGTGTCTGAAAACATCCCAGTAATGATTTCAGACTTGTGAGGACATTTTGCAGAATAGGAGAAGGAATACTTGGTAAGATTGCTGTGATCTAGAGTGCTCCATTTAGGGCCTTTTAGTCTTAAAAGGAGTATTCTTCAAAAGAATTTTTTTTTCTTTTTAATAGTAATAACTCAAAGTTTCAGATTATTCCTTTGACCATGAAATGTCATGCATACTGATGCTTTATAAAGCCTCCAGAACTATCTCAGGGAATGAATGGCTGTAAAAGGACAGACTTGTCTTCAGCAATGCTGGAAAAGTGGATGCCAGAATCTGAATTTGTAATCACATATGTTAGGATGAAAAGTCACCAAAGCCCAGATACACAGATGTGACTGCGGTGTTAGGGTGTTAACCCTTTAGTTGCGGCAGAGTAAAGAGACACAGTCACACGGTCATTCTCGAGATGAAAGAGCAGACGGGAAGAAGACGAAGTTTATTCAGAAAACTCACTGTTTCAGTAGCACGACTTGCAACAACGAGAACAGAGTAAAGATGATTGGTCCAGAGAGAAGACACTCCATTCCCAGGGTCTGTTAACAGCAAACAGGTGTCTTTATCTTTATTATTAATTCCTCTGTGTTTTGACCAATTTATCTTTCCTGGGAAAGATTTCTTGGCCTTCAGCTGAAAACAGCTTATCAGCCTGAGAAATGGTTCAGAGAACAGAGCTGAAAGGCTCTGGCCTGGAATAATTTTCCAGGCTGTCTTCTAAAAGGATACTACACACAGAGACCTCAGCATGATGACATCCAACCTGACTTTTCAGTGCCACCTCAGAGGCAGAAATTTGCAGTTCTGACTTATTCACCTTGGTTGTCTTATACAGCTGAGGAAAAGAGTTAAGCACCAGACTGTGGGATGTACAAGAGCCAGGGTGCCAAGCAAAGGGATGCAGAGAAAATGCTGAAACAAGAGATGAGTCTTAAGTTCCCCCTCCCTGTCCCAGGGCTTCTGACAGCTGAGTGAGAGGGGTTTATAACTGAGAACCTGCAGCCACACAGTTTAACTGTGTTAAAAGAAGATGCCTGAAGTAATGGAAACGTCCCTCACCTTACACATAGAGCAGATGATGAACACCATTTCAGAGGTGTGTTCATTCGGATGACTTTGGAATAGCAGCAGGCACATGAACTCCCTGCTTTGTGCTGAGCTCAGTGCTGTTGGCACAGGCTGGATGTTGTGTAACCATCCCTAATAAACAAAGGACTCTAGGCAGCCCACCAAATAGTTAGAGAATGCCTAAACACACCGTGAAACAAAATATCTGCTGAGACACTCACCTCATCCAAGATAAGAAGGCCTCTGGGAACACATATTAAAAGTACTTTAGGTGTCTAAATAACTTTACTGATGACAGCTTAGGTGCCTTTCAGGTATGCTTGCCACAGGCAGAATTGTTGTGACTCATTCCCTTGAATGCAGGCATCTAAATTCTGCTTGAGCTATGCTATAGGTAGATAAAGGCTTTTGGAATCTTTTCCTAAATATTTGAATTTATAAAAATATCTTGTTTCAATAATATGGCAACGATTCAAATGGTTTCCGATTTTTCTATGTAAATGAGTAGGAGGTGATGTTTTGGATTTTCTAGATTCCTTCATTTTCCTAACATAATTGCCAGAATAGGACTTAAATTAATCCAGCACTTCCAAAGTGCTTTTCATTGATTTGACCACAGCTATGTGATAAAAAAAATTAAAATTTCTGGACAGTATTTCATGACTTCTTAAGTTGCTTTGCCAGCTTTTCTTTTGCAAACATGATTCAGAGGTCAGATTTTTGTTGTCCCAGAATATTGTTTCAGATAACATCTAGGCACTGTTTTGCATCTTATATATAACCTTTACACCTTATTTGCCAGACAAGCACTCTCAGCTTGTACAAACTTTTTTTAAATTCCCCACAGAAATGGAAATTTAGCTATAACATGAAAGGCATCTCTGAGTGTGCTGATTTCTAAAAATTGGGAAAATAGCTTTCTTTTTTGTCTGAAGTGGAGTCTTTTCATTAAGAGCTGAAGCTATAACTTGGGGCTGGCCATTTTAATGGTCCTACTGCAGACAGAGCAAAAGACAAAGGCCAATCATCTACGCAGACCAAGACTACACTACAAAACCCAGAAAAATAAGTCTGTTGTCATAGCCTAGGATTTTGCCTGGTTTACAGCAGTCCAGTTTAATAAATTTTGCATCCTGTTGTGCCATATGGGCAATTGGTTGGTGGCTGTGGCTGCAGCCATGTGATTTATTACTGCTACTGACACATCCTTTTGAGGGGATGTATAATATTGCTTGCAATGGAAGTTGTTCTTCGCCCAGACACGCACACCAGGAAATGTTAGCAGGACTGCATCTTCTCCCAGATCAAGTGTCAGTGGTAAGTTGTTCCACATTTGTCTCTGTGGTCTTTCACATTGCTGAGGCAGTAAGCAACGAAGCGGGAGCACATCCAGGTTTGAATGGTGATGGCTGTCCCAGGGACAGAGGAGTTTTGGGGGTGGCAGGAGCCTACTGCTGCCATCCTCCTCCTCCAGCTGGCATGCTGGCATTCAGGGATCACAAGGTGGTGCTCTTGTACTTGTGGCAAATTATTCGGTGGCCAACACTTGAGGTGCCTGACGCTGTCTCTCAACCTTCTGTTACAAAGAACAAGCTGAGCTACGCAGCACTGCTGGTGGTTGCATGCCTGCTTATACCAGAAGAGATTCCTGGTGAGAACAGCTCTCCAGGGATGTGCTTCCCTGTGTCAGAAAAGGTTAAATGCTGCATGCTCACAGGATTGGAATGTGTTGTGATACAGTGAGATCTCTTCTTGGTGCCTCATCAAAAGACATTCTCTTGAGCAGATGTCATAGACTCTGGGCTGAATGCTTCCTTCATGTTTGTAACTCTCCAGTGGGAAAAGAAATAGACCCAGAAAATGTTTTCTATAGACTAAGGATCCAGCTATCTTTTTCCATCCTCTTTAAAGCTGAACTCACCACTCCTCGCCTAAATGAAATACTTTGGCTTGTCACATACTGGTGTGATACATCCCATTTAAAACAGAATATTCATCTTTTTCACCCAAGCTGGATTCTGTATTTTACTTCATGCGTTTCTCACTTATCCATTGTCTTTTCCCCAAGGACTTCTTGACAATAAGGATGACACATTAAAGAATCTGTGATATCTCAAATGTCCTTTGCTACTGTCTATACAGACATAGTACCAGGACTCTAGAAATCATACAAAGGTAATAACTCAGAGAGCAAGCTTAAACATGGACAGTGCCTCTGGGACTGTGTTTAAAGATGATGGAACTTCTCCTTTTTCTACAAATCTAGCAGATGGGTCGTATTATAATGAGTTGGTAGGAGGCTGTTTCAGGAGAATGGAGGATGCAGCAATCTTGAAATTAACAAGAGCAATTGGATTACAGAGCAGGCTGCTGTGACTGCTGCTCATTGTGTACCTGAGTGAGAACAGAACATCTCTCACTCCACATTTCTCTGAGCATCCCCTCTTTGTACATCCTCCTTACTACAAGTAATAGGCTGTGTCTGACAGGTGTTATTCTGTACAAGAGAAAATACATTGCTGAGAGCTCTGAACTGTACTGTAATAAGGCCACTGGTCTGCAGTTTCAAGCTACATACTGGAATATAGAAATCCCATGCTTGTTACTTTTGTTTTTCTTTGAAAATTTTCTCTCCTTTTCATGTTGAGTGATCCTCTTAGCTCTGTATTTTATAACAAATTCTGTGTGCCCAACTTTTAGATATTTCTTGAGTATTTCAGTATCACTGTGCAGAAGTGAGGCACAGGTTGAAATGCTGGTGTCCCTACTGCATGCACCAGTAATTCATATGCATGGAAAATAAAAATAGTACTGACTTGTACAAGTTTGGTACAAAGTCTTCTACAGTTAAAATTTTCTGCAGAAACCATTACTGACAACTTTGCTGCAAAAAAATACAGAGAGAGTTTGAGCTTGCTGCAGCATTCTGGAAAATAGAAAGGATATGTTAAGAACAAAGCAGCTTTTCTCTCTCTCACCCAATAGAGTTTCTTATTCTTATGACCACCACAGTCTGATTTTAACACCAATGTGACAGCATTTCCCATGTTCTCTCAAAATGTTCTCTCTAGCTAAAGAAAAAATTGCTTGTATTTTCTGTGATCTTGTTATGTGAGGACATTGGAAAGAGCTGTGAACAATATGTTCCCTACTTGCTAGGACAGACATTGTAAATGACAAGGTCAATTCTATTTTACAATCTATTGGATTCCAAAAATGCTACTACATTGACTAAAGCAGCCTGCAGTAATAATATTGAAAACAGAGTTGAAACAAAATTTAAGTGTATATTGGCAATGAAGTGGTTCAATGTGATTATAAAGTTCAAATAATGTATCAGGAATTTTAATGCATCCTGCCACACTTCAGGACAGGGTTCTAATTAATAAAAAGAGGCTACAGCATTCAAGCATATGAACATGCACAAGCAAATTACCTGAGTGTACCTTCAGCAAATTTGCAGATGGTACCAAGCTGAGAAGTGCAGTTGACACATCTCAGGAATGGAATGCCATCCAGAGGGACCTGGATAAGCTGGAAAAGTGGCCCATGGAAAACTCTTGAGGCTCAACAAGAGCAAGTGCAAGGTGCTGCACCTGGGCTGGGCCAACCCCTGGTAGCAGCACAGGCTGGGGGTTGAAAAGATGGAGAGCAGCCCTGTGAGAAGGACTTGGGGGTGCTGGGGAATGAGGGGCTGGATGTGAGACAGCAAAGTCCGTGACTGCATCCCAGAATGCCAATCATGTCCCAGGTGCACCGAAAGAAGCGTGGCCAGCAGGATGAGGGAGGGGATCCTGCTGCTCTACTCCACTTTGCAGTGCTGCATCCAGGTCTGGGGTCCTCAGCACAGGAAGGATTGATCTGTTGGAGCAAGTCCAGAGGAGGCCACCAAGATAATTAGAGAAGTGGAGCACCTCTCCTATGAGGAAAGGCGGAGAGAATTGGAATTGTTCAGCCTGGAAAAGAGAAGGCTTTGGAGCAATTTAATTGTGACCACCCAGCTTTTGAAGGGAGTTTACAAGACAGATGGAGAGAATTTTTTACAAGGTGATGCAGAATGGCTTCAAACTGAAAGAGAGTAAGTAGGTTTAGATTAGTTGGCAGAAAGAAGTTCTTCACTGGGAGGGTGGTGAGGCACTGAACAGATTGCCCAGAGAAGTTGTGAATGTTCAAGGCCAAGCTGCATGGAGCTTTGAGCAACCTGGTTTAATGACTCTGCCCATGGCAGGAAGGGTGGAACTAGATGATCTTTAAGGCCCTTTCCAACCCAAGCCATTCTATAATTCCAAGATTCTATGACTCTATGATTCTATGATTCTATGACCTTGATTGTCCCTGAATGTGTAATATCAACAAAACCTACCTCAGGATCCCTCACTGGCTTCTCTATGTTTCTGTTCTATTTCTTCTATTTCTCTTCTTGAATGCAAATCCTTCAGATTCCTGTAAACAGTCAAGGCCAGGCTGGATTGAGCTCTGAGCAACCTGATCTAGTTGAAGATGCCCCTGCTCTTTGCAGGGTGGTTGGACTAGATGACCTTTAAAAGTCCCTTCCAATCTGAGCTATTCTATGTTTCTAAGATAAAAAACTCAGTTTTGCCACTTTTATAGAGGCACGGTGCCTCCATAATTCCAGTTGAGGTCTGTGGTTAGCACTACAGGTTAAATACTGAAAATTGCCTCTGAAATGACTAACAGAAAACTTCACAATACACTGGTTGAGGGTGGAGCAAAAAAGTTGGTACTCAACTCCTGTGCTTCAGTTCAACATGATCTTGAGTATTTTGAAAACCTTGAGAACCTTGAGAGGTCACTCCACTTTCCCTTCAGCAAGGAAAAGGGCAAAGTTCTGTGTGTGTGGCAGAATAACCCCTGCACCAGGACAGAGTGGAAAAAACTGGCTGAGTGAGGCTGGCCCCACTGAAAGGAACCTAAGGACCAGGAACCAGGTTAAATATGATCCAGCCTGAGCTTCAATCACAGAGGAGGAAGGCTGCTTTCTCAGTTCCATTGCTGGGACCAAAGCATAGCAAGGACTGTTACTATCCCCTCTGCTTGGCACTGGCCTGTCTGGAACAGTGAAAACAGCTGAAAGTGTCCAGCTTTGGGCCTAAAGCCCAATACCTGAAGGAGATGCTGAGGTGTCTAGGGTGAAAAGGACATCAGGAGGTGAAATAGCAGCCCACAGCTATGCCAATGGGTATTACAAAGACCACAGAATCAAGGATTTCTTGGAAGTGGAAGATGCCCAGTTACAGAAGAGGCAATGGCCACAGATTGTGTTCTGAGAGGCTCAAGACAGAGTTTGGGAAACTGTTTGAGAGCCAAATGAGAGCAGTGGTGGAATCTTTATCCTTGGAATGGGTCCTGAAAACTCAATTAGGAAAAAGCATGACTGACCTGACCAAGTGCTGGCAGTAGAGCTGCAGGGTGAACCCCAGAGGTCCCTCCCAGCCAACATTTCTATGAGCTTATGATATGTTCCTGAGAATGCTCCTCTGGCAAAAAAAAAAGAATAGGTTTATTATTCCTGCAGGAGTCATGTTGGGTATTGGGACAGTACATTTTCCATGCATATTGCAAGCACACACAAGCCTGAAATGTGCCATTGCTAAGATGTGTCCACTTGCCAAAAAGAGAAAAGCATGCCAATTTTGTGCCAAGAGCAGAAAGCCATACAATCTTGGCAAGGATAATGCATAAACCTATGGCTGGCATGCTCCTAAGACATCCACTTTCTTTCTTTTGCTTGGATCAAAGACAGAAGTGGTTCAGCTCTGCCCAGAGCATGGCAAGGACACGTGTTTCTCACAATATGCACTCTGGTGGTGAAACAGAGCCTGATCTGGCACATTGAGTGTTTTTAATATACTCATAGAACAAGGAGATCGTAACATTACAGACAGATTCGAGACTTCTGAGTTCTGTTTGATTCTGACAGTGTTAGAAGTTCAGCTCTAAGAACAAAGATATGTGGCTGGGGGCTTTGCTTCCCAGAGAGCACACAGATTGCAACCCAGAACTCAGTGATGAAACTCCAGACCACAGCTCTACTCTTGCTCTGTCGGTTCAAGAAACCTGAGCAGCAAGACAAAAGTCTATCCCTGAGAAGTTTTAGATGGAAGTTTGAATGGTCAGAGCTGTTCTGGTGTGTGGAGGCATGACAAGGAACTGTCTCACTTGCTATGACTCATTTGCTTTAAGACAGAGGTGATCAAGGAGTAGATGAATGGAAACACAACTTCATAAACCAAACTGGTTCAAGTGATTTTTTATAATACAATTTATTTCCAGAACATTTATGCTAGATAAAGAAGCAGGAACACTACATTAAATGGGATAATGAATTATAGTATATCATATATAGATATAGCATATAAAGAATAATGGCATGAGTCCTGCAGAGGTGCTGAAACATGTACCCCACACAGGTTGGGGCCCTGTTTCGGTAGATCTCATGCCAGTCACTTTATCTCACCTCTGCTTTCAATATAACTATTGTGATTAGACTGGGAAGAAACAGGGTCACTTTCTCTTCTGAATCTTCTTCTACTTCCATTTCTGAGAGCTTTACCTTGTACAGAAATTATCTGAGAATGAAAGGGCTGTCCTTCTTATTCATAGTTGCACATGATGGTCTGTAAGACATTGTATGAATTCTTACTGCTATAGACACCAGTTTCAAATAAGCCAGAATGTATATAGCTGCTTTGGTGAATCACAAAAGCCCAACCATCAAAAACAGTGCAGAAAATAAACACACAAGAGTGTTGCTGCCTGCAGTTTTATAATTAAAGAAAGATCTTATCACCAGCAATGGAGTGTTTGTCACAATTGGAGGGAAGTTGTTTAAATTTTGTATTTCTTTGCAGGGTTCATTGAGAATTTTCAATGCTTCAGTATTCCTTTTTAAAACTTTTGCAGTGCCTTGCAAAAAATGGTCAAAACTGATGGTGTCAGCCTCTGAAGGCCAACATGTCTGTATGGGGAATGTGGAAGGCTTTTAGATATGTCTGTGAAGTACTTTGTGAAGCTGGTGCTCAGGAATGGGAGGGTGCTGCAGCCTGCTGACAGAGTGGGGAGGAAGAAACAGGGACATTTAGAAGGTAATGTTTTCTGCTTGCATTTAGAAGGCAACATTTGGTCTTTGAGGATCACAGTTACCCCAGAGCACATGTAAGATGCATATAGGTTTCCCTCCCCTGGGAGTTTGTATCCCTTGTCCTGAAACTGTGCCCAAGGAAACCTCTGAACAGGTTTTTTTTCTAACATTCGTTTAGAGGAGATATACATCATTTAGTATGATTTTATTTTTATACTCTAAATATTGATTTGTTCCCGTTTACCTCTTGTGTATCTACTCCTTTGGGCCCATACACTATAATACATCTTCACCTCCAGCTCCCCATGGGATATTCGAGTCACGTTCAGTCCCTCCATCACCTCCACAGTTCCTTCCCTCCCACTATAACCTCTGGAGTGCAGCCAGTTTAAGTTCACACTCTATAATTGACTGGAGGCAGCTTCAGTGAAAGAGGTTAGATAATAATTGGTTTATTTCTGAGAAATGGAAACTGAAAAGTGTATGGGTAGCAGGGGAGAAGTATGTTCTGACAAGTATGTTTCATTAGACTAATTAATACATCTTATAAGCATTTAAACCCTTTCTGACCAAAATGCCATTAACTTCTATGTAAGGACAATAAACCTCAGCAGTCTGAGTTATCTGAGTTTTATAAAAATTGAATTCCAACTGTGCAGTGTTTGCCAAAGCAGTGATAATGTCCAAAGCTTCCTCTTGTTAAGTCTCCCATGCTTTGTCATTGAGTGAGCTGCATCAGGGGACTTCCAGGCCTTCTTGTGTGACCTAATCAGAGTCCAGCCTGAGTGATGGGATGATGGCAGGAGCTAGCATTCCTGCAAGATGAGGTGATATTGTCACCAAGTGGAAATCTCAGACTGAATTGCTATGAAGCAAAGTATTTTATGTCACTCCACCAAATTCAGAAGAAAATCCTTTGTATTTTGGGCATATCAGAACACTTCATTTCAATATAATTTAGTAAGAAACCTAATGTAGACATCTTGCCCAAGAATATATTGTAAAAAAAAATAAATATTGGTGTCTTTTGACATGAATAATGAAAATTTCAAGTCCTGTAATTCTGACTTGCAATGAGAACAAACACTATAATGTCAAAATTTCCCACTGAATAATTTTTTTTTTCATTCTCAGCTGTACTTTTGGGGAGTTGGATGAGATGACATGTTTCTATACTAATTTTTTGTAATATCTGTTCACCCTCAGACTATTGGTGTAAATTTAAAACAGACCTTTCTATCCCAAAGTAATACTGGCACGTAGCCTTTTGATTCAGTTACCAGATGGTGTATGGTATTTATGACAACCGTTGTTAAATGCTTTATAGTGTGACTCACCACACTGATAGCTGCATATTAATGAAAAGTTGATGGTGCTATCACAGTTACAAGTACTCTATTGTTGAGGGGAGCTGGTTGAGCTGATTCATAGAAACAGCTTCCCTCAGAAATTCAGGCTAGAATATTTGGATTTATCCTCAAAGTGCTGGTTTTATGCAGCTGAAAACTGATAACTTTACTGGAAAAAAGTCTTTTAAACCAGAACTTCGACCTTACTTTCTGGGAGGGAAATGCAGTTTAGCAGTTAATTATATTTACTTTCTAAAATTAATTTATGACCTGGGTGATACTTCTAGCTACTAACTGAAATTATCTAGGGGAAAAATGAAACATATTTGTTATGCTGATATCATTATATGACATATTAGCTGTTAATCAGACCAGCTGGAAGGCATTCTTGCCTTTTCTTGGTGTAAGTTATGAAGAATTTCAGATAGGAATTTGTTTTTCCCTATTTTCACACTCTTAAGAAATCATTATAGGGCAACATGATAGGACTGAATTCAATTCAGGTATTATTTAAAAATCCTTGCTATGAGATTTTTGATAAAACATTGCTTATCAGCTATTTCAAGAGCTGAAAAAAATACTGACAGCATGCCACACATTTCATGAAATTAAAAGGACCATAAAACAGGCCTAAACCACAAGACCATGAAAACTATTGCAAAGACAAGTAGATATCATTGTTAAACATTTATTTAGTTGCCTTTATCATGTTGGTTTTCAGGTTGCCTTTGTTTGCTTTTGAGTAAATCAGCCTTAATGGAAGCAATGCAGCTGAAGTGGCATCTGTATCCCTGCTACAGCTTGCTGTAGCTCAGGTGAATAAAAATAAGCCCAAATATACCTGAACTAAAATTACAGACCTTGTTCTCTCTGGCTGCTGCATTGCAGACAGAGTCCACAGGGAATAGCCTCTGGTGGAGAGAGTTATACAAAAGGTGTATGATTTAACTTTATTTCCAGGATCTATAAGGAGTCAAAATTCCTTAAAGTACCCAATACACACCAGATGGAGGGAAGCCCTGAGCTGTCCTCCAATTCTTCATCATCTATGCATAATTTCACTGACCTAAAGTTACAATCTGGGTTTAAGGGCTTCCAAAAAAAAAAAAAAAAAAAAAGAGTGATTGGAAAACAGCAGTCTGGTGCAATGCCAGAGGCTCTCAACAAATCCAGGAGAATTTTACCATTCCCCTACTGCTCCCATGAATAACCAAACCTTACTTAAACTCTCTGGAGGTTTTTTTCTTTCTCCTTCAGCTCCCACTAAGTCTTAGTAAGCATAGTGAGATTCCAGTGGGATCCTTAGCAGAGTAAAGTACAATTTGTGCCGAAGGCAACCACGCAGCATCTGGTGGCAAAGGTTGGAGAGACTTGTTGTGTTCACACGATGTTGCAACCAATTTCTATTTACTCGGATGCCTGTTTGCACTTTGGCCTTGGGGTAATGCAGGGGAGATATAGAGACAGAGATGGAGACAGGTACCAGTGTGACCTTCTCAGTGACCACTAACCCAGCAGCCACCTGTGGCTGGTATTTCAGGCAGGGCTAAAGCTCCTCCTGGGCTCTGCATTTCAGCTGCAGAAGACCCCACCTTTCTGGCAATGGTGCAAGTTGGATTCCTAGGCACCTTGGAAGGTCTCATCCTGTGACTGCAATCACACAACTGTTTGCCCACACACGTACCTGCCTGTCCAGGGGGCTTCATGCGAGTCAATGAATTTACCCAGGACAGTGAATTATGTATTAGTGTGTTAGACAAAAGGGAATGCCAAGGTTTGCAACATAAAACACTGGTGATCCAAACAAACGTGACAAATAAGAGGGAACAAGTATGAAGTTTAGAACTGGCCATCTCAAATGCAAGTTTGCCTGAAACTCTCCTTAATATGTGTTTAATTTCATCCAGCTATTGCCCTTCTTTAAAGAAAAAAGAATTAAACTTCACTGTATTTTAAAACCAAATAAAGTCTGCAAACTCTACAGGAAAAAGCAGCAAAATATAGGGGATCTGGAGGAACTAATTCATGAGGAAAAATATACACAGGCCTTGGTGAAATGGTGGCTCAGAGGCAATGTGATAAACTGACAAATATTTGCAGGCTGTAAATAATGAAGATAGAAATTTGGTAGGACACAGTCGGACATAATCAGGACTAAAAGGAGAGGAAAAAAATACATGCTGGGAGTAAAGGAAAAGGACAATTCAGTGAGATGCAATACAGCTGGGAATTAATAGATGGCACACCTATCCTGCAGGGAAGAAAGTGCTGATAAGTAAATAGGCTGAGAGAGATGTCAGGACTGTCCATCTCCCACTGCTGTGGTATAGTGAAGTGTTAAATCTCAGCCATTTATGTGTGTACATGCTTAGCTTTCAAAACCTGGCTTGGTTGCACATTAAACACCATCTATCAGGCTGAGTTTCCCAGGCCCAAAGCAAATTTGGAGCACTGTGCTGCAGCCACAGCAAGTACCCACAGGCAGAGGGCTCGGGCAGCTCTCTCACATGCCAGTGCAGATCCACAGTCCCACTTGTCACTGCCATGTGGGCACGGGTCTGGATGGGGCAAAACTGGCTCTTTGGGAGGTCTGGCCTCGTGTAGGACCAAAAAGGGAAAATTGAAGCAAGATCTTTTGAAAGCTTGTGGGAAGCCAGTGAGCCTCTTAACAGGTCTCTGCCTTGGCCGTGCAGGAAGGCTTCTGCTCAGGCTCCCCTGCATCACCCCGGCAGGGTCCCAGACACAGTGGAAATACCCGTTTTACAAGGCTCAACATTTTTTCCTCCGCCTCTCCCTTCAAAGTGCTGCCAGTCAGTGCATCTTCTTCAGCAGCAAAAGAGGGTGAAGGTTTGTCCCAGCCCCAGGCAGGCTGACCCAACTCCACCCCTCTGCCCAGCCCTGGGTGCAGAACCAGGATCGGGATTAGGCAGGAAAACCTCCGGCCAGCCTTGCCCCAGCTGCTCCCAGCTCGGAAACCTCTGAACAAAATGTTCCCGGCTGGGATCTGGAGAGGAGTTTGCTCCGTGCAGGAGATTTGCAAAAGACCTTCCAGACGCCAGGGACGGTCCCTGCTGGCTCCTCCCCGCCCCACCGGCGGCCGATGAAAGAAAGCGCTTCCACCAAGACTCTTGGCTCTTGCTAACGGAGGGAGAGTTATTTCCTGCTTGGGGTGTGCTGGCCTTACCCTCTGGAAATGGGAAATCCCACCCTGGATCCGGCGGGAACTTATTTCCCTGACCGAAGTCCGTCCTGTCTCAGTGACATTCTGTGGGAATTTTTCCTCTGAGAAGCCAGCGGCTTCTGAGGGTGGAAAATGGAGCTTTGTCTAGGTTTTTAACCAGCCTGGTTAATCCATCATCGGAAAACATTGTGAAATGACCCTTTGGTGAATTACTAATCTACTAAATTAGAATTAGAAGCAAAATTAATTTAATTAAACCGGCAAGTTATTCATATCCTAGAGACAGCAGTATTTATTACAGCCGGTCTTTGAGTTAATAAAGCCAGCACTGAGACTATGAGAGGTGCGAGGTGGGAAGGCCTTTAGGGTCTCTTCCTCCAGCTGGAAAAGGCACGGCATTTGCAGCGTGTGTTTCCTGGTTTCCCCTCCCAGCATGTCGTGACTTGTCCTTCCAGGAGCGCACACGGATGCACAGATGTGAGTTCGTCACGCTCACCTCTGTTGGCTGTGAGCTGCGGCTCCGAGCGCTGCGCTCCCAACCCGGGATAGCACTGCTCCCTGCCCGGGATAGCACACACGCACTGCTCCCAGCCCGGCTCTGTGCCAGGGCTGGGCACGCAGGGAAGCTGCGGTCTGTGCCCCCAAAGACGATTTCTAAGCCGTTTGCATGTAAGTGTCACCACGTTAAACAGATGCAAGGAGAACATGATCCCTCTGGCTGACGGGCACAGAGCAAAGCTGCGTGCGGGGAGCTTGCACAGAACACCCGGGCAGCCGTGGCAGAGGCAGGAGGAGCAGGGAGCCTGTGGGCAGACAGGGAGAAAGGAAGAAAACCCCAGGTGAGGCTCACCCAAAAGGTTAGGAGCACTGACAGCCCTCCTGAAATGAGGGGCTTTCAATGCCCAGGACTTTTCTACAGGCATGGTTTTCCAGGGATAACATTTGGAATATAAAGCTCTAAATGGGGTTAGAATAGCAGCTAAGAGAAAAAGTGAAGAAGCATTCAATATAAGGGCAAATGAGACTATTTTTGTTGAAACATTAAGGAATAGCGCCCGAAGGAGCAGGGCACAGCGCCGGGGCTCAGGCTGTGGTGTCCCCAGGAGCAGGGGCACTGCCGTGCTGTGCCCACAGAGCAGATGCTGCCCCTGGCCGTGGCCGGCGCGCAGGCGAGCAGCAGCATTCCACATGTGCTCCCGGGGTCTCCCGATTGGTGTGCTCCGCCGAAGGGGCTGGTCCTTGAAGTCAGCTCCTGTGCCTGTGACAGATGATATTTTTATGCAAGAAAACAAAACCAGGATATCTGATGGACTGTGTTATCGTTACAGACAGCTTGGAGCTACAGATGCAAGGCAAGAAGTTTTAATGCTTGAACTTCAAAACTGTGAGTGGAATTTAGAAGCAGTTTTAAATGCCAGCTTTTTTATTATTATCCTTATTTTGTGTGTGCAACTTTGTATGAAGCATATATATCTGCATAACTTCATTATCGAGCAAGCTGTTGTGAATTCATCTCCTAAGATGAAATAATTATTGCTTTGGAAAACTTCACAAAGTGTGAAGCTGCATTTACAGCTGGACTAATATATGTGTACACTGAGGAAGAGAAGGATGTTCTTTTCAAGTGAGTGCAATTAGTCTAGTTGGAAATTATTTCAAATCATCTTTCCACTGGAAAATCTGTTTGAGCAGGACTAGTTGTACTGAGGGAGAATCTCCTGGGAGTTATCAGTAAATGTCAGGCTGGTCTGTGTGTCTGTTGCAGGCACATTTGATGTTTGCTTGTGTATGGAGAGGGATTAGGTAAAACCCTGCTGTTACCATTGTGTGGCACTGCACTTGCTGGATGAAAAATCTGTTGGTACCAGGTGTTAGAAAGCTGGCCAATTAATAATTGCAAGAAATTAGTTTAAGAGAATATTGTCCATTGTGATGCAGATTTACAGAACTAATTCTAACAGATACATTGCACTAGCACAGGAGAATAATTTCTGTAGCTGAAACATTAATAACCTGCTCTTTCATGCATAGGAATAATGAAATGAATTTCTGTGGGAGAGCTCTAGAGGTTGATATCCAGACCAGGAGTCCAAACCTGAGCAGGCGGTTTCCTACTCCAGGCTTGTGATATTTTCACTTCCTTATAGGAACTGTCCAGGATGGTCTAAAATAACCCCTGTGATCCTAGGGTGTTATTTTATATACTTTATATACAAATCTTGTGTGAAAAGACCTATATGCTACAACTTTTCTTGATTCACTTTGATGTTAGTGCAAGCTGAGATACATGCTCCAAAAGAAAAAAGGAAAAAAAAAAAAAAAAAAAAAACTCAAAGAATTGTCTTAAATCCTGTCTGGATTGTTCCAGCTCTTTCTAGCTACCCAAAACAATCCAATACCTTTCTCAATTTAACATACATTTTCCTTAACAACCAGGTGTGTTTCCCTTCTCTTCTTCATGTTTCTCTTTCTTGGCAAGGGTATTGCATCAGTTTATAAATTTATATTCTGGTGAGTCCGGATGAAATCCAAAGGTTAAGTGAAAATTGTGGATAAGTGGCAAGTTACTGCTGAGTAGGTACAGCAGAAACCCCATCCCTGATGGATCCATCACCACTCATTCCCCATATGGGTGCCTCCAGATCATGCAGCAACACAAACAGCATCCAGATGAGGTGTGGGCATACAAGTGCATTTCTGCTGCATTAGTCAGAGTACATAACATGGGATGATACCAACTTAGTACAACAGGCAGTGAGGCAATTCAGTCCATTGCCTGCTAAAAAGTAAATGTCAGTATTTCTTTAACAAATGAACTGCTGGAGAAAACCTTTAACTTTTTGCTACTCTTTTATGATTGGTTGCAGAGTTTTTGTTACCACTGGCTTCTTTAAAGTCAGATATACAAGATCGTCAAGGCCTGCCAAGAATTAATCTGAATTTATTGGAAATAATACAGTGATGATAAACTTCCCTTACATTGATTCCTTTTCTCTATCTTCTGTTAGTCACTACAGCAGGGAGAACCTGGCTTTACCCAGCAGAGCAAAACACAGCATTTTTCCCAAAACTGAATTTGGCACCAACAGAAAAGTGCTTCCACAGAGAAAATCATGAAACTCAACATATTTTGGCCAGAGAGGCCTTCTTAATTGATGTGGAGGAAATCCTAAATGGAAGAGTCCTGCTCATAGATGTATAATGAATTAGTGTTCTGTGTTGAACAAACTGCAGCATTTTTCTTTCAATAATGTTAAAATCAATACATTTTCTTTTCACCTTCTAAAATAGCAAATGAGACTTAAAAGAAAATCTAGGCATATATAGAAATGCTTTTCAGCCAACTGTCCTTTAAATGCTGATAAAGTCCTTAAAGGGTCTCTGTAATCCTTATAATGTAAAATGTTTCCTCCTCATGTCACATAGTTTGGTTCTTCTTGTTCCCTTAATTTGGCAGTATTTTCTCTATTACATATTGCTGCCTAGATAGAACAGGCCAGATTCTCAGCTAGCAAGCATGAATAGAGAATAACTTCATTGAAGTCAGTGACATGATCCTGGATTCATTCCAGAGTTACCAAGGCTGGAATGTGGTTCAGTACAGGCAGCTGCCATCCCTGCCAGGCTGGCCGAGGAGATAAACCAAGAGTTACTGCAGTTGTGCATGTTGCTATCAGAAGGATGGACCTGCCAGCTCTCAGCTGTGCTTTCACCTCCAGCTTCTTCTTCAAAAGCAAAGATTAAACAAAGCAATCTCACTTTTATTCTACAAACTTCAGCTTTGTGTTTCCAGTCGATGCAAGGTTGAAGTTAAATCTAGCTATGTGCCTTCATACCTTGTCTAACCTTCACAGAATTCACTGAATTCACCTTTTGACATCTTTCTCAAGAAAGCAAATGTATGTCTTACTCTTTATTTTCTTTCCTCCTGCTCAGAAAGATTTTAGGTTTTCCTTGATAATTTTTATGTTTGTGGTGTTCTGTAGTGGTGATGTTGTTTTAGGAAGCTTGGCTTCTTGCTGTGAAAGTGCTGCTCCCTGTGATACTCCTGGAAGCTGCTTCCCCATTCCTGGAGAAAGTTCTGGTTTCCGTCTCTGCTGTGTGATGATAACCACACTGTTCCCATGGCCACCTACCCAGCAAAATAACTCCCAGACCTTTGTCGTGGAGAGACTAATGGGATTATTTTGTATTATAGGTGGGGCTTCCTTGTGACCGTTGTGATTTCCCTGTTCTGCATGCTAGGACAGTCCAGAGCTCCTGCACTACAGAGAAGAGAGGTTTTCTGTGGCTCTCTGCAGGCCCTGTCCTCTCTCCTGAGATTCATCCCAAAGGCATTAGCTAGCCTTGTTTCTAATGGGAGCCAGCTCTGACTGGTTCTGTTGGTCAGAAATATCCAGTTTATACTCTTGCTGCAGCTAAAGAACTGAATTCTGGGGTATTTTTACCAATAGCAATTCATCTCGGCTAGCTGGAGATGCCAAAGCCACAAAAGGGTCTGAAGGGGATGACTCTGCATAGGCTCTGGGGTGAGGCTGGTTTCCTAGTTACTCCCAAGGGCAAACAAAACATGGTATGTTTGGATTTTAAGGAGTTCATTACAAATGCTACCTGCTGTGAGGACTTCCAGGAACACACACGGCTCTAAACATTCAATATCACCAAGAAATAAACACACCAGCGAAGCCAACAGGCCTGTTCTTCTTTGGTGTTTCCCAAGTTCCTAGAATGAAATGTGTTGATATCTACCACTGAAGTGAGGATTAAATGAAGCTCAGACTCAGCTGAACTGTAGCTAAAATAGTTTCTTTTGAAGTACGTTTTATCATTACATATCAGATATTTTTGTGCTATGTGGGCACGTTCTCAACAACAACACTCTATTAATCAAAAAATAACTTACCAAATTCTGTCTCTATGGGCACAAGGTTTACCTTACAAAATACTTACATAATGTATGCAGCCTAATTAATTTTTTTTTAATTTTTTTTTTAAATTATGAAAACCTAAAGTTTTATAAGACCTTACCTTTTATAACTATTTAGTATTCTGTATCATTTTGTTGATTAGAAAAGGTATGTATCACAAGCTGTTATTTTGGAACAAGTAGTTCCACTAGGAAACTAGAAAAATGCGCCTGATATTTTTATTTTTAAAATGAACATTCCACATGTGCATTTGTGAGATGAGGATATTTCTTGTGCTGTCAGTCAACGGGGGTTGTGAAAATGATCAAGCAGGTAAAGAGAAGCTGAGAACATACAAAAGAGTCCACAAAGTCAAGGAGGTCTGTGGACCTAGAAGATAACACCTTAGTCACAACACTGCTAATATCTCTGTTTTTTCAGGACTGAGAAGTATCACACTGTACTCTTACAAAAGCTTTGCAAAACTGGGGCTTTTGAGTCACCTGAGAGAAGCTGTCCAGAAGCAATGTGTGAAAGGAAGGGAGTTAAGGGCAAAGGAAAGCGCTGTAAAAACAGACTGGTGCTAATACAACACAAATGTTCCTTGAAGCTGAAAATGAGAAAGCACAAAAGCTGTCAGGGGGAAAGATGAGGGTATGAGTAAGAGTCATATACCTCTGCTGTTTTTTGCCCTTTGTGCTATGTTTCTCATGCCTTAGGATAAATGAATAATACTCTGTTTTGAAGACAAATTAAGTTACTTTAATTAATGCATAGCGCATTGTTTTGAAGACAAATTAAATTACCTTAATTAAATTGCTGGTTGTGGGTTCTCAGAACAAAAACCCCAACTGTATTCATATGTCAAAGGCAGGGGCATCATTTGGGATCACACATGTAAGAGGAATGAGCAGGGCTGTAGGGAGGTGCACCCCTGAGCAACCTAGACCACAAGCTCTCTAGCTCTATCCAGAAAAATTTGACAGATCCCAAGCACTGTTGGTCCCAAAACCTTTACAGCCACAACTGGCTTTTTCAACATTCAAACCCCAGATGCTTTAGTACCACTGCATTATGTCCTGAAATTATAGCAAACTGAGTGGCATATCTTGACATAATAGAAAGCCCTACCTTTTTCTACAATTTTCATATCACATAGAACCAGAAATTGATGTGGTTTCTCTCTGTCCCTCTGTGAATAAAGAGCTAAAAGCTCTTTCCCTGGCATGTTATTGTATTGATGCAAATAGGTGAACTAAGTATATTTTAAACAGGGGGGCATTTAAAGACTGGCTGTGAAAAAACAAGTGGGACTGACTCTAATATTTTGGAGTTTAGCCAAAGGGGAAAAAAATCTAATATTGTCTGTCATTGTCTCAAGCTGAAACTTTGAAAATTCCGACCTATATCTTTATACCCTGATATATTACACTCTTATATCCTTACACTTGTGTTCATGTCTTTATACATATCTTTATCAACCTGCAGAATTTAGTCCCACCTAATTCCAATTCTTGGAAACAAATGTGGATTTATCTTTTGCGCAAGGTAGGATCATAGCCTTGATGTAAACCAAGAACATGTGTCTCAAAGAAAATCCAGGCAACTGAAATGGAAAATAATTAAAGGCAACATAAACACTCATGATTTTTAAACACTTTCTAAAGTTTTCATGGGTGGCTGGAGCAGAGTCTAGTTTTGGACTGAGCAGTGCTGCAAATCGATTAACCTAATGGAAATAGAAATAACATATGATTAAGGTGCCCTGAAACATTCTGTAAACTCTGCTGAGAACTCCCTCCTGTGTAATTTCTGCCTTTGAAATGTTCTGCACCAAAGCACCTACAGGCAGCTCAGCCTGGGGAGGAAAGATAAGGATGCTCTGCCCCTTGTTCTATCAGGAGAGCAGTATCAGGAAGGAGGACTGTGTCTGTATTTGTTGGAATTTGGTAGGGGTTTGGTAGCATTTAAAACATTGCAAAACTCCATGAGAGCTGTGATGCCAATATAGGATCGGGATATCAGTATCAGCATAGTCTGACATGCCTAAACACAAATATCATTGTCGAGGATGCCTGTGCTGTTGCTATTTCATCATTTTAATTGCAATAATATCTAGAGGTGAAGCTGTGCTGTGCCAGCTGCACGCAGTGCATGACAATACAGCTACATAGTGTGTCTGCACTCCACTTGTTCTGCTCCACTTACAAAAAAATATCTGTGACCTCAACTTCGAGGTGCTTTAAGCAACCCTGCCTGGCTGCAGGGCAGAGGTAGGGTATAAAACCCCACCCACTCTTCATGCAAAATCTGAGGCTTCTCTTGAGTGCCTCATTTTGCAAAGGCCTTTCCACTATTTTCATGGAGGGAAGAGAAGATTTGCTGTCTCTGTTGGGTCCTGTTTGCTCTCTGTGGGTGTGAATCCCTGCAGGCTGGGGAGTGACAATACCATGTCATGCCAGGCCTGCAGCCAGCACAGGCTGTAAAAGGCACAGCTGCACCTCCTGCCCACAATATCCCTGATCTTAGCAAGAGGGATCTGGGTGATGCTCCAGCACTCATTCATAGGATCACAGAATTAGTGGAAAAGTTTGGAAAAAGTCTCTAAGATCATTGAGTCCAGCCATTAACACAGCAATGTCAAACCCATCACTAAACCATGTCCCTAACTGCCACACCTGCTTGTGGAGACACATGAAGGAAAAAGAAGAGGGAACCTTCCTGAAGCAGTTTTTCAAGCATGGTGGAAGAGCACTGTGTTGTCTCTTGGGCAATGTTGCACAGTTACTCCATCACCCCTCCAAGGAATTCAGGCATTAAAACTTCAACACCTTAAATTATGCTGCTAGAGGTCAGGAGCTGTGATGCCTCAGGCGGGTATCCAAGTCAGCCATGCTAAAGCTCACACAGAATTTCCAAGCAAGTAAGTAAAAATAACATTCCTCCTCATGTTTTTGGCTCTTGCTATCTCCATTCTGACATGGATTAAGCAAACACACAGATAGCAGCAGAAGGTGATGCCAAAGAGAAGAATGTTTTATATAGATAATTGCATGCATAGCTCACGTGTAGTCAGGGCAGTGATTTCAAATGCTGCCAGTCATTTCAGTGGCTGCTCAGTACTGAAACAGAGAGGAGCATTCTCCTTGCAGGTCCTCAGTACAGGTTTCTGCAGCAGTGAGGTTGGCAGTGATGTATCTGCTCCTCATTGCTCTCTTCACTGGTGTATGACACCTTGGGATGTATGCACTGTCCCTTTTATTTTTTTACAGTTTGAAGGTGACTTCCATTTACCCTTTCCTTCAAACTTGCATTGCCAAATGCTTCTGAGAAACATCTCCATGGAACTGAGGTGTTGCTCCATACCCTTTGCAAGTGTAAATTAACTAATCTTGCAGAAGTAATTGACAGAAAAGTAATTTCCCTCTGTCATGACAAAGAGTATTGTAGTATGACAGTAATGACTACAATTTAAGCAGCTATGAATTGTGCATTAGAGAGCTCTAGAAATGAATATTGCTCACAATGAAATTTAAATTGCATTTCTTCTGCATCTAGCTATTTATAAATAACACTGCAGTTACAGCCACAATAGTCATTTTTGTCACCAATTTCTTATTACCACTGACAACAGAAATAAAAGATCTAGCTAGCTGATGGCCACTGCAATAAATTGAGGTTAGAATACTCTTTATTAGGCTCAAATTTTGCTAGAAATGGGAACAAAACCCTAGATACAAGCATAGCATGAAGTGAAAGTGCCTTGAAAATTTAAGCAAACATTTAGCAGCTAGCATCGATTTCCATAGCTAGTAATTAAAAAAAAACAAAACAAAAAAACCAACACCAAACAAAACCATGTCTCCTTGAACTTTGTCATATAAATTGGGATTTTGCTTGGCAATGTACCTGGAAACCATATTTAGATGCAGAAGAACATGTTGTTTAATAATGCACTGTAGTAGCCTCCAAAACCTGTTGGATCCTGCACACTCAAGTAGTTGCACCAATCTGCAGCAAACTCTACATCTTTCAGTGATTTGTAACACACCCTGTGCCTGCATCCTTGGTGCAACAACCCCCTCTGACCGTGCATGCTGCTGGCACCCTTTATTTACAGTTAGCTTGTGAAATTGATCTTCCTGTGCAAAAGGGATAAATAAAGACAGTCCTGCTTGTGGTTTTGATATTTTTGCAGCTCATCAGCACAGTAGAGCCCACCAGCAGTCCTCTTTGATCCTAGCAGGTCTTCCTAGAGGGCTAGAACTCAGATCTGGCATCTTTATGTATGTTTTACTATATGTGTTTTACTATGTGTGGACATGAAATCTGTGTGGGCATTTCACAGGAACATCTGAGCAGGTTCAGCTGCTGTAGTCACTGTCATGTCCTTGCTATAGGTGAGCAGGGGCTGTCCTTTTTCCCAAGGATGGTGATGCTGGCACATGTGGGAGAGGCAGCCACATTTGCAGTGGGAGCCTACTGGTCTCCAGTGCTCCCTTCTGCTTCTCAGAAATGCTTCCTCTGAGAAATGCAGCACTACCCAAATGGTAGAAGAATGCAAAAATATCCTTTTTTTGTATATATTTAAAATATTTTCAATTGTTCTACACTTGAGCCACATCCATCTCATTTCTCAGTTTTTACAATAGTAATGAATCCTCAAGACAGGGTTTCAAAGAGGAAAATGAAGTGTGTTGAGGCAGGACATGGGGTTAATAAAGCCTGCAAAGGAGGTGACACTCAGAAATGCAAAGCAAAGCAGACATGGGCAGTGCTGTATGATGTAGGTTGGCTCAACTAAATGGAAATTAGTATCCATCACATTTTTATAAACCAGGAAAAAATAATAAGAGGTAGAGACAAACTAGCTTAAGTGTGAGTACAAGCTCTGTTGCTTGCTCCTCTGTGATAATGGTATAAGTTACAAATGTGAAGAATTTTTTTCTGCAGCCTGTGAATTAGCTGACATAGCTGAGTATGCAAGATTTTAAAACATAACCTGGTTTTCTAGTGGCCTTCACAGAAAATGAGTAAAGAATCTGAAAGATCAATGGGGAAAAAAAGACAGGCTGAAATAGCAACAGAGGAGCAAATTAATAACTGTGCATGAGGGATACTCCTGCTTTTTTTTGCAAGCATCCCTAATACTGTTTTCTGCTCCTCTGACCCTTTCTTACCACTTTGTAATTTTATAGAGGTACAGATATCACAACTGCCTAATGGCTGAGAAGAAGCAAAGGAAATAAGCATCCCTGTGCTGCCAAAAAGCATAAGAACATGAGTAATGGGAAAACTAGTTTTATGTGACAGCTGGGGAAGATTTACCTTGAAAAAAGGAATACTCAATCTGAAAACTTACACCTTGAAATCGGTTGTAATTGGAAGCCACTATGGTAGAGCAATTGGAAACCTTTTAAATAGTGGCTAAAATATTTTTTCTTTAACTGAGATCTGCATATTAGCTTCAGTCTGAGAATAAATATTTTGAGTCAAGAATTTTTTGATAGAGATCTATAATTACCTTTGCAATATTGCTGGTATCCATCTACTTAGCAAAGACTCTGACTTTATTAGCTATTTAATCATCTGAAATACTCTATTACCAAATGCTTACAGAGAACAATGTCAGATTCTGCAGCTGTTGGGTTGTGTGTTTAATAACCTGTTATATTTCAGACCTTGTAGAAATTAGTCACTTAAACTTCTCTTCTTTTAATCGACATCCAGGTTAAAGATATGGTCAAAATAAATCCTTTTTGAAGCTAGCTTCACAGAATTTCTGTCCTCGCCAAAGATTTAGATTGCCTCAAATTCTCTGTCAGCAATCTGTGTTCCTTAAAAATGTTTGAAAAATTGTTATTTTAAGGTCATGTCCTTGTGTGTGTGACAACTTAGGGGGACTCTGCCCTAACCTCAGCAGGAGCAGGGATGAGGAACTCCTTGTGCTGTGCTTCCAGAGCTGCAGCACCCACCCATGATCTGGCCAGCAATCTTATCTGATGATGAACCTCCAAACTGCCAAGAAAATGAGGGAAATAAGACCACACCTGCCAGTGAGAATGCAGCCCTGGTGTAAGTGGGAGTGATTAACTCAAAGTCCCTCTCCTCCTTTTTCCATGAGGTTGTGTACTGAAGGCAGCCTCAAGAAATCTTCTTGTGACGTGGAGGAGTGCTATTCTCTGTGCTCTGGCCAGCTCCATGTCTTTTCTCCAAGAGATGCTATGGGGCAGAATGACTAAGGGAAAGTCTCTGGAAATTTCCCTTTGTCAAGCTTTTAGAAAGCATGCCAAAATGTTAGTGACCATAGACGTTGATCTCCCAGTAGAGCTGCACCCATTAGTAAATCCCCCATCTTTTCTGCACGTGAGGTGTCTGTGGCTGAGTTAGTTAAGGAGGCCAGCCTTTGCCTTATTCATCCAACAGCTCCAGGGCTGCCACTGTCAACAACATGTAAAGCCAAGAGAGCCAGGAAAAGCCTTCTGAGGAGCCCAAGCCTTGTAGGCCATTGCAGTAAAGAAAGAGAAACACTGGGATCCACAAAAGGGAGGGCAACTCATGGTAGTCATCATTTAAAATATCAATTTATACAGCTGAAGTATGAAATTACCAAGTACCTAGTTTGTTCCTCTGCCACTGACATTCTCTCCTTTGCATTCCTTTGCCGTGAGTTCAGTTAGCATCATCTCCCCCACACCATATCCTCTCCCTCCATGCTGATCCCAGATGAAGCCGGCTGAAAGGCACGGAGGACAAGGGAAACAAACTGCAAGCTAAGGCTGCTTAGTGCGTTTCTCAAGCATTTTGGACTCCAGGGACAAGAGACTTGGCTTACAGTTGGTCAGGGAAGGTTCTGCAGCTGCCTGGAGGTGGGAAAACAAAACAGTGTCATTATTTTTACTTTGGTAATGAGACATCAGGGTGGGTCTGTACAGCTGGAAAGACAAAGGGTAAATGGAAGTCAGGCCTATTACACAGATTCAACAGATGTCTCCTAGCCTTCCTGGAGATGATGGTAATGAGAGCAAATAGCTCCTAGCCCAGCCCACAGTGAAGGCTTTCTGTGACAGGACGACTTTGCAGCACAGTGACCACAGTGACTGAACAGACAGACAGATGGCTTCACAGCCTCACTCTGCTCCAAACTCACTTGAGAGCTGGGGAGATAAGATGACAACAAAAAACAACAGGTAGAAGTAGAAATAAAAAGTACAAAGAAAAAAGAAGAATGAAAGTGCACATTCACTTAACCACAGTCAGATGAGCATGAATTGCAGTGCAGGGTACTACAGAAGTAAGTTTTGAAGATGTTATTTTGAAGGTTGTTACTATGTTAGCTATGTTAAAAGTTAAAATTTAACTATATTTGAAGATTTTAACTATATAAATAGTATAAATATATAAAATATTTGTTTAATGTTCACTATGTTAACTTTAAATATGATGAAAAGGAAACCAGAGAGGCAGGTGTTAGTCTGGAAGTTGAATCTGCTGCTGGGAAAAGTAAGGAATAGTCAGTCTCATAGTTGTAAGTTTTGATTGAAAAGATGAGCTCAGAGCAGGGAGGACCATAAGTTTGTGTCCATGAGGAAGATAAGAGAGAATGGCAATTTGATCTCCTGAGACCAGGATGCCAAGAGCTGTGTTTGGTATGGATTTAAACGAGGTGGTTCAGAGGGTGCCTGAATATTACAATGAGGATGGAATGCTGGCCTCACATTGCCAGGATCTGACCTTCATAGAGCAAGACAAAAGCACTGGAAGCCTAGAGAGAGCATCCTTGTGGTGGTGCTCTATGGACTGTTGTATTGTCACAGCTGTAAAAGGAAGGACAGGAATGTCCAAGCAATGTTTTAGTGGCTCTGCATCAAATGCTAAGCAAGTCAGTAGCTCATTTACATCATACTGAAGTGCAGTCCAAATTATTGTAATTAGTTTTTTTATGAAGACTAATGTGCTTTTTGCCTTCAGGTAGTGTCCAGCTTTCCCAAGTCTGGTGCCTGTACATTCTCAAAGCTTCTGCTTTCTGTCTGGACTTCCAATTTCTTGAACATTTTTTCTTCTTTTCTTGCTCTGGATCACTTTCTGTGCTGGTCTCTCTCAGTGCCTAATGCATGTGTTATCATACTGACTATGGCATATTCTCTGAATTTAAGTTCTTCTTTAAAGCTTTTACTTCTGGGTAGCTCTCCAGGGAAAACTGCCTCATGTGCTGTTGTCTGTTTCATTTATCCCAAAGCATATCCTTGCTCAGGTTCAAGCACATCTGTTTCACATCTCTTTATTTGATGTCACTTCTCAGCCCTTCCTGCTTTTCTCCTTCCTGCTTCATTGTTTTAATTCTGTGTTCATCTGATTTATTGTGTCATCTGTGCCAAAGCTATTTGGCCCAATTCTCATCCTAATAATGGAAATTTACTCCACAAAGATGGAGTGAGAGCAGTTATTCTGGTGTTGCTGATACACCAGGACCTGAAACTGGAATTGATTTCTTTCTTGCAATAGCATGCATGATTTTGGCAATGTCATTAAACAATGAACCTGCTTTCATTTAGAGTACTCAATTCCAAATGTAAAATTTAACAACAATAAATTATGAAAAAATAAAACATTGTATTGTAATTGTCTGTCTACAAACGAAGTCATCTGGCAAACAGGGGTCACTAGAGAAGCTCCTTACAATGCACTCATAACTGGGAACAAGATGGATTTTTCCTGGTTGTGTAAGCCATTAAACCAATGTGAAAGACAGTGTAGTCTTCAGCAGCCTACAGCAGGGAAGGCTTTAAAGACTACATTTATTTTAAAACACTTAAAAATATTTTGAAAGCTCTAATCTCAGGAATAAGGAGGAAAACTGGGAATTATTGCCTGGAAGTTGTGAAGCTACAGGAAGGAATAGCATAAATCCTTCATCAAGGAGAAAACATTTTTTCCATAAATACAGCCTGACTCTCCCCTCATGCTTCTTTTTCAATTCTTATTCAGCTCACTGAAGCTACACTTTCTCCAAGCATCACACTTTGGCTGAAAAGACAGCATGGCTTCTTGCCAGATAAAATGGCTTAAAGGTATTTCTATGCATATTTGATTTGCTTTGAATGGACAGAACTGCTGGGCTTTTCACTATCATCTCCTCACATTCCTGCAGCAAATCTTTCCTATTATGCTCTGGGTCTCCCAAACTCCTTGCCTCTACAGGTTAGGGGACACTGAAAAAATGTGCAACCCTAGAGAGTGATGACAGCTTTGGCAAAGCATGTTGTTGACTTGTACAGATTCAAGCAACTGATGGAGTCTGTCGGGGAATTTAGCCATGGGCCCAGAGGCTGCCTGGAAAAGCAGTTCCCTGGCCAATGATCCTTGTGTATGTCTGAGGAGACTCACAGGTGAAAGGAAGAGTCTCCAGAACTATCAAAATCCTCTGCATGGGATACTCACACAGCTTTCCTCTATGGGGCAGGGGAAAAAAACAGAGGAGACACAAGTAATGTCCATCAGTAAAAGGACTAAGAAAAGGTTTTGCTGAAGCCTGGTTGCCAGCTTGGTGCCCTCAGAGCAGCCTGAGGATGGGAAGCACCTACTGACTGTGTGTGCACATTTTCATGCAGCTGCACTTGGTGACTGCCTGTGCAGTGCGGCTCAATCCTTTTCCCGGCCACATCCCTGTCAGGAGGTGACATCAATAAAGGAAATCAGCTGTGAACTGACACAGATGTAACACTGACACATATTAGAAATATTTCAAAGCCATTCAGCACCTCCTCTTTTCTGTGAGCATTCACTTCTTCTGGCCCTTCGTGGTCTCCCTGACCTTGTCACATGTCTGTGAGCTGCTGACACTTCATCCCTGACTTATGACAGGAGTTATGGATTTGTGCAGTCCTGTTTTATGATGATGATTTATCATTTGTATTACAGTCATGACTAGAGGCCTCAAGCAAGATCAGGGCTTCACAGTGCAAGTCACTGTAAAAGCATTTATTAGGAGACAGTCCTACTCTGAAAAGATCACAAGCAAAAGGTGGGAGGATGAACAGCAACATGGAGACGGGAAATGCAATACCCACTGTAACCTGAGGACAAGCACCAGGGCAGGGAGCAGCAGTGTTCCTGTCCCCTGGCTCCTGCCTGCCCACGTCCACACTGCCCTCTGCTATTCCCCATGTCCTCCTCTCCTGGGGCTGGCACCCTCCTGCCTTGCCACATCTCTGCCTCGACACATCGCACAGCTCTGCCCAGGAGGCACATCTCTGCCTCCCCACGGTGTGCTGCAGCTGCATTGCTCCCATGCAGCTGCTCCATCACTGCTGCTGCTGTGGTGACCCAAAATTATTCAACTTCCATTATTTCCACAGAATCATAGAATTAAGGGTGGAAAAGACCTCTAAGATCATTAAGTCCAACTGTTAATCCAGCACCACTGTGTTCGCCACTAAATCACATCCCCAAGTGTCACATCTATTTTTTTTTTTTTTTGAGCCTTACAGGGATGGTCACTCCACCACTTCCCTGAGCAGCCTGTTCCAGTGCTTGACAACTCTTTAAATGAAGATTTTTTTCCCTCATATCCAATCTAAATCTCCCCTGGTGCAACTTGTGGCCCTTTCCATGCATCCTGCCTCTTGTTACCCTGGGAGAAGAGAGTGTTTTTTCCATGCTGTTGGCTGTCACCTCTAAAGTAAGACCAGATGGCTTAATCTCTCTTCAGAGCAAAATAAAACAGCTAACTTAAAATTATTGTAATCTTATATATATATCTAAGATATACTTGGTGCAAGACTGACGGTGTACTAAACTGAAAGCTCAGAGTCATACTGTGGGACAGCTGCATCCTATCCCCACTTATGAGGCTTAGATCTCACTTTTAGCTCTACCCAAACACTCCCCTTGCTTTGCCTCTGCAGTACTTAAGGGATAATTGGATGGTAACATTTTTCCTCCTTTTGTAATTGTTATTTCACTTGGCATTATGACCAGAGCTGTTCTCTACATATAAAAATGCAGTTCACAGAGCTTAACTTCACAGATGGGTGTGGACTAGCATCAACCCTGGGTTTATATGAATAATACATTGAACAATGTTTTGAAAATGTTGTAGACCAAACACTCCTGTAAGTGTAAAACTATATAGAGAAGGAAAATGGGATGCAGGCTTGGTCTGAAGATTTTCAAAGAGGAAGAAACCGGACTGTACTGACGAAAAAACTTGGTTACGTATGCTCTTTAGGAAAACAAGGAAATAAAACCACTGAGAGCTGCTCTGCCTCACACTGCTCGTAGAAGTACCAGTGCAGCAGTCACTACACTGCAGAGTAGGCAGACATGCTGAGATGGCATTAGCGTGACAAGTAGGTAATAAATTGAGGGGCTCTTGTGGGCTTACAGTGAGTGCTTACAGGAGACACTGATGCTTCCTAGACTCCAAAGCCTGCTAGAAACAGCAGAAGATGCTGCTCCCAAAGAACCTGGAAATTGTGTCTCCCACCTAAGGGCAATGGAAACATTATCACATTGGCAATGCCACTGCCAAAGTTATTTGGAGGACAACCTGTCCTTCACCGAGCGTTTGTAATGAGGAGCTCAATAGAGAATGGCTCAACTTGTAGCTCCAGGCAGATAGTCTGTCTTGCAACATCTGAGCCAACTTTTGGAGCTTTCATGATAGAAAGTGCTCACTCCAGCCAATATATCCTCCATCCACTTAATAATAACCCTGTGGCAGGTGGCACCAGGCAGACATTTTCTACCTACTCAATTATCTTCAGCATAGCTTGAGCACACAGCAAAGACCTGCATCGCAAATACTTCAAGGAGTGTTTGCAAGATGTAGGAATTCCTCTTTTCCTCTCAGAACCAGGGAGGGCCCAACCTTCCTAGCCCACCTGCATCCTTCCCACAATTTTCTCTGTGTGTCTGTCTCATTCTTCAGTCTATGTTGATTATATTTGCATGATACAGTCACCATATAATGCTACAAGGAATGGAAACTTCCTCCATAACTATGTTTATAAGGAGATATTTTTACCACTTAAACCTTTTGCATGGATGCAAATAACATCACAGTAAACAGTCTATGATCTCATCCCTAGTAGGACCTTTGCTGCTGTTTAATTAATCTCCATCCTTTTTTTTTCTTTTTAATTTATCTTTTTCTAAAATTTTTATTTCTTCTATAAAATAGACACAGAAGTGATGCTGGCCTTCCTCACAGTCAGTCCAACCACTGCCCTGGTGCCTCAGCACAGATGTCATGCACATCATGTGCTGCTCTATGCATTGACCAAGAAGCAGCCTCAGCCCAAAATGAATCATTGAACAAATTCACTTTCAACAGATAGCCATTTTTATGTCGTGTCTGTGTGAGACAGCTATTGACAACCCAGCAGCTCAGGCTGGTTTTCCTTTCCCTTTGTTGTCAGAGATATGAGGCTGATCTAAGCCTCTTTAAGGATGAGATGCAGAGCAAGTAGGACACAAATTTTACGGCACCAGGCTTTGCTACTTCCACTTCTCAGTGAAAAAATCTGGTTCTCATGTGGCATGTGGTCTGTAAAGCAGCTTGTCACCATGTTCCTTCATGAAGGGTGGTGGAGCTGAGCTGCCAGTGGGGCTCCCCTTCAGCGTCTGCAGCTCAGACACTCAGTCTGCCGTGAGAACCCCCTCCTGAAAATGAACAGTAAATACACCACCAGCATGCTGAGGTTTGGGGGTCAAATCGTGGCAATTTATTTTTGTGGAGACACACCCATAAAAAGCCTGGTTGCTGCACTTCTCTTAGGCTATTGCTATTTACCAGTCTCAGGATTCAGTGTCAGCCAGCAGTGCCTTGCAGGCTGGATCACAGCTCGTTCACTGACTGCAGTCGCACTATAAGAATAAACATTATACCTGTGAGGTGGAGATGTGCTATTAAAGCCATAAAGATAACAACATTGCTCCTAAATGGAGAAATTTAGTTCAGTGTATATTACTGTTAAGTGGCAAAATTACAGTTGTAACAATATGAGGATGTAAATGAAATTGTGTATAACATCGTGTAATCATTATAATTTCATATAAATTTTGCTCACTCAAATGAAACACAAGCGACTGCTGCTTGACACCTGAAACATTAGCATAATATTCATGCCATATGGCTGGCATTTTCTATTTCTTATATGTCACTCTTCATTCTTGTCAGCTGCTCACAAGAACTTGCCAGATAATATCTATACCATTGCCAGAAATGTCTAACAGCTGGTGTAGTACTGGTTAAACACTCTGTAATGTTTCAAACTTTAGTGCTCCCATCTATCCACTAGAGAGCTGGTTCTTGGAGCAGATGTTTAAGCATTGTTTTTAAATTAACTTCAGTCTCCTTTTGTGTCAGTGGTGTGTTTTTATGCTCCATCATGCTGCCGCCTTCTGTGAGATGAATGAGCTCAGCAGCATCCAACCTTAAAATACATCAACTGTCATGATAAACTCTGTGTTAAAAATGCAGCTCAGACCACCTATTAGCAGAGTTGGTGATGTCTTCCATTTCCTTCTGTCCATGTGATCCTCCTTGGAGGAGCATCCAAACCACAATAGGGGCTTAAGGCTCCAGCACTGCATGGGCATGGTTTAGATCTATGTCTGCCCCAGCTGGGGACTGGGCAGCACGGTCTGTACTGGCACCTGGGCTTGCACCTGAAGTGGTCTCTAACCCCACCCTCAGTTTTATAGGATTTGAGGCCACTGAGAACAGGAGACACATTTTGCCCCTGTAAATACCCCTTAAAACAGTCCTAATGACTAAATGAGGAATTTTCTAATGTCTTCTGCATGGAAATCAGTGTGAAATCTGCTTATGCTGAAATCCGTGTAGTTGGATGATTAACGTATTAAGATTTATGATGAGTCAGGCATATGAATGTTGTTGAATTAAACAAACATCCAATTTCATAACCAATCTAGTTTTATGGATAGGACATGCAGTTCCCTTGGGGCTGTGAGCTTATAAGTCTTATTTACACCTTTGGAAAAGAGGACTCATTGGTTTTATTGCTTTTCTCTTCTTTTCCTGGAGACAAGGAGGTATCTTACCTTTTGCTCCTTCAGGTTCTCTTCCAGTTGAAGACACTTCTCAATTAAAACACTTGGTTGAATTTTGTGGCACTGTGAGAGAGGGCATTTATTGGGAAGGTGCTAGGACATTCCTAAGTGCCCACATGGCTTTGTATGGACAAAAACGGAGAAAAAAGAGGGATGGATAGATGTGACCTCTGCCCCACCAGAACTGGACAGTTTCACCCTGCTAGGCTGCTTTACCTCATATAGACAATGACCTAATGCATGTCTTTTTTACATGGAGGCATTTTAATCTGGGCGACCTTTTGGCACAGGCCATCCCTGTTCTGGCTGCCATAGAGAAAAAAGTGACAGCTGAGTGAATAAGCTTCCCATCTAACACAAGGCAAGAAACAGAGGTATGACAGGCAGAGAGTGTGGGTAAATATATAAGTTCATGCTATAGGCAGTGGTCTTAGTCATCACCAGCATCAGTGATTTTTGCCATACACTCATTTTTGCCACGTGGGATGCATAAACACTGGATATTCAGACAGTGGCTCATTCCTCTCATTTTCCTCTTCCTGCATGTTCAGACATGCTCAAATGGAAGAAAGGTTGGCAGAAGACTTGTGCATTACATATATCAAAAAGTAGATTTGCACAATTTTTATTCTTTGCAGACATTTCTGCCACTATAATGTATCCCTGGAAATTATCCATTTCAGATAATGGATGGAAATAGATTATAAACAAGACAAGATGCAATTATTCACTGAGGATGACTTGGATAAACTGGTAAAATGGGGTCTGCAGCTGGGCCTGTCAGCATCTGGTTTGTGTGCACACAGAGGAATCACAGAGGATTTTATCCTTGGCATTAGCTGTAATAGGATAAACATATTTCTGTTTATTGTAATACAGTCTTTCACCCACATTAAAAATCATTACTGGGACATTCTCTATCACATAACAGCTGGTATCACTTACTCCAATAAGGTGTTATCCACGTGAAGTCCCTAAGTTGAAAAAAACTATGATAAAAATGAAAATAAGCTTCATCTTTGATGAGAAATAAAGGCATTACCTTAGGCCAGAGAGCTGCATCAGGCTGCTTCGTTTCAAAGCACTGAAAGGCCTTTTCAGTCCTCTGTGATCCAGGACAGGAGCAAATGTCAGTCTACTCATTTCTTCATGCGGGCTCAGCTCTTTTCCTAAGGAAAAGCTTTTCCTCACACCAAAGTTTGCAAGCTTATTCCTGAAGTAGACAGCCAGATGAGACACTTAATTCATTTAGGTGCTTGGTACATCCCTTAAAATTATTTTCTACCTCTTTAAGAATTTGGACGCTGTTGGAAGTCAGGCCATCAAGACCATGCTAAAGGCATGACAGAGCTGAGAACAGGGATGCTGTTGGGAGGACGCTGCCCCTGCCCCGCTTTTCCTCTCACACCTACTTTCTTGTGAATGTGCTCACTGACATGTCAAGGGTTTGAATTCAGAGCTTGGGAGCAAAAGTGGAAAACTTCTGCTAATGGATGTTCATGCTGGATTTTAAAATTTTTGTCCATAGAATCAGTAAATATTTCATTTTATACACAGTAATTGACACTAAAGATTTGGCACAATTCTGAACTCCTGAAACTAAAGATGTTGGTTATCAAACTATGATGTTCTGCTGCAAAAAGATGACTAAAAAGAATGACATATGTAGATGTTCCTGGAGGCAAAACATGTAGTACAGTGCAGTTCATAACTTAGTAATGTACCACACAAATGTGATTGTAATCCATCATTTTTACCACCACCTTGAACACGATTATAGCCAACTTGTAGGGTCATCCAAGTACCTCCATGACCTAGGCAGTAAGTTCTTTTCAGCTCAGGCCATTGCAGATCCGTCATTTACAGTGTTCCATTTAAGTTCTTTAGTTTATGAATGTGAATTATTTGATGGAAATAATTTCAGTGCAAAGACAACCAGGTGATGCTTGTGGCTGAGTGTCAGCCAGCAGGTTGGGAAATCAGTTTTGCATTTTTTGCTGTTGATAAATTTAGCTATGTGACTCTTTTCTTCATGACTCTTTTATGTCTCTGTATTGATATAAGATATATTAACACAAAGATTCCAAACTCAACCCTTGCCCTGTATATCCTTCCTACATGTACTTAAAGCATTTGATTTGTGACATTTTCTTCAGCAGCCTAATCAGGTTCATAATCAGGAGTGTATAATATTTACAGGGTAAGGCTTTCATTCCTTGCAAGACAGCCAAAGAAAGGCAATGCTGAGCATGGGGGTTGCAACACAAAGCTGTTAAACGTTTCTTTTATGTGCTGCTCAGGGCACCAAAGCTGTGTGGATGGACCCCCTGCCAGCACCCCACACATCCCCTCAGAGGCTGCCCCACAGCTCTGAGGTTAGATGGCACTGGAAGCCCAGTGTGCAAAAACAATCACAGGTATTTAAATTCAACTTAGCCTGCAAAGTGAAGTACAAGAAAGAAAAATAATATTAAAAATCTGCTCTTCATTTTGATTTTATTCCTTTTCCTCTCCGTTATTTTACTACAGCATGTCAATGCTTTCTCCTGACATAGGAATCAGTAGAAGTAGCCAAGTTTTTTGTGCACTGTAGAGGGGGCACTATGCTCTGGTTTAGGGAATCAACCTCCTTTTTCACTGGGAGTATTTCTAAGATCTGATTTAGAGAGGTTGAAAGGCTGAAATAGTTGTCTGTATCAAGTTTAATTTTTATCATGGACTTTATCAAAACTTTTGTAGAGACTTTTTAATGCTTCATTTCTCAGAACTTCTCATGAGACTGGCATACTTCCTCCAGCTTCACAATATTAGGAGCAACGACTTAAAAGAAAATCAGCCAAAGCAACGCAAATAACTCACTGTTAAGAAAATTCAGGGATTTTTCCCCCAATACTTCTCTAAGAGCTATTTTACTGAATTTTAATGCAGGAAAACTGCTGTTGTCTATTTAAATTTCTTAACTAACATTTAAGGTTTTCACTTGGCTGACACTTCTTGGCCTTGCATTAATCTTGGGATTGTTTCACAAGAGACCCAGGGAACACCCACTGATAACAATGTCAAACATTCAATGTATTTACTGAACGTTTCCACTTGCTTGATCATTAAGGCATGCCTTGGGTATGAGGTCACCGATGTTGTGCAAGTGTAGAATTTATGGGGTGATTTGAACTATAGGGGAGTCCTGACATGTTTTTGGCAAATACTGACAGATACCATGGACTGATGCAACTCAGAATTGTAGCTCTGGGATATGATCAGGTTCTAGCACGAACATTTTGCATTAGAATTCAAATCTTCTGATTGAAGAGAAGTTGGGAAAAAGGTTATTTGAACAGACCATACATACATGGGAGGAACTTTTTGCTAGAACACCTTTTCTTGCCTGTTAAAACAGATTAATTAAACTGATTAATTAAACATTAAATCTTTTGACAAAGAAAAATGAAAATGTGGTTTTAGAAAAGCAGAGGAGAAAGATTTACATCAATGCAGCATGCAATTGCACTCTCCTTTCTAATCCTTCATTTAAGCTGGAGAGAGCAGCAAAGGACTAAGAAGGTGGCAATGAGGCAGATTCACCAGCAACTTGGGCTATAACCAAGTCTGGTCTTCCTAAACTGTTCTACTGGGTTTACCAAAGGTAGGAGCCTTGCAGTGCCTGTTCCTGGTCTGTTTAAAACTCATTTAAATAATGAAAAAAAATCTTCACTTGGGTATTAGCACCTTTTAGATGTAATGGAAATTATTTTGGTTGCCTTAATTTGCCACTTCTCTGTACTGTTGTGAGAAAAACCTAAGGTTTGGAATACCTGATTGAAACCAAACAGGAACAGGGCCTGGACCTGTGCAGCTGCTGCCTTTATCACATACCTGCCACCTGATGTTTCTGACTCTGTTTTTCTTCCAGCCTCTTGTTTTGCATGTTTAAATTGCAAGCTCCTTCAGACAAGGTCCATTTCTCACCACAGATTTATAGTCTGTCATCTGTGGTTGTGCTGCGAGAAAAACAACCACGAAGGCTGCAAAGGCAAAGGCTGCCACTTGTATGGCAGATTTCAGCAGTTCTATTCCACTTGATCTAAGACATTGAAATAAGGCCACTTCTGGTGTTGTGCACATTTTAATCCTTTGCAAAGACATCAACCCTTTGACATTAGTCCCTCTAATTGGACTTTGTTTCATTATCTGAACTTTTTCCCTTAACATTTTAAAAATCAAAAAGTGTTGTTGGCTGATTGCCAAGAATGAGAGACCACAAGTAAATGAACAGCATTTCAGCAGGGGTTCTAGAAAGAAGTACTCTCTTGATATTGAATTTGACTGTATTTCTTCATCACATCCATAATATAAAGGAAGGAGATGTAATAAAAACTACAGAAAGTAGAATAAAAGGTAGAAGGAAGGAGAGATTCTAGGAGTTTAAGTACATATTGGAAAGATAAAGACTAAACAAGACTAGCTGCTCTGTGGAAGGGATTTTCATAAAGGGGGCAGGGCTGAGACACAAAATATTAGATTTGACACATATTTTATAGGGATCCTTAGCAGAAATATTTTGTAAGGATTCTTAGTGGAATGTGCACAGGATGATGTTAAGGAACAGTCCTGCTTTTGACATATAACATTCATGGAGCTCCCCAGTTTTTGGAAATGTGCTGTCTAGCCCTAGGAGTCGACCTCTTACAGGTAGGGCCTTTAAATAATGTTTCAGAAATTCCTGACCTTTCCCCTAGAGGATTTTCAGTATTGCTTTTTAAAATTACTTTCTTAATTAAACCCAGTTACTTGGGACAAATGGGTAAATACTGTGATCTATTTTCCTACCCTTATTTTTATTTAATCTTTTGTATTATCTGTTGGGATAAGGACTATCCTACAACATAGAAAGGACAATCCCATTTTCCATGGAAAACAAAGCACGAAGTGTTCTGATAAATAGCACAAAAATTGCTTTGCTTTGTAGGCAGGCAGCATTCTCCAGCTGAAAGACTGAGATATTAGAGCAATGAGTGTATTAGTGTAGTGAAGCTGACATTATCAGGTGTTGTATATGAGAAATGTCATTTATGAGTTGTCACACAGCTATTATTGAGGGTCTATTCAGAGGAGCACAGTTCATCACTGTGACTGTCACTGCACTCGCTGCAATCATCGAACAACCGGGCATCGTTAAACAAAGCATTTCTTTCACTTTCAGGGCAAATTACACTTATAGTTTATTTATGGGATGGATTTGTTGCATCCAGGCATCCTCTGTAAGTGTTTGATGATAGCTGTGGTGGCACAGACCTGCAACTTGAGGCTGGTCAAGTGGCATGGATGGATGGATGGATGGATGGATGGATGGATGGATGGTGGATGGATGGATGGATGGATGGATGGATGGATGGATGGATGGATGATGGACGGTGGATGGATAGATGGATGAATGGAGATGGATAGATGGTGGATGGATGGATGGATGGATGGCAGCTGACTTGACTGGGGACAGATCCCCTGCACTTCCACAGTGTGGAGGGTGGGGAGGAGGAGGTTTTGGCTTAGGAGGTGGGGATGCTGGCTCTTCAGGTCCAATGCCTCTCTCTCACTTGCCAGCAGTTTTGGAGGACAGGGTCAGGAGGCAGCATCCTGACCCTGATTCCAGACAGGATGAGAATGCAGGAGCTTCCATAGCTGGTCCTACCTTCCTGCCTCCCCCCAGACTCTGGGGCCAGGACTCCTACTGTCCTTGGTCCCTGCAGCATTTTATGCACACTCAGGTGTCTCTCTCCAGCTGCACACCACTTGGAGAAAACTGCAATTCTTCCCTGGGCTTCCCCACACCCACAGCTATTTACACAGGTATTCAAATGCACACCAAAGAATGAAAGTCAGTCTTAGATAAAGGATTTGAACACTCACTGTTGTCTCAATCCCTACTAACATTTTTAGGTCACATACTACATTCAGGCTACCAAGTCTTGATCCTCTAATCTCTCCACACACTGAACTTCCATTCACTTTAACCTGTCCAGCTATATCCTTTAAAGCCAATCTCCCCCAATTATTGCACCACGTGAAGCCCTGCTGGACCTCTAAATCTTTCAAGAGGTTTGTAATTTGGTGCCTTCCCTAAGGAAAACTTGGAAGGGATCCAGGGAACAAGGCCTATTTAGGAGACAGGAGAATATATCTTCTGAAGAAATGGCTCCAAGACCTTAACATGTTGGGCCGTGAAAAGGGAGCAGGTGAGATAGGATTTAATTATAGTGTACAAGTACCTAAGGGTAGAACACAGAACTAAGTCTGCATCTCTAGCAGTAAGGTAAAATATTAGGTCATGGGCTGAAATTTAAGTGTAAGTCTCCCAGCAGAAGGCTTCTCTGCATCTGTAATAATCTGGCAGACAAGGCAGTGGAAATTTGTAAAAGATGCAGGAACCAATTTATTACCACTGCAATGTGATCAGGTGACCCTGCTGATGGTTCTTGTCAGTTAAAAGTGGCTCTTTTTCTGTATTTTCTGGTGTTTCAATCTACTGTGCTATTTTGGGAGGTTTCTTCAAAACGGAGCTTCTGGAGATTAAAAACAGAGGCAAGTAACAGTAAGAAACACGTAGCTATTTTTTTCATTACATGCTTTGAATTTATGTACATAGTATGGTAGGTCTGGCAAAATGGTATCACTCCCTCTATGGTCTGGTGCTGCACAAGAACACAGTTAATACTGTGCAATTCTGATGAACTTCTGGCAGGTGAAATGTAAGGTTTCTTACAAATGGTAATGTGGTACTGACATAAATGGGAATTCCACCCAATTAATATTTATGAGTAGGGGAAAAATAAGAGATCCAGTCTGTGAGCTGAGCACAGCATGGGAAGTGTGAATTTCAGCTGCCTTTAAAAAAAACCAAACAAAGCATCTCTCTACTAAGTTGCAATGGTTTGTGTTTAAGTTTTGGAATCAGTTTGTGCAGGAAATAGCCCAATTTCAGCTGGTGCCTCCAACTCTGAAAAATACCAGAACTTTTAGATGCAACAGGGACATTGGTCTGCCCTTTTGCAAGCTGACTGGCTTCATTTTCAGCTATTTCCAATCACTTAATCATCTACTAATGAAAAAGCTACTCAGAGAAAAGGTTAATTTGAGATTTAAGTTGGATGTATAGGTCATCAATAAGCAAGTTATTTTAGGCAGTCTACACTAGTGTTGCAAGTTTCCTAAACAATGTTCAGAGTTGATTTATTCATTCTGCCATAAGAGTGAGAAAATAATCAGTAAGGCAGCACTTCTTTCTGCCAATATCACTGTGTATGCTCTGCCCATTTATTTTTTTTAATGGAAAATGTCCCATTAACAAGTTTGATAGGCTAATCCCAGGACTACAGCATCTGTAGATTAATTGGAGATGGGGCATGCCTAGGACCTCTACATCCTTCAAAGGTCCCTGCTGAAGTACTGAGATTTTGACTGCTTGCCACAGCTTCTCAGAGGACTGCACTGTTCCCCTCTAGAAATGGAGATGTGACAAGCTAAATCAAATGCTCCTGGGAGATCAGTTTTGGTATCTCATGGTGGAACTGGGCTATCCTGGTGAGATTCAATTGGGCAGCAAAGATAATCCATCAATAATTGTCATCCTAAGCTCCTTCTGCTGTCCCTGGAGAGAGACAGACTCTTCTAATATGCAGCTTATTTTCAGAAAAACATTGAAAATTGGTCACACAGACTGTGCCTAACGGTTCTTGTTTCCAAGCTTGGATTATGGAGTAATAGTTTTGTCTTCTCTGAGGCTTTTCTTGACACTTCTGTTCCAAGACAGGAAAACTGAAATTGCCATCCGTGAGCCTCAGGTTTTTTCATCCAGTATCTATGACAGAAATAATAACATTTAAAACTTTGTTATTAATGCTTCTTTTTCAATTTTGTTAATTTTCTAGAGCAGAGACTATTTTCTCTAGGGTTTGGACAGCTAAATAGCAGAAATCATAGAATAGACTTTGCAAGATAATTTAACATTTGAAAGTATATTTCACTGCAGATCAAGATAGGAATAACTTTGTTAATTTCTTCAAAACAGGAATTCCTGAAAAAATTCATATTACAAAACACTTTTTTCTAAAACTAGTTTCTGTTATTTCAGAAAAGGCATATTATTAATGCTGGAAAAATGCCTCCCTAGATTCATTTTTAAAAAAGAGGAACTAGAGTATTTAACCTACCATAGTGGTTTGGTTTGGTTTGGTTTGGTTTGCAATAATTTTTCTCACAGTTGCATGAAAAGAATTTTTTAATAAATAGTCTTTGAATAGCTTTAATTTTTATTCCATCCCATCTCCTCACATCTTTCCTCAGCTGAATCTTTTAGCTATGCTAAAACCCCTACTACATCTAATTTTATTTTGCAGCTCAAATTGATTAATTCCTGGTGTGCAGCAGTGAATTAAATGAATAATGCAGCAATGACACTTTTTTACAAGAAGTTCAAAGTATTGCCATGGACTGTTTTGTTAGATGAGATATCTATAAAATCTAGTCCTATTAATCAACTTTAACAAAATGCAACTAGACAGCAGAGCCATAAACATGCCAAACCAAGACTGTGAGCCTCAGCAGAAGACACACCTCAGCAATCTGTTTTGCTCTGATTCAGCCAGTCATTTGGAGAAAACCACTGTGTTTAATCCTTTGTTTTTGTTGTTGTTATTGCTGCTCTTTGGTGTGGTATCATCTGAAGAACTGTCTTTTATAACTACAGTAAATAAGAGCTGAGTATCTAATGGAGAAAAATAGTATCTCTGACGAAGAGATTTCTAATGGAAAAAATCCTAGATTCAGTTATTGTAGCAAACAGTTCTTTTCGACCATGGTTTATTTCACTAAGGAAATTGCTTTATGTTAAGGTAGTAAGAGAAGCTTGGTAAGGACATATTTTGCCAAAAAAGCTGCATCTCTCTAGAGAGCAGCTTTTTGGAATTATATTTTTTAAGGGTAAACATGGTGACAGACTGAGAATTTCTTCACAAGATGCTCTGAGGGTAAAATTCAATCCTGTTTCTAGTAACACATTAAGTAAGATGAAGTGTAAAATGTACAGGTTTTTGTCTTTAAATTTGATGTAGTATTTAATTCCAGAAGTTTTAAGGTGCAAAATGTTCTAGAAATTATGTACACAGCCTTTTCTTTTGTTTCCTCCATGGTCTTTCCTCCATAATTGTGATACTTATTTTGTTGAGTACTTTATGGAATCCTAAGAGAAGAGGCACTAACAGAGAAAATGTCCTTGAGTAGATGGAATTATTTTCATTTGAATGAATGTCGTTTAATTAGTTTCTGGCTGAGAATAAACTATTTTTTACTCTTCAAAATAGGTTTAAAATCCACTTTGAAGAAAGAATGGTATTAAATACATAACAGCAAACTGTGGGATTGCATTGACCTATCAAAACTTTACAAATAGCTACTTTAGGTGGCTGAAGGAATTTGAATGAGTTAAACAATCCAAATTTCACCTAAGCCAAAATGCATAAAGAAACATAAGGCAGTAACTAGCTGAATGGTATTCCCACATGATCTTTTCATCTATATTTTGAAATTATACTTTGCTTCCTGATTCCACCTGAATTCAAAATTTCCAAACCCCCTGGAACTTCCTCACATCTTTATTACTGAGGCACAACTCAGTAATGTTTTTATGGCTTTTTTTAAATGCTTTTTAATGCTTTTTAAAAATTACCCGAGATGTGACTGTAAAATTAGCATTTTGTGATGTATCAGTATTTCTAAAGCCTTCAACCAGCCTCATGAGCCTCTAGGGGCTCACTGGTCACCATTAGTGTTCATTTATGCCCCTCACAATCTGCCTTCTCTATGGTCATTTGTGCTTTCCATAGCTCTTCGTGCCATGCCATGTTCAGAGTTATAGGCTGTGGGTTCCTCGGGCAGGGACTCATTCCTGGGAATTTACTGCACTTCACACAATAAAGAACAAGTTCTTTATGTGGTGTCCTGGCTCTACCACAGTATAAATAACTTTTTTTATTTTTTATACTGGCACAACTCCTTTGAGCCAAAGGAGGAGTCACAAAAAGAGGCAGTGAAGAAGCAAAGATTTCATCACTTTAAAATCATATCGTGTGAAGCGTGTCTTTCTGTAAGATGTTATCCAGAGAAAGCAAGAACAATACTTTGAGAATTCTACTGATTTTTTTTAATCCACATTAACCTACCCTTAAACACATTCTGGATCTTTTAATGTATTGACATAGCAGCAAAAAAAAAAAAATCCTGCCTTAGGCCACATTTTTTAAGCCACAGATCCAACTACAGATATGATGCTTTTAGTAAATTGACAGGGGGAGCTGTAAGAGTGGTTTAGATGATTCATATTATTCCTCTGGGCAGAGTCTCAGCTCAGAGTTCTCTGAGTCAGCTTTGGTGTTCCCTTATTGGGAGACAGGGCTTTGTTAGAAAAACACCATTTTGGGGCTAAAGCAACTCTCTTGTTATAAAAGCCCTCTGGCACTGACAAATGTTTAGCTTCCTTTAATAGGGAAGCTCCCTATGCATGCCAGCTAAACCCAGTGTGTTGCTTCTGAGTCATCTTTACATCAGATCTTAATTTCTGAATTTCTGCTTTAAGTGCATTAAGCACCAATTAACTCAGCTAGTACATGCCCTTGGTTTTGATTCCCAGGTTCATCAATGCTGCCTGTTCATTGGTTTCCATTCTGGTTTACATGTAAAAGCAGATCTGTTCCCTTGCCTGGCATGGACACTCGGGCTGGGTCAGTGGCTTCCAGAGCTTTGGCCCATCTGCCTCCATCCCATGGCAAGACCCACACAGTGACTTGTGCTGATAGCAGCCCAGGTGTGAGTAAAGCAGGATCCTCTTTCCTGGGAGCAGATCTTCTGCTCAATGACATTCATCAACTCAGAAGAAATGTTGCTTTAATGGCAGCAGCAGAAGAGGCTTCTCATTGCCCAGGAGCTGGAACACTTGCTTTCTAGACCCACTGTCTAAAACACTGCTCATACTTTTCAGAAAAGTCCACCAGGCTTCAGCATCCTCTGGCATGGCACTATTCTCCTGACAGCAACAAATACCACTCTGAAAGGGAGACGAGATTTACAGGGCTAAACCTAGTGAGCAAGAAGGTAGCGGGGTCTTTGGCCTGTTGTGAGAAGAATCTCCCCAGAAAGGGAGAGTCCCAGGCCCTGCTCCTTGCTCCCACTTATCTTTTTTTGGCAGTTTATTGGTGATACTGAGGCTCATAGTCTTTCTAAGATGGGCTGAGTTATGACTCCACGTGTAACTGTAGAGCATGAGCTCACCCATTAATTCTCTGACCAGCGTCAGATAACTAAAAGTAACATATAGCTAAAAAATATCAAGCTTTACCCTAAAATATAAGGCATTTCCAACTCTCTGTGAAAGCAAGCCTTCATGTCAATCCATGTGAGCCATCCCAAAACCCCTCTTTCTTTGTACTAGACAGTTCTGTCCTTGGGTCCCTTCCTTTAGACTTTTTGCTCACTTTGCAAGTCAAGACAGAGATGCCTAATAACAGATGCTGTTCATGTTCAGCAAGTTTACAAATCCATGATCCAGGAACCTCCAGAGTCAAGCACTTGGCCTGCTGAAGGCAGCTGTGCCTGAGCTGCCTCCTGCCTGGCTCTGGGCTGCCCTGAGAGCTGTTCCTAGAGCTGGTGGGAGGGTCATGGACCATGGGTAGCTCCCTCCTGCCTGCCCAACCTATGCTACACAGAGAGTCTTGTCCCTGCTTGAAAAATATCCTCCACTGCTGAGCATCCACCAAGAGAAGGGAAGCATCAGGAGCACCAAGGTGTTTGACATAAATAGGACAAAGGAAACCTGAAGGGTTTCCTCTGCATCACTAGTGGTCAGTTTACCTCTGCTGTCCCAGCCAGTTCTGCAGGCCAGAGACACTTCTAAGCTCCTCTGCACTTCTATGGCAGTGGATTTGTCACACATCTTTTGGGAGAGAGAAAAAATTAAAGGCATTTAATTTAGCCACTGTTTCTGGTGAAAAGTAGAAGCACCTAGCGTTTTGAAATTCCTAAGTCTCATACCAGGTGTGACAGAGTGAGAGGCACTCAGCATTGCTGAATTCATAACAACAGGTGCACAAATATGTGACTACTTATCTTCACTTGTGTACTCCTGTTTGTCATAAACTCCTCAAATATTCATTAGTGAGGCACACCCCCGTATGGAAAATGTTGCACACAATAAAGCTATCAAGTTTTTTTGAAACAAGTGGAAACGGAGAATTCAAAAATCTTGAAATTAGTATAATTTTATTTCTTTAATTACCACTACCTATCAGAGTAAAGAGAAATCTTGCCACACAAATGGTAATTTGTGTTAAAATGGTGTCTGATAAAGAGCATTTACACTAATTGTCATGGCCATGCATGAACAGAGTGCATATGCTTGAGGGAACCTTCCTTGTCTTCTTTTTAATACCCCTTAAAACAGATCTTTCACAGTCTGGTAGGCATTTCTGCAGTAGCATTTAAACTGTCTCTGAAGAACTGCTTTCATATACACTATTTGACTGACACCATTACATAAAAACTCTCCCAAAACAAATCCTGGAAGTTAGTAGTCCCAGTATTTTATCTTGCTTGCATAGGTTGAGGTTCATAACTGAAACTGTTATTTTGGACACACTGACAATGTCTTCAGCCTGAAGAATGCAAATGAATGGTGGACACTGCTGCTTTCCCATATATCTACATTGTATAGGGAAATGGGGTGTGGTAAGGGGGCTTTGTAGCAGTAAACATACAGCAGGTAAACCCTATGGCACTCTGCAGCTTGCTCTGAGAAAAGTAAACTCAACAGTATTTGAGGTAGAAGCTCATAAAAGCCTTCTACTTGCCTGTACCCTCACAGGTATGGTGTTTATTTAGTGTACTTTCAAATATCTTTGGAATTGTTTATGTAAGTTAACATTTCTTTACTTAGCTGAAGGTCATCTATGACAAGAATTTACTAAAAATTTGATGTTGCCAGGTAGGTAGGTACTGCATCTGAATTAAAGGGAAACTGAACCTTTTGCAAAATTACACAATTAGATGTAAATAACTCACACAGAAGTGACGTTAATTACTTACCACAGCACACAGTCAAAGATTAACATGTCTTGTTTCACCATTGCCTTTCCTGTATTGCCACATCCTTGGCTGCCTGTCTCGTGTGCAGGGTGCAGCAGGAAATCCCAGGCTACAGAATGGTAGGGACAAGTAATTAAAATCCATATGGTAATCCACATTTAGAGGGAGCGAGGTGAAAGTCTGTCAAGCAGTTCTCAGTCTGATACTTGTCAATCTCGCGCTGGAATTTCCATTTTCACAGTGGAAACTCCTAGGAATATAAAATCACAACAGCCTTCCCAATGATTCAAAGGGATGACAGTAGTGCATTCTAGCAAACACATGGGGAGTACATCCCAGGTTGTCTAATAAGCAGAGTCCTTGCCTGAGTATTTGCATATGTGCGAATATTTCATTAGCATATGAGATGTTATGCTTTAAGAATCTAAATATCCTAAAATGCAATGGGAAAAGGTTAATAAGTATGTTAAGCTGTGAATATAAGCAATTTTAGAGTGGTGTTACAATTTTCTCTATATTTATACACAATCTGACTCGGATCAACGTAGTTAATTTTCGTCTGCTAGAGCAACTGAAATTTTAAATTATTAAAAGTTTTCATTTGCCCATTTATTTGTTATCATGCAGCCCATTTATTAAGCTCAGAGCATGGTTCTTCCAGGGCCTGTTGAATCCTTGAGGACATATTTTTTGGGAAGTGGCACAGCTACTTCTCTCTTTACTGCACACCCTTGCGTTGTTTCTACACAGGCTCTGTTTTTCCTCAGGAAAGACTAAAAGTAACTGCTTTTCACTGCTTTTGGGCATCATCTTGCAAAGTGTGGCTTGACTAAAGCAATGCAGCTCTGTGGTTAATAATATATGGTGCCTTTGTGGCTGCAGGCACTGCCACGTGCTCACATAGCTTCTGGTGATAAAAGATGAACAAGACTGATTCCATGTTCCCCCACCAGCAAAAAGCATAAAACCCATTCATTTGCTGCAGTTTAAAGAGGGAGAGAGGTGGCAGAGAAAAACCTGTCAGCAGTAAGTGCCCTGGTGTGGGCGGCCAGGGGTGGTGACATTGCTGGTTCTTGGTCCTGGCCACTCTGCCTGCTGTGGGTGGTTTCCAATTTACGCCTGGACGAGGTGTGCAGGGAAGTCTGTACTTCACACCTCTGCTTTGCCCTGTCATCACTTCGGCTTGGGGAGCCAAAGTTGCATTAGTCCTAGTCTTTTACCATTTTTAAGCTTCTTTTAAGAACAGTGGGGACAAGACATGTATCAAAAAACAGCCAGAGAGAGCTTGAAGTTTTGAAATCAGAGTGTTTGCTGCCAGACACGTTTTCCCTTTGGAGAGACACACATTAGAAGTGGCTCACATTTTACAAAGGGAAAGGCCTTTGCTTTTTGAAGATCAAGCCTCCTTATATATTTAGTGATAAAAACATCAAAAACTTTAGCCTTAAGCTGTTTGGAGCATTAGAGTAGGTAGACACTGAGTGCTTAAACTTAGAGCATTTGTTCTACCATTTATTTGAGCAGAGAGGTAATAAAACCATAAAAAAATTTTTTATACTTTTAAACAAAATATTACCAATGTAGTGGTTATTCTTCAGTGTTAAAATAAGACTTTACACCTAGCATTACAAATAAACACTAACACTTTAGACTGGTATGATTTACAGTATCTGAGCTTCATGAAAAACTGATCTTTAACTCCCACTAAGATGCACAGGCATCCCCAGTCATAAGAGGGTCTCTGTAAAAGTACATGCAATATGCACAGATGAGCACACTCACATTTTTAATGAAAGAAGATTGAAACTGAATTTGTGGCACTTCTAAAACTCAGTCAAAGCAACTAGTCTTTTTTCTTGTGACAAAAGGGGAAAATGCTAATTTTGCTATTCTGATATCTGAATTAATGACTTGCAGCATTCTGAAGAAAATCTCTCTTATATTGACACAAAACTTTGTACTTGTAAAAATTAAGGTGAAACACACCATCTCTGTCACAGATTCATTTATTTGAATAAACTTGCAGAGGCCCTTGCCTGGCCAGAGGAAGGTGTTGACCATTTGATTTAATACTTGTATGCTGTGTGGAACCTGGACATAACCATCCTGCTTGTTTAAGGGACTCAGGGAACAGAATTTGCATCAATACCACATTTTCATGGAAATCACATTAAATTAATTTCATGTTTGTGTGAGTCTCATCCAGCCAGGCAATTGACATCTCCTTTGGTTAAGATTTCTACTTATAATTTGTTTTTAGTTTTAAAGGTTGGAAAGAAATGGCTTATAAAGGAAAGGAAAACTAGAAGAAGTTAAGAAGTAATTATGATGCATTTTTGCTTTACATAGCTGTTAGACTGTATATGAAGTGTTTCAGGTATTTTTTCTACTTCAAATCACTTAAAAAAAAATCCAGGCCTTCTTTATTTGTGGGCTACGCTTCAGATGTAGCAGACCCTTTAAAATTTCTAGGAGCACTCGCTAGTGGACTGCGTAATTTTTCATGATGGGATGCTTATTTGCCACTTTGCTCCACAAAGTCATGTGGAAACACCCCAGGCAGTTTCAGTCTGCATAGAGGAAAGATGTCACAAGTGGAAAAAATCTGAGGAAGTCTCACAAAATAGCATAAGAAACCAAACTTATGAAGGCTCCATGGAATAGTTTCAAAAATGACCTCTGAACTTGGCATTCTGTTATTGCAGGTATCATGTAAAGACCTGAGTTACTCTTTGGGTACCCCCCCAAAAAAGGTGTATCACAGCAGTGTGCCTCAGCTCTGCTGCTTCATTATTTGTGAGACCTAGGCTAGTAAGCTGAGAGCTAATTTAGATATATTTAGACTACATTTGTCAAACCACTTGAAATGTTTGAGTTTATCCAAAAAGAACAGCTATTATTTGCTAAAAAGTGGCCCTTCTATGGAGGAGTCTATGATACCATAAATCTCTTTAATTTGGAAAGCAAAACAAGAAATCAGACTAAGTAGAAATTTGGAATTAAAGAACTGAGACTGGAAAAACAGATGACTGCAACTAATTATTGGAAGATCTCAAATTTAACAGGAGAAGAAATAACCTAAAAGAAGAAAGGCAAACAGGGAAGTTGTTCAAAATAGCTATTCAGGCCTCAAATATGCACCTTGGCTTAAGAAACACTTCCTTTTCTACCTAAATAAAACTTTGAGCATCTCTAAAGCAGCTGTCATTAAGTATTGCTGGATGTTTTGATTTTTCCTGGTTTATCTAAGAAAAAAATACAAAACAAAGCTTATCCCCCAAATAGAAATGTTTGAAAGAACTATGAGTTTCTGTCAGATTAACTGAATACTTAACAATATAATTTTAAAAATCACATGGGGGAGCAAGAGCTAGAAAGGCTGAAAATATTGAAGTACTCATCTGAGCACTTTATATTCGAACACTTCTTTCTTCTGAAAGCTTTGAAAATTAATCAAAAGGAGTAAGTATCTCCCACCACAAATGTTCTTTTTCTTTTATTTTGTTTTGGGTTTTTTTTTTATTATACAAAAATGCATGAGTAATCCATCAAAAATATGCTTGTTTTGAGGGAAGAGTTCTTATACCAAAAAGTGTTGCTTGACCAAAACTGTTTGGGTGAGATTCACTTTGGGGTTTCTGCAGATACACATAGGGATCACAAGAGGTTCCTCTAAAATAACTTTTACTCCCTCTGAAATGGCTGATCTTCACTGCAGCTGCCACAGTCCTCCCTTGCTGCCCATTTATATCTCATGGACCCAGCAGGTCTTGAGAGGAGGTGCTGCCCTGAAGCACAGCCTTTGTAGTAATTGACATTTATTGCAGGGTCACCATTTCTTTAGCATTCATTACAGACACTGATTAGAGAGGGTGATAAAAATATTGCTGGAGATCAAAGCCCATCTTTGACTAGCAAAAAAAAAAGCATGAAAAGTAACAGTTTAAATGGATGCATTTATTTAATCTATTCACTGCTGATATTTTCATACACATAGCTTAGTTGTATTAGATTCAGAAGGTGTAGCAAAGGCTTTAATTTGCTTCAGTTCTGGTCTAATAGGCATAAAGACACCAGAGGATTCTGAAATACTGAACTCAGAGGTACTCTGACAAACCTTTGTACTCATAATAACAAGAGCTGGTGTGAGCTTATACAATTTAAAACTAATTGCCCAGCCAACGTGCTCATTACCATATTGATGCAGTTCATAAATCAAAGCCCTGCCTATTCAAGCTGTTTACCAGTCTTGCATTAGCAGCATATTTCAACTGAGAAATGTAGCATGTTGCCAAAACACCTCAGAAAGTTTGTAAGACTGATAGGAGTGCAAACCTGGGGAGCTGAAGTGCTGCAAACCTGGCACTAAAGTGCCTGTTCTTGTTTGTTTTCTGAGTATGTTCTGATCTAGCCTTGTAAGTTTCCCTAATAATGTACTGGAGCACAGAAACAGGTCCTTAAGCAGCAGGGAGCTGCTGGCAATTTTTATCAATCTGGCTTCCTACAGCAGCTTCTTTGCTTAACCAGGAGACTAACACACACTTCTTTTTGGAAGCAATACAGTACTTATGCCAGCTGAATTGAGGTGCATACATTAAGAATGCAGGCTTTTTGTATAGGATAAGGCTCTTAGCTAAGAAACCTAAGTTAGTCATCAAAATTAGGCACCTGAAGTTAAATTCTTTGAATAGCCTACTAAGGAATCTGAAAGTACAATTCATCTGCCTAAACAAGTGCCTACTTGCAGGTGCCAAGCAGTGTCCCTGAGATGCCCTGCTGAACTACGACGTCCACACAGTAGGAATGTCAGAGGAGCTGGGGGAGGTTCACACCTCTGAGCTGCCAGCTGAAAGCCAAGTAGGTTAGTTTAGAACGTCTCAAAGGACATTAGAAGCCTATGTTTAGGCAGTTGAATTTACTTATTTTTCCTTCAGGTATTCACCCAGCTGGCTTAATTATCAGAAGCAATCAGGTCTTGTAAGTGGGATTAATGTACTTGGGCAGGGTTCAGAAGCTACTGGGTTCTGGCTGCTTCCCACTCTCCAGACTGGCTGGTTTCAGACCAACTGAGGCAGTTCCTATCCCAAACACAAGTGTCCTGTGAGTTTTCTCTCTGTACTTCACTCAGAAAGCAGCAGAGAGATGTAATTTTATGTGGTTTCTCCTGGAATGAGTGTAGTAGCTCCTGTAGCTGCTGAGGCATCTCTTCCCCTGCACCAGGCTTTCACCCCTGGGCTGGCCATGGCCACAGGTGGCAAGGACAGAGGGTGCTGAAGCAAGAGTCAAGGCATTAAGATTACCTTGAAGATCAGAACCAGGACTTGAAATTGAACTTGTTGGTATAAAGGAAGCTTGAAGCAGAAGCACTGCATTAAAGAGTTATTGAAGGGTGTTGGAACTGTTGGGTGTATTTAATAGATTATGGGAAAACCAGAAGCTTGGAGGGGTGTAGGGGGTTACTTATGATATTTGTTTATTCCTTTTTAAGAGAACTCAGTTCAGGGAGGAAAGGGCACATCTTTCTAATTAAATGTAACTCCCCTCCATAAACAATATTAGCAAGAAGAATTCATCCTATTAAAACAAGTGCCGCTCTTCAGTCATGATGCCTGATGAAGCTTCAGTCCCTTATGTTCTTTGTGTAAATTCAGTCATGACCATTAGTAAATAAAACATTCTTTACTGATGGAAGATGCAAAGCGATTAAGGCAATGCTTTAGTGATGGAGAAATTTTGATCCCACCTTACAACTCTTCTACTGGCTGTGTGGTCACAGCAGATGCAAGCATCCAATTCCTTATATGCAAACTGTGGATAACAATGATTAAAACTGAAATGAATATGAACTGATACTTTCTCACGAAGGCACCCAAGACAGTGATATGTTTTTCTTTTTCAGAGAGGGAAATAAATTTAAAAAACTTAGTTTCTTTCATTTTAAGGAGTTATTAACCATACAAAACCAGACCATACCAGTTTCTGACCCTGTGAAATGCCAAAATAACTGCTTTTGGCTGCTAGTCATTGTCACAGGTTCAGCAGAGATTTCTTGGAGGGACAGGTACAATTTTAGAAGATGCAGGCTGTGAAAGAGAATTTTTTGTTGATAAACAATTTTGAATAGAGAAGACCTAAACAGAAAAAAAACTAAAACCAAGGTGCTTGCTATTTACGTAACTTGTAGAGTGAGAAGTAGTTGTCTTATGTCATTTCTCTTTCAGGAGCTTAAAAATAAAAAGCTATGAACAGAACTGTGTTATGTAACTGCATGTTATCATAGTCATCCTCCAGTATGAAAAAAAATTGGTCCTTCCAGCTTCTCTCCACTTGTGCAAAATGAAGATTAATTTCCAAATGGTCCATTGATCATCCCATGAACACACATAATGGAATTCACTTTACAAGTTGAAGAAACAGGAAAGAAAGCAGCTCATACCTGTGTGCCTTTGCTTGAAGAAAGGATGTTTCCTGACTTTGGTGTGGACTGGCAGCTTTGATAAAAACCTGGGATCTTACCAATGTGAAGCTCATCAGCCAAAGGGACACAGACTTTTTTTCCTATGTGGTTTATCCAGTGTTATTTCAAAAATATTTATCATGTGTTGGTTCATTTTGGAGCTTGTGTTTATGAACAGCCTCTGTGTATGGCTGGCTGCTCTTCCTGTTCCACATTGATTGTACTGCCCATATAAAAACAAAGTGAAAGTATTCTAGGGCAATATCTTTACATCAGTTTTAATTTCTCAAGCAATTCAGAGTGTAATCTAAACTCACTCAAAAATACCTTCTAAAAGCATGTAGTCAAACAACCTCTGGCCAACATCTCATCAGGAGATTGATGGTACAGTTCATACCTGTAAGACAAGGTACATGAGGCAGAAGAGGAAATACAAAGTAACACATTGACTGCAGTGGTAAAAGGTGCCTATTGGCAGAAGGAAAGACAAATCTTATTCTTTGAAGATACTGTACTGCTGCTCGCGCATTCCTGCCATTTGGTTTTGCTTGGGATTGTAACAATGCTATTCACGGGCTGCACAGAGCAGAAAGATTGCAAATTCAAGGCCCACTTTACGTAAACTAACTAGAACTAAACATTGCCCATGGATCTAAGCTCTTAGAAAGGGCAACAGTCATATTGCAGAGGCTATTTTCTCACCTTATTTGCAATTACCACGTGGTGTAAGGTGACAATGACAGTGCCTTTGGAAATGCTGGTTTAGGCAGAACTACATCTGAGTCAGCATACTGGCAGGATGCTAGTGCCTCTGCTGGATTAAACTCAGCCTCAAGCTCAGCTAATAGCACAAAATGTGGCAATGATTCCTCTCATAGCAGTGTTTCCTCCTATATATTGAAGTAAGTCCAGCTGTAAATAAACTGCTGACATTGCTGTGTTAAGAGGGTGCTTGGAAAACAGCACATCTGCCACCAACAGTTGCACCTAAGACAAACATAAATGCAAGCACTATTAAATTAATGAAGTGTCTCTTTATCATTTTAGTTTATTGCATTTGAGAAGACATTTCACTTTCCTTGGCAGAGAATGAGCTTCTGACACAGTGGAGGTGGAGGCATTGATGGCAAAGCTGGTAGTAGACAGACTTGGTAGTGCAGCTGTTCTGAGATAATGAACGCTTCTGAATTGAGACAACCTTCACTAAACTATCATATAAAGTAATTCCTGAAAAATGGTTGCCTCAAGATGTGGCTTCATTTGCTGACTGACTCATTCATAACTGTGCCAAATTTTTTGCTGAATAAAATACTGCTTAACTTCAGTGAAGGCAATCAGGAGCATGAGGTGGTGTAAGAGAAACCAGCATCTCAGAGCCACCTCCTTCACTCACTGAAATGAGCCAGGATGGACATAGATGTGACAGCATCTGTGCCAAGTATCTGTGCCTCAAAGATATCTCAAGGTGAAAAGTAGTCTACAGCTACAAGCCTGAGTACGTGAATACATCCATTACACAAGCAGAAGGGTATTGCAGCATTTTCATTTTTGCTGTTTGCTCTGTTCAAAAGCAATATAGAAAAACACTTCCAAAATTTTACTATAACTCAAAGACTTCTCTGTATTTTCAGTGACAATACATCCTTCTCCTTTCCAGGCTAAATTTGCAAATAACTGATTTATAATCAAACTCAGAGGCTCATGTGTCCAGTAACTTGCAGTACAGCTACATTTTGCAGTGTATGCAGAAGTCTGTCTGCAAGCTATGATTCTATTAATATATAAAAAAGGAAAGGCTTGTAAAGCTTTGGCAGCAAATGTAGGTCTTGATGAAACATAGGCAAAAAATAATTAGAATTTGCAAGTGACATGGAAGCTAATTTTGGTACTCCTTTACACTGGCTTTACACTACATCAAAAGGCATTTCACTGCCTCCCTTTTCAAAATCTGACAGCATCCAAACCCGAGCAGTGGGAACCTGACTCCAGGTGCTCCAGGTGATAAAGCAAAGCACGATGTTAAGGTCTGGCATAATGTGAAGAATGAGGTCATGCTGTATTTTTAGAAGTGCCTGGTATTCCTATGAAGCATGCTCTTATTCTCTCATTTTATTTTTTTCCCTCCCCTCTCCTTTTTTTTCTGTCTTTTTCTCTGAATAATTTGGCCAATGCTTGCAGAAGGCTGTTTTTGCCCCAGGGATTCTCACACATACTTCTGTTGACAGAGTTCTTGTGCAGCAAGGAAGCTGAAATGTCTTTTGTTAAGGATCTCCTCACTTCTTTTTCTGTTCTGCCCCAATGCTTGGAGGATCTTTTGTCTACTCACGCAGCTCCTGTTGTTACACTTATGGAAATTAACTGAATTGAAAAATATGGGGTTACCTTGCAAAACAGGTAAAATTATCAACAGGAAAAAATCCTAATCTCATCATTTTCTCTTAGTCTATGTGTCTTGCATTCTCTTGCCTTGTTTGCTTAATTTTTCAGGGGAATATTGTATATGTCAATAGAAAATACTAAGCAAAGTCATTTTGAAAGGGGGAAAAAAAACACTAGGGCCTGAGAGATAGAAACTTTTTATTTTAGATGAGTGGTGTACTGCTCCAGCCAAGATCAGGACTTGATTTCCTGGTTTACTATGTCAGTTCAGATTTAAATTTAATTTAAACTGAAAAATTTATATTCACATGCTCTGTAATGCCAAAATACATAAGGGGTATTGAAATGCACTAACTTAAGCCATGTTTGAAAAGCTGTTTTAGGTGACTTGCTATTAGAGTAACGCTATGAAATAATAATCATCATACTTTTATTTCAGGCAGAGCCAGTAGAGCAGGATACACAGAAGCTGATCTGTGAGCCTTCACATACACACATGCATGTGCCAGACCTATGAAAACTTCCCTTCCATGGCATGTCACTAGTTATATCACAAATTTGTATTAATTTACTGCTGATTTGTAAGGAGTTTTCATTAATAAATAACATTCTAACATTTGTAAGTTTTAAATTCAAGTGTGTGAACAGCTGAAGTTGCTACACTCAGATATGCATTTCACATTTAGCAAAAAAAAGGAAAGACCTGTGTTGCTTTTTAATGTTTTTGCACTCACTAATGTTTCTTGGTGTCAGTTCAGGTTGGACAGTACCTTTGGTAGCCTTGCATTCCCTTTTTAGTTGAAAAACCTACATATACTTTCATTATTCCACATCCTTACCTACACTAGCTTCTACCAGTAGAGTTAATGCTATATATTTAGATATACATTTATATCTATATACGTATATATTTAGAATTACATATGCACACAAAAGGAATCTCCCTATTTAAAAAGTCTTGAAGACCTTTTCCAGAAAGATGACTGTTTTTCAGAGCTTGTATGCGCACACATTCATCATTGTGGTGAGAATTACATTCTTTTGCAGGACTGGCATAGAGGCCTTTTGTGACATGTTCAGATTTAGCTCTGAATGTTCAGAGCACTCCAAGTTACAAATTTGCTATGGGCAGGATTTCTAAATTCTCTGCTTTGCCAAGATTGCTCCATTTTTATGAGCTGGAAATGTCTATGTGTAACTCTTTATAAACATGGAATTTAATATTACACATAAAAGTGTGGGGTTTTTTATAGTCACTGCTAGATTGAATAAAAAGATATGTTGCACAGGATGAACAGGGGTAAACTGACATTCTCTCTTCTTACCACTTCCTCCTCAGAGATTTTTTGCCATACTTTCACAAAACCAGACTGCTTTTGCATACTTGATTTGTTCCAGTCTCATCCAAGGAAAAATAAAGAGTAAAATAGAAAAAGCAAATCCAGTAAGCAGAAAAGCTCTTTCATGATTTTTGCAATTAAGCTGTAAAAATTGCAGCTTTACATTGTATCCTGTGAAAAACAAAACTCATTTGAGAGAAATAACTTAGCAAAATTGTAAAAGAAGTTGGGTATTGGTTTTAAAAACTAGTAACGTAGAGTTATATAGAAAGATAATGAAAAATACAATATTTTGGATGATAATTCATGGTTGGGAGTCTAAAGCATCACCCTAAAGTATTAAAAATTTTAAAAATATATAATTCACGTATCCTGTGCATGCCTACTGCAGAATTTGATATGTACAAGGCAGAAACTGACACACAGAAAGTTCCACCTAAATATGAGGAAAAACTTCTTATTATGTAATAACTTCTTTATTATTTTCTATTCTTCTAGTCTCTATGACTAGAACAGATTGACCAGGGAGGTTGTAAAAACTCCCCATCATTGGAGATATTCAACTGATGTCTGGACACAATCCTGTGCCAGGTGCTCCAGGATGGCTTTGCTTGTGCAGGGAGGTTGGACCAGATGACCCCCTGTGGTCCCTCCAGCCCACCCATCTTGTGATTCTGTGAATTCCTGTAACTGCTTCTGGAGCATTTCTTGCTAAATATTTGGCTTATTACAGCAAAGATGTTACTATGAACACAGAGGTGTATTTCCACAATGTCATCACAGCAGATCCTGCTTGGCAGCTTTACTAAAACTAAAGAGGGTCCAGGAAATGGGCCAAGGATGGGAAGAAAGAGTGACAGTAGGAAGGGGTGAAGACTGGGAAAGAGAATCTCTGGAGGAGACCTGGAGACGTGAGCATTGCTACTTCTGGAACTACCATGAGATGAAGAACGGGACAGCCACCAGCAGCAATGGCTGGTGAACACAACTGACTCTCCCACCTATGTGGGCAGCCAGGCCAAAGCTCTTTTGCTGCCCTGGGCTGTCTGCTAGAGTAGGCAGAACTTTCTGGCGTATAGCTGGCTTTGTGTTCTGGGAGTGTGGCTTCTTCCAGGGAGCTGGGTGTAAGGCACTCAGAAGCAAAGGTGATGGCTCATAGTGAAGCACAGATTATAATCACCTGAAATGGCAAGGGGCTTTTTCACTGGCCCACAATGTACAAGATATTGTGTGAAAAGTTAGTTATTCCAATCATTCCATCTAAATGTGGGAATGTGTTTTTCGAAGACTGTGCTCAATTAGTTTTCCCACTTCTGGAAGTGAAGTCAGTTCTGTGTAGATGGCTAACCTGAAGCACCTCAGAAAATGAGGCCTTCAGAAGTAGGTTTCTCATTCATGCATAGGTAATGCAATTTATTATCATTGTGTACCACAGATATGGGCTGAAATTCTTCTTGGCATTATTCATCCCTCTAAAGGCTGGATGACTGGTGTAAGCTTTTTGTCTAGACATCCTCTATAGCTTTCTATTAGGCAGTCAAGCCAGGAGGGAGACTTCTCCCACATCAAAATAAGCAAACAAGATAAGTGAGAGCATTTACCTTCTGGAAGCATTTTTCTCTCTCCACTGACTCCAGCAGGAGGTTAGACAGTTTACAATGGTGTCTGACATTTAAATAGCTATCAATAGCTGAGAGGAGGTCTACATAAACAGTGTGTACCTGCCTGCTCACATCTATTACAGCTGCAGTTCAAATGACAAAGGTAATACTATAAATCCAAATTTCCTGGATGTGTAACAGTACTCCTTGTATTACCAAAGGTATGCCTTTAACAGTAAAATATACAATAACCAACACTAAAATATGCCTAGCTGGTGTGCATTGCTCAGTTTATGGCACATGCAGTGACAGGCACATAACATGCCAGCATCTTTCTTTGCTTGTTTCCCACTTTGACAGTCACAGTGCTGCCTTCTGACACATCTTCCTCATCACTGACAGGTTTGCTACATATAGCAAAGGCTTAAGCTTCTCTTTTTATTTTGAAAAGCTTCTGTTCTGCTTTTCTCTCTCACAGATGGAGTACTGAAACAATCATTAAAATAAATACTAACAATATTCAATCTGTCACAAGAAGTAAATGACATGGATGAGTGAATGGAAGCTATTCAGTGATGTAAGATCAGTTCTTCAGCTGCTCCCTTCTCCCAGGGCATTGGAGGTGCGCTGCCCAGATGTGAGCACAGATGTTAAGACCTTTAAAGCAGACAAGGCCAACTCCAATGTAGTACTGAATTCCCTGGTATTTTTAGCCTCCTTCTTTTCCTTTTCAAATGTATTGGAAATGGGCAGGTGCTGCACTGCACTGGCAGTTCACTGAATTCGAGACAGAGAAAATCATGTCTTTACTGACATCTTTTCTGTCTGTTTTCCCTATGACATTTCCCTATGTTTTGTTCCTTAGTCTTCCCTATGGCATTTTAATAGCTTTATCAGAGCAGTGTAAAAGCTGTCAGTGATTTAACAGACAATGAAAATACAGTGAACAGAGGCATGTTTAGATAACAAGCATATGTCTAACATCACTTTAAATTATTCTGAACTGTTGTGTGAATAATCAACTCAGAGTCATTAATTAAAAAACATCTCAACATTTGCCATTTTCCCAGTCTCTAAGCAAAACAAGTCATAATTCTCATGTTTTAAGTTTATTTAATCTGCATACATGAAATATTTTTGAAGAGGCACAAGTAAAATAGTAAAGTGAAGTAAATTTGATATGGACATTTCATGTTTCAGTGTTACTTTTGCTGATGCACTCCATCACAACCATGTTGTCACTTTTTTTTTTTTTCCAGGAGCTGAAAGGATTCAGATATTTTGTATGAGAATCCAAGCATTAATAATGACTGTGTGATCATAGTTTTGGAAAACTAAGAATACATTTCCTGGCTACACTTGCAGATTTATGTTTCTTAAGAAAAGCAAAAATGAAGTAATTTTGATCTCTGATGGATGAAACCCATTGGAATGGAAACTAACATTTATGAAGAAGAACAGGGGTCACCTTATCTTACATCTGCGGAGTGCCTGGGAGCTCCAAAGGAAGCCAAGTATGAAGAATACCAAAGAAAGACAGAAAATCAGACAAGTCCATATGAATTTCAGAATGCATTACTGGAACCTGAGCTGAGCTTGCTGTCTGTGTCATCCTTATTGGACCACAATGAGACATCCTTACAACTTGGCATGGCTGGAGGGCGTGCCAGTGCCACCAACCAGCCCCAGACAAAGCACCTTTGTGAAGAATTATCCTGTTCTACAAGGCACATGTCAAAGGAACACCCTTTAAACCTTCCCATGCACACAGAATGGCCAGTCCTCACAGGAAAAAATTCAGACAAGAAACCAGAAGCAAATTATGAGATCAGAGTCATAAAACACAAACCATGTGCTATCACATTTTCCGATTTCGAGTTTTTATCACATGAAGCTGACACTAAACTCCATATTTGTGAGGCAGGAGAAGCAGATGATTTTTCTTCTGAAGAGGAAGAAGCAGATAACAGAGGTGATGATGATACATTTACAGAACTGCCACTGTATGAGGCATTTTTCAAAGGTCTTCAGAGAAGGAGTGTTTCTCAGAGAAAGCAAGCTAAACATGAACTTACTAAATATCAGCACATCTGTCATTTACAAGACTGCAATCATTCCAAAAAGGCATTGAAGGACCATGACAAGGAAGAAAAACACATGGAGCTGGAGGTAATACAAGCTAGTCTTTAGTTTCAAGTGTGTTTTAAATAAGTTGTGTCATTTATGGTTGATCACAGGAGGAAAAGGAATAGTGTAAATTGTTATAGGGTGATAATTATTGTGAATTACAAAATTAAGATCCTAAATCTATAGTAAAAGTATACTAGATTTTTTTTTTTTACTGGACATATTTTATTTCAGATTGACCACACTTCTATCAGCTTGAACTTCAAACTTTGGTTTTCTGGTTTCTTTTTTATTTAAATGGGAACATTGGTTCCCTGCATTCCTACAAGATCATATATTGTGCCATATACAGCACACAGTCTAAAGGGATAGAGCTCATGTTTAGTCTTAGAGCAGAATATATTAATTCATGCTGAAAGACGGGCTTTTAGTGCAGTGGCACTGTAGCACTGAACCACCTAACCCATAGCACTTTTTCCACTTAATAACTGTCTTCTGTACTATTATTTCATTAAAACAACATAGAGGACAAATTAAAGAGTGGCATATAATAATGTTTTGGTTGGTTGGTTGGTTGGTTGGTTGGTTGGTTGGTTGGTTGGTTGGTTGGGTTTTTCTGGGTTTTTTTGTATCTGTGCAGTTATATATCATGGTGTTCTATAGACCAGTGACCAAAATGAAAACAGAAGTTTCAGGAAAAAATTAAAAACCCTGTGTAGTAAAAATCATCCAACTATATATAACCTTTCATTAACTTCGTTTATTGGAACTGGAGGAACAGCAGCCTCCCAGTTGAATTGTCACTAGTCAGAATAATGGTTTCCCCCTGCTCGCAGCTGGTGACAAACCAAATGACCGGAGCTAAACACATTTATCATTGGAGAAGTTCAGTTCTAGTACAAAAATATGATGTTGACTCCAAATAGTGGGCAAAAACAAACTCAGAATTCCAGTGTTCCTGACCTTGTAGCACAAATTGATCCTAACCTGGAGGCCAGGCATACCTTTCCTTCCTCTCTCTTCTCCTTCCTCCAGCTTTTAAAAGTTATTTTCCATGTAAATTTGCTCTGTGCCTTGAAAACCAGGCTGTAATCCTGTAGTCTTTTACCTAGTGTTTTATTTTACTCTCCCTGAAGTTCTCCTTTTACTTCTAGTGGTTATAACACAGAGTTGCTTCATTGATTTCTGATTAAATGAAGGGAAGTAGAATTTGGACTATAATGTCCACATTTATGTCAAAACTATGGTGTAAAATACTTAATTGCTTTTCTCCTTTAGTGCTAATCTATCTCCAGTTTGGGGTGACTAATTATGCCCTTAACTGAGTGTAAGTTTTGTGCTGTATTTCATAAATATCCCAACTCCACTGCAGAAACCCATCAGCACACGAAGAAATAAGCCTGATTTTTAAAAATTTTTCTCAGCAGATATTAGAAGATCAAGGCTCAAAGATGGCTCCCAAACAGTGTGACTTTTAATGCAATACTTGCCCTGATTCTCATGACACATGGTTTATTAAGTAATTGCATTCTTCTTCTAACCTAAGCCAAGTCTTACTTCCTCATTTACTCAGAAACATTAACATTAATGAAAATAATATATCTCCAAATGGATGTACAACATCCTTTGGATATTGTTTTCTTTACTGAAGGTCATCCCCATAGATAAAAGAGAGACTCCAGGAGATACTGCCATTTAGTTTACTTTATGTCTATGCCATAAAATAAACTCAAGGATGCAGCTTGTAGTGCAAAATAATGGATTATAAATTGCCAGACAAGCATGTGAAATTACCTAGTAAATCTCAGTAAATGTGTCAAAACATTTCAAAAACTGTATGCAATGTTGCAGTCCTGGTTTTGATTTTTTTCTATGTAAATAAGTATGCACCATTCTAGGAAAGCCTCCAAGAATTAAAAAAAAAATAAAAAAAATATTATCTTGTCTCTCAAATTTTAGCAGCAGTCGTGCATTACTATGCAGACTGAAAGCTACCCCCATGAGTCAGGTTGAAGCAAATGTATGTAACTGTCAAGTTACTTCTTTCTATTGTTTAGAAATGGTGTTAGGGAGGAATGTCTTTCTAGTGGAAAGAAATTAAATAAATAAAGACAGCATGGGATAAAAATGCTGACAAGGGCAACAGTTACTGCAAAATCTTAAACTTAAAAATCATATAATAAACAGATTACTTCAGCCATGCAGATACAGACAATCATACACAGCACCCTGCACGAGATCCTGGCTAAATCCTTGCTACTGGAGTTCACAGTGAAATTGTGCTTAAGATCTCTCCTGCAGGGGCATTCCTAGCCAGATGTACCTGTTACTGACTGCAAACCTCCTATGTGACTTCTAGAAAGGAGGAAAGGCTGTCATCTTCTCCAGGATGGAATTGCGGGCCCTGGCAGACAGTCACCACAAGCAGAGTCAGTGTCCCAATCTCCTCCTTAAACAGCTGTTACATGCATTTAGGTGACAACTCTTGAACTTCTTGTTTCATTCTAATTAATAAGCAGAGAAAAATCTTCAAGTGCACTGAGCAGTAAACAAGTAGAGGGAAGATGGAAAAAATTCAACTTGTATATGCTGCCAACTCTATATCAAGTGGAAGAAACTGCTGAAAACAATTCATATAATGATGCCCTTTAAAAAATGCTCTTTCTTCTTTTTCCAAAGGCATACAGCTTCTGCCCCTTCTGAGTCGTACAAGATAAATGGTACTTCTGTTCAATTTATGAATTCAGCATGGTCCCTGAGTTTCCACCCTTACAGCAGTTCCATGTATATTTCCTGTGCTTTCTCATAAAATCTAAATTTGGCAATCTGTTTCTCTTTATCAGGAGTCTGTAATCAAAAGTACATTTAATGTCCAACACAGTTCTGCCCAAATACTTAGGCTAAGGGTTGGACTAAATGTTCTCTTCAGCCTAAATAATTCTATAATTATTTGGTTAGTTCTGTCCAGAGATTCTTTTGCACCTCTGAAGTGGACCTTCAGCCATTTTTCCTTGTTTGTTTAACTTCAAGTCTTCATATCAAACTTGATACAGTGTTTGTGCATGCAGCCAGCTCTGTGTGCAGGGGCAATAAATTATTCAGAATAGCTTCTGAAACATAACATTCTTCTAGATTGTCATTTCTTCAAACTACACTGAGCACGGCACAGCAGAAGACCATATTTAAGCAGGAACTACTACTCAACTTTCCATCAGTAAGCTTATCTTATCCTTGCATAGCCTGAAAACAATATGTGTTATTTTCAGGAGTAACATTTCAGGCAAGTAAATAAATGAAGCTATTTGATAGATATGAGACAATAAGAAAGTATTATGAAATCATACCCTTGACAGTGTGAATTGTCATGGATCTTCCCTCACCCTTGGGGATTGTATAGAAATCCTGCTAACATTGTTGGCTATGGCTGCAAACTGAAAATCCTTTCTGGGGCAATTTCAAATAGTTTATTTGGGCAGCCCATATTAGCAACTGGAACAGCCAAAACGGTTTCTGTTGCTGTTGACATTACTTAGGGCACCTAGGAGAGTTGCCACAACTTCCTCTAGTGTTTCTCTCTCCCTTGAGAGACAAGGGGATAAGTCAGGAAAGCTTAGTGCTGGAAAGGAACTACTTAGTGTAATCATTAGGACGTGCTAGGTGCTCCAGCAGCCCCTCTGCAGCCTCCCTGTCTGCACTCATATTTACATCATGCCTCTTTCAACGCATAAGATCTAAACCAAACCTGCTTGTTTGTTTAATGCACCATAAGGATGGACTAATATTTGCACTGAATGTTACCGTGTTCATCTGGGTCAAACAAAGAGTGAGATGCCACTCCCCAGGAGAGACAAGATGACCAAAACAGATAATTTGGATAATTAAGGTAGTACTCACGATGAATATCTTTGTCAGGATTTGGCCTTCAGAATATAAGTTCAAAGACTTGGAGGAGGCTGCACAGGCATGGGAGTGGCCAGTGCAATGTCAGAGATAGCCTCTGTGTGCAGCTCTGTATTGTGTTAGCAGGGGAGCTGTGCCATCACCTTTCACCATCAGTAAATCTTCAAGGAAAACTGTAGTGTTCTAAAGGAGGTTTGTGAAAGCTCCGTTGTTTTTGACATTTAAAGCTAAGGCAACTGAACTCTGAAAAACATTTCAGAAAACAGTCATTTACTGGGGAACAAACTGGATGATCAGTTTATCTTTCCCTGATTATTCACTTGCTATCATTAAATTTCCTTCTTCCATCCTTGTAGTACAGTTAGGTAAATTTTATCTTCATTACACACTTGTTGCCAAATGAAAAGTTTGATAAGCATTGTATCAGCTTAAATGACAAGATTTAGGCTGGAATAATTTGCTGAAATGCAATATGGAAGTTTCCATAGCATCTGTCCCTCATTTTGTTTGCTTGATTCAGCTCAGGATGCAGTTGGCCTTCTGGGCTGTAAGCACACACTTCTGGCTCATGTCCTGCTTTTCATCTACACAAACCCCTGAGTTCTTCTCTGCAGGGCTGCTCTCAATGAGTTCCCTTCCCAGTCTGTGCTCATGTCTGGGATTGCTCTGATACAGGTGCAGCCCCTTGCACTTGGATTTGTTGTAAGGTTCTTATGGGCCCACTTCTCAGGTTTGTCCAGGTCCCTCTGGATAGCATCCCATCCTTCTGTTGTGTCAAGTGCGCTGCTCAGCTCTCTGTCATCTGAAAACTCTCTGAGGGTGCACTCGATCCCACTGTCGATGTCCATGATGAAGACATTGAAGAGCACAGGTCCCAAGACAGGGCCCTGAGGGACACCACCTGTCGGTGTCCTCCACCTGGACACAGAGCCATTGACCACAATTCTCTGGCTGTGTCCATCCAGCCCATTCCTTACTGACCACGTAGTCCACCCTTCAAATCCCTCTGACTCCAGTTTGGAGATAAAGATGTCATGGGGGACTGTTTCAAAGGCCATAAAGAAGTCGAGGTAGATGACATTGCACAGTCCTCTCCTGTCTCCTTCTCCTGTTGCTGCAGTCACAAGTAGAGGAGATAAACCTCATAAAATTTATTCAAAAGCCATAGTCCTTAAAGTCAATTATAATTCCTTAAAATATATGTGTCTTTCTGTGTGACTTGCACATATTTTAATCAAGTAATCAAACCCTATGAGAAAGGAATCAAAAAGTTTCAAGTCTTTGACAATGAATTTGACCTGGCAGTGTGTTCAGGTGGCCAAGAAGACCAATAGCATGCTGGCCCATATCAGCAACAATGTGGCCAGCAGGACCAAGGCAGTGACAGTGCCCCTGTACTCTGTACTAGTGAGGTCACACTTCAAATCCAGCGCTGAGTTCTGGGTCCCTCATTACAAGAAGAACATTGAGGGGCTGGAGCATGTCCAGAGAAGGGCAATGGAGCTGGGGAAGGGTCTGGAGCACAAGTCTGATGAGGAGCAACTGAGGGAGCTGGGATTGTTTAGTCTGGAGAAACAGAGGCTCAAGGGAGACTTCATCACTCTCTACTACGCACCTGAAAGGTGGGTGTAGTGAGGTGGGAATCAGTCTCTTCTGACATGTCTCAAGTGAAAGGACAAAGAGGAAATGACTCTTAAGCTGTACCAGGAGAGGATCAGATTAAATATAATTTAAAAAATCACCTAAAGAGTGGTTAATTATTGGAATAACATGCCCACGGAGGTAGTGGAGTCACCATCTCTGGGAGTGTTCAAGAGACATCTGGATGTGGTACTTGGAGATATGGTTTAGTGGTGATTATGGTGGTGTTAGGTTACTAGTTGGACTAGGTGATCTTGAAGGTATCTTCCAACCTTGTTGACTGTGAACCTGTGAATTTTCCTTATTCAGATTGTATTGAGTTCATTCAATTTAAATGATCAAACCAAAGCAGCAGTCAAGTCTAGATCTGTGATGAGGTAGGGACCTGCCAAAGTAAGCTTCTTACCCTTGTACTTGGGTGGCTTACCCTGCTCAATGCCTTGCTTAGCCACTCTGAAGCACTCTTCTGAGAGGTACTTTTCTGTTTCCATTAATGAGGCAGTGGAACTTAGGTGGAATTCAAGCTATCTGCAAATTGCCCTGCAACAGTTCCTTCTTCTCTAATTCAGTTGTACATGAGCAAAAACTAGAGAGGAACATAGTAAAGTACAAATTCCTAGTCTCATTCCTCCCATACTTTGGAAGTTTGTACTTCATTTTACCCTATGAAACTGAGACTCCAAAGCTAGAGGAGGAGAACGGTTGCAAACTTGTGATGGCTTCTTCATGAGGAATAATACAGTTATTATTATCATCTCCTCTTAGTCACCTTCTGCAGACATGGGAAGCCTACCCAGGTAGGAGAGCTGAGCACTATAATAACAATACGCAGGGAGAACGGGCTATGAAGTCAAGGGGAGGAAAATGGAAAATCACTTGTCTAAGAAAGGAGTGATGCACTGAGCTTTATACATACTAATTTCCTTTGTGTGTCTCTAAGATTTGCACTTTCTGTATTTCAGTGACACATTCTTGAGAGCTAATAGATAAGGATATGGTGACTTGAACTTTGCAGGGTTTTTAGTGTTTATGTTTGTTTTCTACCTGCTTAGAAAAGGTGTTGGAGAACTGCTGATTACTTTAGCAATGATCCATTATTATCAGTCAATAAATAATCACAATCAACTGTTTATTATTAAGAGTCAGATAAATGCTGGCTTATGGACTTTAATTATTAAGTTAATGAAAGGATTTCTTATTAGCTTCACAAATTTGAAGGACTAATGGTGAATATAGCATTTTGCATTGAATACTTTATTCTGTCACCTAAGTATTCCTAATAGTGCAACCATTTCCCAATTCAACGTGGCATTCATTGTGTCCTGCTTGTTGTGGACATTAGCTACATGAATGCTTCTACTGAGAAATTATAGGAACTTTGGAAAATAACAGTAAAGTTATAAGAAGAATAGTAATATAATATAATAGTAATAGTAAGATCATACTGAAAAGAATTGCTATATTGAAATCACGTAGGAAAACATGTAGATACTATCAAAATTACTGCCCTTTATCTCTTCAGCATACTTGCATGCTGCTTGCATGAAAGTTTTAATATACATGCATCACTCATTGTTGATGAATATAGAATTAAAAAATAAAAAATATGTATGGCCCTAGAAAAGATACACTACTTGTCATTAGCAGATTCACCTATTTTAAATCACAAGATCATCTTCGGCGGGTATCAGTGGCTATGGGTTTTAGGTTAGAGAAAGGATGCACTCTGATTTTTGTAGAATAAATCCCATATATATTTAGAGCAGTCCCTTTCATCTTGGGCTCTGCCAAAATCCTCCTGGGGAACAATTCTAATATGAGGGGACACAAGATGTTCTTTATCAAAAGCAAAGCTGATAAACAAATCTCCATGTGATGGGATGACTAACACTCCAATAATTCAGAGGGCTGCATTGCAGCTGATTCTTATGAGGAATACTATCACTCTAAAACTGTGTAGTATATAGTATAAATTACTGACATAGTATGATTCTGAGAAAATTAAAATGAGGATAAACTGGTGAAGAAAATTGGATAATTAGTCAAAAGGACAACTCAACTTTCAAACTCCTTTAGAAAATTTACAAAGTACATTTCAACTTGGTGTTGAATTAGGTTATAAAGATATATTATAGAAGGTGAGATTACTGAGTTACCTTGCACAGAGTGAAACCCTTGGGCTGTTCAGGTTAACGTGCAGAACTTTTTAGCTGTCCTTCCAAGAAAATACTGAACTGCCAACAACTTTTGTTGCACAGTCTCATCAAAACCGATGTGCATACGTTAAAAGATCCCACAAACAGCATTTTGGGAACTCCTGCTTTGGTGTGTTCAAGAGTATTAGTGCATTATTTATTGTTTCTATTTATTGTAATTGTTTTTATTTATCTGTAAAGCTTCAGCAGACTAGCTAGCTAACACAACAGATGTATTATACTAAAGGGGGAGAATATTCATTACTTGTAACTTGAGTTATGTTTTTTTGAAATATTGACTACCTTATTTGTTGTGTATTTGAATATTTTAGAATCATAGGGCCACCTCAGGAAACAGCAGTATTACTATTGGTCTTGCCAGAAAACATAAAAAAGATCATGTGTTTATGGTTGCACTGAGACCATAAAATAAGAGGTATATCCAAATTCTTCTTTAAAAGTATCTCAAAATATCTAGAACCTGTGCAATATGAGCCCATCCAAGTGTTTCATGTATCTCTACAAAAGGAGAGAAAAAGTCAACAGCAAATATGCCCTGTCTAAGTCAAGGCTGTGATGAACAACATTCCTCTGTCAGAGCATGGGAAGAGGCACCTGTGAGAATTCCAGACTGAGTCTTAGGTGCAGGGAACCAGAAGAAACATGTAGAAATCTGTTAATCTGCTTAATATTGAAATTAAGATATTTCTTCAAGGAACAGATGGAGACACCGGATAAGCTGTGGGATGAGCAGTGAGCAGAACTTGTGAGATCAGAAACTTGCACAAAAGATGAGGAGACTGGAGAGGGTTGCATTTTAAAGCTCATTTGGCTGACAGGTGAGGATTTCGTATGCTTTTCAAGTCAGCCAATAGAAATTGAAGTATAGCAGAGAAAAAAAAACAGAAGACAGAAAGAAACAGAACTGTACTGAATCAACAACCTCACAAAGTATATTTTTAATATGTAAAAGTTCTTTAGAGGGATTAAGAAAAATGAGTTACAAATTTCTTCATACACAAAAGTCCACTGGAAGATTGTAGCACTTCCTATAAGGCATTTAGGTGCTTTTGAAACTTCTTCCTAAGTAACACATGCCCAATTAATGAAAATCAGACTCTAGTGACACAGCTAGTATCCTTCTGTCCTTCTTTTAATGAAATTTTAATAAAGTAATCTTAGCTTGATATTGTAACAGACATATTTCTTTGGTAGTGTCATGGGACCCCAACTGATATGATCTGACATGCTAAGGGACCTATGACCACCTTGGTACTACTACATCACAAGCTACCATACAACCAGAAATCTGTGTGAACACAGATACATGACTGAACCCAATGCAGAGAAACTTTAAAAAAAAATTTAAATGTCATGAACTTCATAGAGTTGATGGATCTGAGATTTCATTTTACAACATTCTTGTGTAGTTTCTTTCTATAGGAGTGTCATAAGCCTCAAGCCTTTTCTTAACAATCTCTCCAAGTATGGCGTATTTCAAATTGTAATAAAAATGGATTGTTCTTTCTATCCAAGCTTTTGTTCAAACTGATAGTCTTGTAAAACTCTTGCCCAGTTTTGAATTATCTCAGAGCTAAGACTTTTGCAGTGAAGGGAAATTTCCTCTGAATTAGCTTGGAGTTCTCCTGAAATAAATCAGACAGGAAACTGAAGTCTATGTCTGCATTTGAAATATTTTTTCTTCCAGAACTTAGCTTCAGTAAAATCTCACCAGTCTTTTGTGTTGTATTACTGGGTCTCTTCATGTGTGTTTTCTATGGATTGTGAAATTCTTTGGCTTTTAGACTATCAATCCAATGTTTCAAAGATCAAGTCTAGAATAGGTAATGTTTTAGCATCACAGATTTAACAGCTCATTTCTAATGCATGTACAGAGAAACTTTGTTTGGCTTTAATCTTTGTGATGAAGCAATTATTGATATGGTAGATAAACTACTGTAAGGTTTGCAGTTACAATTCATTGTCTCCATTCAAGCAGTATAATGCTGACATTTCAGTATTTACATAGTAAGGACTTTTTACTGTGGCAAAAGCCTTGGGAGTTAGTCTGGGGTCTGATTTACTTAAATTAAAATATAAGAAAAGCTGCTAAACCTGCCAAGAAACAACAGAACACTGCAACTTGTATGTATTTTATTCTCTACGATGTACATCACGTATCGAGATCTAGAGAAAAGTACACAAAGCCAATAACTAGAAGAAAGAATATACAGGCTGCCTTTTATTAATATGCCAAGATAGGTGCCTAAACTGAGAGGAAGTGGAGTACTTAGTATTTGTGCAACTAAGGATCTAGACTCTGAGAGTTCACCTCAAGCTGTACTTTTATCTGCTGTGTTCCCCAAGGTATTACAAATACTGGTGATATATATAGAAAATCATCACATTTGTGAGATAAAAGATTATTAAGCTAAAAAAGATTACCCCTGGAAGACAGAAACATTCCAAAGGCCTTGGCGTTTTTTAAAATAAATGTTTCAATAGTTATGATGCATGTCTAATGCAAGGGGTATCAAGATACCCCTCTGTTTTGTGTAACACAGACCACATGCTATCTTGAATTGTCCAAGTCTTGTCTTGGGGGACACATAATGCCACTGAGGCTTTAAAAAAAAAAAAAATTAAAGGGATTAAAAAAGTGGGAAACCCCCAGTATTCCAAGCAAGCAGATGAACTCAGGTCTTTCTGAAATAAAGGCAAAAACAAATTATAGAAGTTCAGAAGTTCAGAAAATACCTTTGAAACCAAATTTTCTGACATGACAAAGCCTGCATTTTGCAAATGAATGGCAGACAGCAAACTCTAAAATTGCCACTTCTTCAAGTAAACGAATTTACCATGAATACAAAAAAACAAAATAGCAGTAAACTCTAACATAGTAAGAATTGCTCTAAATTGGAATGTATACATTCGCAGTTTTTCTCTCCGATCATCTTCTCTTGTGTGCAATGTTTCCAATTTTGCAAAAAGTTCTTAAGAAGATGGGTTTAAGTTGCATTAAACAGAATTAAGATATCTAAGCCAAAAATAAAATGAAAAAAAGACTAGGTCTTCTTGACTGGTGCTTTTTATATTATTTGGAAATTGTGTTCAAATGGTTGTAAATGTTAAGGAGTGCTCACACAAGCACCTTGGAACATACAGTATTTAATTCTAATGCAAATTACAATGAATCTGTGAGAGTAGCAAGTATGAGTTGAAAACTATAAAAATTTGAGAAGGAAAATTTGGTTGTGCATCCAGTTTAAAATTGGCAGTACATATCAAAAAAACCAACATCTTAGGTATAGCATAACAAATAAAAGCATTCCATTTTGCAAAGGAAGTAATTATTTTAAAATTTGGGGTTACTTTAGTTCAGAAAAAAACTCCTCAAAGATTCAAAATTCTCCATGACAGTGGGTGTGATGTGTCATGAGCCCCCAGCAGCTTGATAGGTGGGCTACTAAGGAGCTTGGATAGGGTAAAGAGGAGGTAAAGGTATTTTCCCCAGAGGAAAGTTGTCAAAATTAAGCTGTCTTTGAAAAGTAATTCAAGTCTGATGCATTGACAAATATCAATTAGACATAAAGAAAATCACTTATCATGTAAGATATGAAATTGCTATCACTTTGGCATTTTAAATTCCAATATATAAACATTCAAATATATGTTGGGGGGATTTGCAACCAGGCTGGTTTCTACACTGTCTAAGCAGGGTTTTTCCATCAGGGCTAAACTGTACATTGATCAGTTTATGCACATTTTCCCTCTTAGAGTTGCCTAGCCCAATTCCCTTTGGAACTGTTTTGGGGTTTGGGGTTTTGGTTTCTTGTTTGGATTTTTGGTTTTTTTTACAGGTGACAATATAACATTGGGACTATACAGAGGTGAGCAGGATTGGAGAGCAATTGGGAGAACTTGTCACTTTTTTAAGTTCCCCAAGCGTTGCATTAAGATGAGGCGGTAAAATACAAACTATGATCCTTTCAGCTTTTATCCTGGCATGTTTGGGTATACCCAAGGTACACATAAAGCTTTCTTCTCAAGGATATCTAGAGGTCTTCCTAAACCTGCAAATCTTAAGTATTCTGCATTTCAAAATACGCTTGTTTGAAGTACATAACAGGAGAGACTAGCTGAAATCCTTGAATTAGCCTAGGAATTGTTTGGTTTCAGTTATTTGCAGAGTAATACCAATAGATCTCTTTATGTGGATTTTGTGGTTGATGGGGCCTTCCTAAAATATGCCATATCACAGGGAACTGAAATATTTGCAAATAGAAATCCCTGCTGGTAATCATCCCAGAGCAGGGGTTTTTTTCACTCTTTCTTATAATTCTCCTAGTAATTCCAAACAGTAATGTTCTCCTGTTCTTTCTCATATCCATTACTTTTATAAATAAACCTTACCAAATACCTTAACAAGGATAAACAGAATTTTTGAATGCTTTCAGTTAAGGCACTTTGCAAAGAGACAGGCAAATACAAATAAAACTAAAGTACTCCAAAATACAAACTATATTAGAACTGAGAGTCAATAATGGTCAGACTAAATCTTGGAAATTGAAACTCTGGGATAGGTTTATGCTTTCAGCTTCACTTGCCTCAGAACTTCTTCAGTGCATTTGTATTTTGAAGATTTTACAAAACTCTTGTATATTTTAAAAGCAGTTGCTACAGGTTGTCCCTCAACCCTTCTCATTCCAGGAGACGATGTCTAAAGCAAGGGACAGGGAACATGCCTGAACCTTAAAAGTTCTGGTAACAGTAGTTTTTGCTGTTTAGTGACCATCATAGTCCTACAGCAAGACAGATTTCTTTGAGCTCCAGGTTTAATTTTCTAATCTATGTGCTATATAAAAACACTTCCATGGTATAAGGAATATGTTTACAAGCTGTGGGAACAGAAACTATTCTTTTCCTTCAGGAATGATGCCTAAGGCTGGTTTATCAAAGCAACTTTTCTTCAAAAATTGAGATCAAACTGATTTGTTTAACAGAAAGTGTTTAAGGATTTTTATTTTCTTCCCAAGCTAAAAAGGACATGCTAAAATATATAATCACTATATAATATATATATAATATATTTTATATAATATATAATCACTATTTTGTTTCTGTTTGTGACTAAAATAGTCACAAAAGAGTCTTCATAAATTAACATGTCCAGGGGCAACAAAATATTATGCAGTCAGTATTATACATATATGCAGTCACTATATGCAGTCAGTATTACAGGGTAATAGTACAACATTTACTTCACTGTTCCTTTTTTATTTTTTAATTCTAGCAAGACAAGGCTTCAGCTGTTTACAGATAGCATTAATAATTACAAATACCATGAATAGTTAAAGTTCTGAAAGTTGTTTTGATCACTCACATGGTATTTATGTCTGTTCCTAATCTCTGAAAGAAACGTAGTTCAAATTCTGAACACTTTAGGTGCATAACTAGCATTAATAATTAAAGATGTAACTACACACTACATAAATTAATAAAGGATGAATGCACAGGCAGATGACTGTTCTTGCGCATTTTGTGATGATCTTAATTCAGCGTTTAAATTCTGCCCAATTCCTTCAGCTTCTTAATTTCTATATTTGTCATGGCTATTGTCATTTAGAGAAAAAAGAAAAAGCATAAACTACAGCAGATTATTATAGTAGCACACTGATGCTGTAGCTTTCAGCATAGGCAAGTAGCAGAAATAGATACTTCCATTTACCATATGGCAAAAAAAAACCCAAACAGAGACACAGAGAGAGAGGTGACTTGAAAGACATGTCCCTGGTACAGCCAATGGCTTGTTCAGAATGTTATGTGTAAGACTCTTTGTTACACCGGGTTAAAAGCTTTTGCCAGTTTACTAGGCAGGGAGAAGTGAAATCTGATCCTTACAGTTTAGGCTATTAATTCTCTGACACTAAGATATTTAAATATCTATTGTTCCTGATCATCCATGGAGGCTGCTAGAGTAGGCCTGCAGCTCTTAAAATTTTCTTCCAGAGAAACTGGGAATGTAGGAGGAAGATCAGAAGGAGTGGAAGTGGGGATGGAGTGCAACATGTCCTGCCTTAATGCAGAGTTAAGATATCAGCAGAATATTATGTGGGTCTGGGTGTTAGGGAACATATACAGTTTCCACGCTATAGAGAAAGCAGGCTGTCAAATGAAGCACATAAATTTCTTACACAGTTGAGGAAAAGACACTGATGTCTTTGAAGAGCTCCAGAGGGAGATCCATCCAATTAAGTGCAGGCATTTAAGAAACTTAAGACAATGAAAAGAGAAATGTGCCTCTTTACTCATCATTCTCACTTCCAAAAATTTATACAAGGAGATTTATTTGTTGCTCTGACAGTGTCCTTATGTCACTTTGACAAGCTTCTTATAATTGAAATGCTACAACCCACAGCCCGTTCAAAACAAGGGGAGACAAAACATTAAAACTGAGCAATGTGCATGTACTATAAATTATACCTGGAGCTAGTTTTATCTAGTCACCAAGCATAATGGTATTCAACTGCGTACTCAAACTTAGTCCCACCTCCCTTTAACTTTGGCCAACTCAAAACTTAAAAAAACATATATAATTCCTTGTGTTACACTGTAGTTTTCATTACAGAGGTATTTTGTTTCCTTCCTCATTTCCAATGATTTTTTTTTCAGAAAAGATTTTCAAAAATGCACTCATCTGCACCAATTTTTCCACAAAAAAATAATTTTCTTTTATGTGACTGTTTTTAATTCACTATTCTTCCCCTGCCTAACATCCAGAAAGGGACTAACTAAATCCCTGTCTTGATCCTTGGCCGTGAGAGACAGGCATATAATGAAGTTCACTGCACTCCCTGAGTGTTCTGCAAGGAGTAACCTGCAAGGCCGACACCTAAACAGAAGCTGTTGAGAAACGCCGTTGCTGCTTATGAAAAAATAAGAGCATGTGGGTTGAATGATTTGAATCCTATAAAATCAGCAAATAAGCTTTGAACAACCACTGTAATGTATTTTTCTTCAGTTTCTTGATCAGAATTGCCCTTCATAACAGGGGGAAAAAAAAGTCATTTATAAAATCAAGCATCACAGAATAGAAAGTGAAAATTTATTGACCTACTGTTTCTACAGAATTCACCTAATAACCCCATGATGATTATCTCAGAAAAGTAATTAATTGTTCCAAAATGCTTTTCAGATTTAAGATTACCACCCTGACATTCTGCAGAATTAATGCCTCCTGCCTCACCCCTTTCAGGACCTCCTGGTCACAAAACTATTTCACACCTCTCACTGCTTTCCACCATACTCCAGTCCTCTCCTGTTCTTGCATTATCTCCAGTTTCTACTTCCTGCTATCTTCCCAACACTGCCAATCTCTTCTCTACTTCCCTTCCCTCAGAATGTCCCCAGGTCCCCTCCGTGACTCCAGCAAGGGACAATCAATCTGTGCTTTACCTAGTGGTACCTTCCCACTGTCTGTGAATTAGCACACATAAATAAGTTCATCAGTAGCTACTCAAAAATTATATTGACTATTATCTCACCCTTAATTTTATAGTGGGCCATCACTTTGTCTCTTGTACAGTCTAAATTTTGATTAAACTTGGTTGTCTCTGACATTTCTTCCCATCTTTCCAACTGGCTTGAAGATATCTGAACTTTTCAAAAGTTGTGGGAGAAATGTCACAGCAGCTGAGCAATGCAAAGCCAGAACAGCATGACTTTGTTCTCTTAAAACACTAAGGGAAAAAAAAAATAATAAAAAAAAAGATAAAATTTTAAGTGCAATGGTCTTACGGTAGCAACCGTAGCCTTGAAAATATCTCTGCAGAGGGACACTCCACAACCCCTCTGGGCCATCTGTTCCAGTGCTTGGTGACCCGCACAGAAGTCTTCCCTCATATTCAGGTGGAACTTCCCGTGCATCAGTTTCTGCCCCTTGCCTCTTGTCCTATTGCTTGGCAGCATGGAGCACAGCCTGGTCCATTCTCTGATCCCTCCCTTCAGATACCCCTAGACATTGACGAAGTCCCTCTCAGTTGTCTCTTCTCAAGGCTGAACAGAGCCAGTTCCTTCAGCCTTTCGTTGTAAGAGAGGTGCTCCAGTCCCTTGATAAACTTCGCCACCCTCCGCTGGAGAGATGCTCCCAGTCCCTCGGAACCCTTCGCTGGATCCGCTCCAGGACTCTCTGTCTCTCTTGCTCTGAGGAGCCCAGAAATGAAAGATCTGCTTGTCTTTACTTTTTAGCCTTGTGCACCTCTGCTTAGCTATGCAGCTGTGAAAAATAAGGTTCACCGTTTTGGGAGAATTTAAAAGGTTTAATAGAAAGGCAATACGAGACAAACATAAAGCAAAGGGTTAAAACGGCCGGGTGCTTGGCATGCTGCCAAGAGCACATGGGAGCTTCGAGAACACCCCTTTAAATACATTTTACAATACATAATTTGTTACATATTCATAGACCTTGATACATAGTCAACTGTTTCTGGGAACTGTTTAGCATGGCCACTCCTTGGGTCCGCCTTTTTAGAGCATGCGTGTTCCTTGGCTTGTGGTTTTAATCCTGTATTATTTTTTAATTTGGGTGGTGGTCCCGGCCTTTGGCAGCCGGTGAGTGTTGATAATTGTCCTGTCAGCTGCAGGGTCCCCATCACACATTCACGGGCTGTTATTTCAACTAAGCGGGTAGTTTAAGCATACTATCTTTAAAAACTTATGTCTAACTTTTGCTATTAGCAGAGAGAAGAAAAAGAAGAATAAAAACTATATCCATATAGAAATGCTATTTTAACATTATACATATAGCATTTATCCTAATATTTGCAAAGAGCCAACAACATGTCATGGACTTATAACACAGCCAAGGCATCAGCAGCAGCCTCCGCACGCCCAGCCAAGGCATGAGGCAGGTCTTCCCAGCTGAAGAGCTCTGACATACGCAGAACCTGAGGCAGGGCGCAAGAAGTCACTTCTCGGAGGGGAGAATTTTCACACCACGGAGGAGGCTCTCAGGGCAAGCCTGGGGCAGGGCCAGCTCGGCCGCCCCTCAGGCCCCGAGCACTCCGCCGGCCCCTCGTCCTCGCCGCTACGGGGCAACAGAGACGGGCCCAGCGCTCCCACGGGCAAGCGGGCGGCTGTCCGGGGCTCAGCCTCGCCCCCTGCAGGAGCCGTTCCCTGCTGGCACAGCTTTTCTCCTCCCAGAGCCCGAGCGGGCGACGCCTCCCGGTGC
>VXBI01011926.1:619760-728302 GCA_013397375.1 Toxostoma redivivum
TGTAAAATAATGCTTCCTCCAAGAGAAGGATCGGGAAAAGCAACACTTTTGTTTGGGGTGGGAGGGGGTTGTTTTTGTTGTCTGGTTGGTAGGTTTTGTTTTGGATTTGATTTTGTGTGTGTGTGAAGTATGCTACTCACAGTAATTCGGAGGATCTGAAAAAATCTGGTGGCCTCCAGGTCATAATGCTCACAAATTAGTTTTTTATTGGAGAAGCCCTTTCTTTGTTCTTTCTCCTCTGTATGACTTTCGGAGGAAGAAGCTTTTTGTGCAGCCTTTCGTGGGATGGTGCTGCTGTCTCGTGTCCCAGTCCCAGGGAGGTTCCCTGCTGCTGCAAGAGCTGCTGTTGCAAAATTTGGGTTTTTTGCAAATCTCGCGTGACGTTTTGAGAGTGCGTGTCAAACCAATTAAAGCATGTGTCAGCTCTCATTTTATGTGAAGATACCGTGGTGTTTATAAGACTTGCAGGTGCATGTTATTTTGGGACAACCACAACAACTCCGTGGAACTACATGGGTGTAATAAAATAATATGATGGTTTGAATTGGAAGGGACCCTAAAGATCATTTTGTTCCAACACTGCTGCTGTGGGCAGGAGCACCTTACACTACACCAGATTGCTGAAAGCTCCATCTGATCTGGCCATGAACACTTCCAGGGATGGAGCATCCACAACTTCTCTGGGCAACTTGTTCCACTGTTTTGCCACCCTCACAGTCATGTGAGGAAACTTGGATGAATCTCTTGTGCACATGAGCTATAACTTGTCTTTTTTTTTTTTTTTCATTATTTAACAGATCAGTTATCATGGGTCTAATGTGAGATAATACTGCGATGTTTTAGCAACTGTAGTTGGATTTCCTGAAGAGTGATGTAGTTTTCGCATTGTGCGAACTTTTGAAACGTTAGCAATATGAGCTACATAAATTTTGTTACTTTTGTTGCTCTAGAAATTTAAACAGTTTCAGGAATGGTTGTGGATTTTTAAAATGCATTCAAGCATCATTAAATACTTACTGGTATCTGAATTGTTTTGAATAATACTGAAGCACAGTGGTTAAACCTAGACACTTGGGTGTCAAACTTCCAGCGGAGATCTGGGAATCATGCCTAATTACTTCTCAGGGCCTGGGATTAATGGCCTCTCTTCATTGTTAGCTTGATGAAAATTGGTTCAGGATATAATTTAGAAGGTTTACATTATTTCAATTATCATCTATTCTCTTGTCCTCTCATAAATGTATGTTCTATCCATTGTCCCATCACCACCGATCCTTAGCCACTAAAATTAGCATCCCTTCTGCCAAGTTTTCTCATCTTTGTCCTTAAATATCCTTGAATTCCAGAAGGTGCCTTTTGTTCTTTCTTTGTTTCATTAATTTCAGATTCGTGTATACAAACAGCTTGCTAACATTAATATATCTTCTCATTAGTGTCTTGTAAGAACTTGGGCAGGGAACAATGTCAGGTTTGACAGAACTCCATGAATGCGTCGCAGTTTTAAAGAGGGAATCCTTTTAATCCTCTTTTGAGGGTTTTGTGTGGTAGCTTGTCATAAATATGGTGATAGTATTGCTGTGATTTTACTGGCGTTGTATTATCAATAGTGCTTTTATGAATTATGTTTCTGTGTGTCATGTAGGTACCAAAGAAGCAGCTTACTTTGAAAACAGTTGAAATTCCAAAGTTAGAGACAATCTCTAGTACCAGTTTTCTTGCAAATTCTTTTACTGTAGATATGGATTTTTAAAATTCCAGTAACTGAAAACAAGAATGTTGGTATTTTAAGATAAGAAAGTGTAAAGGTTATAGTTACCTACATCAATTTTTTTTATAAAATATGCTGGCACCTGGTGACTCTTTCTTTACAATTAGAAAATTGCTAGATATGATGAGATCTCTGTCTTACTTTTTACCATCTTAGTGTTTAGAATCTGCTCTGGAGTTCTTCAGGGAAACACTGACACTGATATTTTTAGAATAAATGACTCAGCTTGTGTGTTGGATTGCCAGGGCAGCCCTGGTGCCAGCACAGGGATTGATTCCCTGCTCTCAGTGCCTTGGAGTGCCCACACACCAAGCACCAACTTGTGTCCAAGTGAGTTCTGACAGTTGTGACTGATCACCGTGGCTGCCAGTGTGCAAAGGCAGCAGACAAAGCCTTGCTTAATTCAACTGCTGTATTAAACAAGATTATTGCTTTACCTATAAGTACCAAACAAAACCCCAGTTAACAGTGAAATAAGTCACCTGTGTGTGCTGTTTCACAGCTGGAGCTGACACGGCATGGGAGGAGGGCACCCACATTGGCTCCTTTTGCTCCAGGGGGAGTAGTGCTGCCCCTGCTCCCATTGGGACACACCACACAACTCTCATAATTCTGGGGCCAGTGACAAAAGTAAGGCAGAACTGCTTCCTCTGGAGGCTCCAGTGCTTTATGCTGTAGATAGGCCCATTGGTGGCTTTCCCCTAGCACTTCTGAAGGGTTTTTCCCAAGGTGAAAAACGTTCCCAAAATTGTTTTACCTTTCATAAGGTTTATGGATGAGATCTCCTGAGTGTTTTATGGATCACAAAATCATTTTCATTTAAAACACCCTATTGTTATCCCTTTCACCTGGTGTTACTCTTTTGTAGTTCATGTTACTTTTAACTATTGGTGTCCTTTTTTTCCAAGTTAATCAGGCCCATGTTCCTTGAGATCATGAACAGGAAAGGTTTAACAAAAGACTGGATGTGGCACTCAGTGCCATGGTGTGATGTTGACATGGTGATGTTCGGTCATAGGTTGGACCCTATGCACTCAGGATCTTTTCTAACCTAATTGATTTTGTCAACTCACAACCAGGGCATGGTCACAGCAGCCTGGACTGCCTCCAGTCTTAACCCCTTTAATGAGCTTATCCACTGCAGTGAGCACCAAGTCCAGTGGTGCTCTTCATCTGGTTGGTTTGTTCAATACCTGGACCAGGCATTGTCCTTGATGCACCCCAAGATTCTCCTGGATTTCTTACAGCTAGCTGTGTTGCTTTCCCAGCAAATGCCTAGGTGGTGGAAGTTCTCTGCTAGGATGAGGTCTTGGAGTGTGATGCTTTTTGTATCTGAAGCTGGAGGCCTTGTCCTTGGCCTCCCCCGATCAGACCCCAACCAGCAGGTGTCCTTTGTCGGTCCTGTCTTTGAATTTTTTACCCACAGGCTCTCAGCCTTTTTCTATCTGTTTTTCAGAGGCAGTTCTTCACAATCTATCCCTTTTCTAACACAGAGCACAAAACCCCTGCCCCTCCTCCCCTACATATCTCTTTTAGAAAACTCATAGCCTTTGACCACAGTTGTGTCCCAGCATCTTTCTATGTCTCTTTGCTATGTTGCAGTTTTCTAACTGCACCATGATTTCCAGCTCCACTTACTTGTTTCCCATGCCATATGCATAGGCATAGAGGCATTTCAGCTGAGCTGTGGGCTGCCTCTGCTTTGGGAGGAGCCTTCCCTATTTCCTCTGGGACTAATTACAGGTATTTCCCTCTTGTTTTCTAGAGTGTTGGTATCTTCTGGTTCTTCTCTGTCACTCAGAAGTATGTCCCCTTCCCCCTAAAGCATATAAAATTTATCAGGCCAAAGGTGAAGCTGAGCCCAGCTTTTACACATCCTGGACAGCTCTAACCACAATGTTTTTTAGAGAGAGAACTCTGTTTTTGGAAACTGGTTAAGTCCTACCCAATCTCAAAAGGTGCAACTAACCACATTGGGAAGAAAGATCTGTAAATTACTTATTCTGGTCTGTAACTTTTTGTGGGTTAGTGGCATGAGAGTCCTCAGTCTCATGGAACCCAGTCTGAAACATAGAATTTATTAGTCAAGAAGCACTGCAGGGAGATACCCACTGTGAACAGACACAAGTTGGTTACATTCTCCAAGGGAGTCATGGAAAGAGAGGATTTTGCAATTAGTAACTTTTCATGAAGAAATTAATTGTATCTCAATACCTATGTGTCTAAAGTACTTTGATTCATTGTCAGTAATTGTGGTGTGCAGATACAACTGCTGTTGCAGATGGTGCCGGACCGAATTAATATGGACAGTGTCAGGTATTTGACTACTGTTTGGTGCAGGTGTTTGGGATACTAGAAGTGCAGTTCACTTCTTCCACCTCACAAGGTGGAGGAAATGGTAGAATAGATAAATGATGAGCTGGCATCTGTTGTGAGGCAGCTGAAGACGGGATAACCCAAGAGGGTAATTCATGTGCTGAAACAGGAACAGATGTCAATTAAGACAACCTGTCTGGCCATTCAGGTGCCAGTTCTGTAGCATGTGTCATCAGTACAGGCTTGACAGTCTGTGAAATTTGGTGTTGCTTGACATCATAATTTGTGAGAAGGTGGAGATGCTGTGGAGAACTTAATCATTGGAGAAAACCCAAATTCGAATTTGATATTAAAATCAACTAGATGCCATTTTAAGTTGTCATTGTTTTTGTTTTGTTGTTTTTTTCTTTTTTTTTTTTTTTTTAATGAGAAGTTCAATACAAAACTAGTTGCTTTTGCTAGAAACAAAATGAAGCTGCAACAGAATTTTCATATTAGACTGTTCAGGTTACTGCACTTTAAAACTTCTGCAGTGTGGAACTGTTTTCCAAAACATTTTGCCCCAAACCTTGTCTTCAACTTGGTTCCTTTCTTCTCCCCTTCCAGTTTCTCTCATCTTGGGTGAAATACCATGCCAATGCAGTTTGTGGCCTTCAGGCCTAGGAATTTGCTTGAGTTTCTTCATCTGGGAAATTTTCCATAAACTTAATATGTGGAAGATTGCATTCATACAAGGGTTTCTGTCCTGTCCTTCCTAGATTAGAGCAATACTCCTTAAAAACTGATACAAGAACCCTTAAAAGAGAGATAGGACTTAAAAGTTTTATTTTCTCTCAATACAATGGACATTATCACTGTGCAAGATCAGTGTGTTGAATACAAATTAAAGGTCAAATTTGCCAATTTAGTGTCTGAAATATTAAAAGCAGTTATAAAAAAAAATTTAGTCAATTTCTGAGCTACTTTGACTTTGAAAAGTCAAGTAGTCAAATACATGTAATGAAGTAAGGGTTCCGTTACATTATTTTCTCATGGCTTCTTTGGGTTCCTTTTTCTCCCATGTTGTGCACCTATTAATCATTTAAAAAATCCAAGCATATATCCTTATTGTACTATATCTTGAAGTTAGTAGTTCATGGTATTTTTTATATTTTACTGTGTTCATTATTCAAAGACATAGTGATGTGCTTAAATAGACACATAAAATCGTAGAAATCCACACTTGACCTTAGTGAAAGAAAATTAAAGCAGGAGTGTGGGGCCACTGTAAGGGAAAACACAGAAAAGCCGGAAACCACCTTAAGTGTGTTTAAAATTCAATTTAGTTTGCTCTAGAGCATCAAAAAACACAGAAGGTTTCATCATTCATACAGGTATGGCTTGTGTCACTTCTGAAAACTTGTCTGAAGAAATCAGTAGCTTGAGGCAGAAGCCTTCATGCTGGAAAGCAGCAAAAAGAAACTGGCTGCACAGGAATGAAAATCAAAACTCCATACACAGACATATTTAAGAAGTGTAGTAAGTTTAGAGGGAAATTATTCATCTTGCAAACGGTGTTTCCTTTGAAACAGATTAACACATATCTTCATGTTAATATTTTTGTAGCTTTTCTTCTGCAAAACTGCTAAAGTCCTTACAGCCCCTCTTAAGTGAATATTTTGGGGATCAGAAGGATCCAGATTCCTTTAAATTTTGTGTGATATCCCTGAAGAGCTTTCATTTTCCCAGAAACCTACATGCATGGCCTTGCCTGCTGACTTGAGAGAAGGAAGAGACTTCCTTGATAATTTCAGATATATATCCATACAGTTCTTAGAAGTGAAAAGGTTGCTAACTGCTGAGTTTACTCACCTGTTTTCCAGGATGAAGGTGCCACAATTTAGTTGTCTATCCAACAGCTCTGTAAACACTTAAGCAACACTATAGTGGGATATTAAGGAATATTGCCTTTGAAATATTTTTTCTTCAATATAGAAGGCACACATAAATCTATTTTTGAAATGAAAGAGTCTTTTGTATTCTAATTTATTTTTTTTTAAGAATTTTGCATTGGGAATTAATCTGGCTTCCTCCCCCAGTCCCTGTAGGCAAAGCCATCAGTGACTGAGAGACCTTCTTTTATACAGAGATTCTTTTAAGAACAGAGGAGCCCCATCCATGCAGCAAGAGCAGAATATGATATTTGGTCCCTTAAATTGTTCCACAAAATCATTATTTACAGATCTCGGCTGTACATCAGAGAGAATTTTTATCTGAGCAGATTTAATAGGGAGGAGCATTAAATAGCATTGGTATTTTTTACTTGGAGGTTACTGATTTACTACCCGAAGTTGTACAATACATTAATTACCAGAACAATTGGACCTATTGAAGTTCTGAAGTGAAAGCCAGAAATTATCAGATAAATTTAGAGTTGTGTAATTTTCTCATAACCCTTCACTTGGAAAGCCTTTCTGCTTCCAGTATAGGATGAGGTCTGGCAGCAGGGTTAACCCTGACCCCTGAGTGTTCTATATGGACTTGTTCATTTCTGCCACATTCTTTCAGTTTAAATTTAGATTTGCTGGCAGCTATTATGCCTCTTGCAATAAGCCTCATGACCAAACACTGAAACAAATATGCCTTTCATAACGGATGTTTTTTTCCGAATAAGATTAGTGAAGAACACTCGAAAGCTGAAAAACAATGTGCAGAAGCCTTTGTTTCAAAAGGCACTAACCTTTGAATGTCTGGAATGTATTTTCTTCTCGGTGTTAGAAAAGAGCAAGTAAGTGTTTAGATGATTGGGCACAATCTTGCACCTTGTTTTATCTCTAATTTGTTGACATTTCATTGGTAGTAATGAAATTTCAGCTATGTGAATGAATAGAGAGTCAGGATGCATATGAATGTATACATGCAACAAAGTCATTAAGCTGTTCTAAAATAGACTGTGGTTGCTGTAGGAAGTAGCAACATAGAACTAAGTTTTATGTTTGGCTGTTTGCTAATATATCTTAGTAAATCTTATTTGTTGAGTTAATTCTTCTATGCAATAGCTATCTTAAGCACAATAGCTGCATCTGTAACTGATTTTAGGAAGTTACCACTTAATTTTCTATTTTCCATGGAGGATGATGCTTGTTCTATGATTACAGGTTTTTTAATCTAGCGTGAGTATGTGGGACTTGAAAATCTATATGGCAAAGGAGTTCACTTTCAAGTGCAATAATTTGTTCTTGGCCTAGGGTATGCCATGATCTTCATAGACAATGTTTCTCTACTTTGAAACACTTGTTTAACAAAGGATTCTCACTTTCTACAACTGCTCATCTGTCTAGGACAGGACATGAGGAAATGGTCTCAAATTGCACCATGGAAGATTTAGAATGGATATTAGGAGATTTTTATATTTTTTTTCCACTAAAGGGGTTGTCAAGCATTGGAACAGGCTGCCCAGGGAAGTGGTGGAGTCACCATCCCTGGAGGTGTTCAAAAGATGTGTAGCTGTGGCACTGAGGGACATGGTTTAGTGGTAGACTTTGCAGTGCTGGGCTAGCAGTTGGATTTGATGATGCTAAAGGTCTTTTCCAAATTAAATGATTCTGTGTTCTAAGATAGCATGTAAAAAGTGTTTCTGTAAAGCACTTCTGTCACTATGCTTTCAAGGTTCTTCAAAAGGTAACAGCGTTCCTATGCATTGCTGAATGGCTATGGCTCCAACAAAGAAAGACCTTGAGAATATATGGAAAGGAGTGTTCTCCCTGTAACCTTTTAGGGAAAAAAACAATGAATAAAGCATGCTGTGATTCTCTAGATAATTTAAAGTGATTTTTTTTTTCTTCTGAAGGGCAAGACACAAAAGCTTCCAAAGGCGCCCTGACCCTACTTGCCTCTGCAGTTGCTATGGGCAGGAAACACTGGTACTCAGATCCTCAGAGCACTTTGATAGTGTCCAACCTAGTTGCTGGGGCTGAACACTGTGGAGCTGTGTTTCTCATGAATGGATTAGGCAAAATTTATTCACTGGCTAGAAATCCTACTGTGCAGGCTGTATATTTTTGAATGTAAGTAGCATCATGTTTTTTCTGTTTAGCAGGAATTTCAGGCAACCTTTGAAATACGTAGCCAATCAGCATTTGTTCCAAATGGTGCTTTTGTGCCAAATTTCCAGTTAGTGAATGGCATTTGTTAACTAGGCCCATTTGGCTTTATCTTCAATGATAATGAAACCCCATCTTTTTCCTCATCCCCTTAATAGACACAATATAGAGTTTTACTGAACTAAAAAAAAAAAATAACAGAATGGAGAACACTAGGAGATTTATGGTTTGGTGAAACTCCTTAGGACTTGTATTTTTTAGAAGTGACTGTGATTTGAATTCTATAGAATTAAAACAAGAAATTTATAAAAATAAGGGGATTTGGTTCATACAGTTGTTTGAAAGAACATTAGTGAATATTGGAGGTAGTGCTCCAGTAGGTAAATATTTGTTGAGATAAAGGGGGAAAGTGCTTCCCTGTGCATGGAGCTGTACTTTTTATTGTAATGCAATATCATGTGTGCTGTCACATACATTTGGAGTCTTAGAAATTTTTTTAATTCTTCATGAATTTTTATCTTTCCATTTTTTATCGAAAATGATAAATTGGAGACACCTCTCAAACACCCCTCAAAATACTCTTTTTTTTTGTCCCAGAACAGGAAGTGATCTGTTTCAACATGTGGAAGTTGCTCCTGTGTCTTATTATACTCAGAAATCCAAACTTCTAAAGTAACCTTCAATGCTTGTCACCTGGCAAGAATTTTTGCATAGCTCACAGAAATCAAACACATTTTACTCATTTCCCTATGTGATTGTGGCTTAAGAATTGTTTACTATTGTTAAGTAAGAAAACATATTCTTGCAGCCCCTTTTTCATAAATTGCATTTTAACTGTGTTGAGAAATAGAACAATCATATTAGATTTTCACAGAATTTATACATTATTTTTTATGGAATTTAGGCGGCTTTCCATGTTTTGTCCTCGTTGAGTCTTTTTTGAGCGCTCTTTAGTATTGGAAAGATCAGTATGTGAGGAAGCAAAACCACAGGAAAGCATTTCTTTTGTTTACAAATGAGTGTTGTGGACATATATCAATATGCTCATTTCCTGTATGAAGTCATTTCACTCAGAATGGATTCAATATGAGAAGTGTCTTTTGATACTCAGTTTCTGTGGAATGTCCTGTAGTTTACTTGGAAATAGTTGGGAAGACAATGGGAAGCAATCAAAGTATCTCTTTAAATAATTTTAATAGCTGTAGAGTTCAAGTACAGCTTAGCACTTATAACAGCATTTCAGGCAAAGTACTCAGAGATTGTAAAAAATTGTGAAATTTTAAATAAAGATTTGGAAAAGTAAAAATTGGGATATTTGTTTTTCTGTGCTTTGAAACAATCCCTATGAAGATCATACTAGCCCTTCTGAAGGGAACACGTCTGTGGCTAATATGGGACTCAGTGTCTGATGATTTGGGACCTTAGTTACTGTGGAGAAGATGAGTAATTCCATTAGTAATAATATATGTCAGTATGATTGTGGAGTGAATCTCCTGGATTCTATTTGTAAAGGTTTTTTCCCTACAATAAAGAGACAATTACAGTTATCTTTCTGTCCCACTTGTGAAACCCTCCTAAGGAAACAAAGCACCATAAAGATTTATCAGGTAAGAGTAATAACGGTACTCAGCTATCTCCCCTAGGTTTTGAGGAGTGTTGGTTATGATGCTCTTAGGATTATGGCAGGATGAAAATGCATTATTACTGTTTGTCTGCTCATGCTCACTATGGTATCTTCTGTGCAAAGATATGTACTGTTTGTGAAAGGAAGGAAGATGAAAGAACTGAAGTAGCTTCAGGACATCTGAGGAGCAGTAGCTGCCTGTGTTGACAGGGAGGTCAGTGTGACTGGTTTTTATAGTGAATCATTAGAAGTGATGTGAATAAGGAAAACAAGGCATAATGCAGCAGTATGCATAGGGACCACCATGGAAAAGTGCTTAAGGAGAGCACTGGAAAAGATTTTGAGGAAACTAAGGAAGAAGAAAAGCATCTTTGTCGATTACATTACAATGGATTAAAATTTTTGTAATACAGTAAAGCTCTTCAGATAAAAAGGAAAGATGCATCCTAGTGATAAAATGAACAATAAAGTATTCCCACCATATGGGCAGAGGATTTTACAGGTCTAGAATTATAGTAAGGATATAATACAGTGCACATGATGGCATTCAATATTCTGGTTCCTGTTGGCAACAAGCAGTCAGTGGAGAGATGCTGAAATAGAAGTGGCTTAAGAAGAGGCATTAAAGTAACTTTAGTTTTAGTCTTGGTTCTGCTTAGCTTGAAATAGCAGTGGATCACCCAAGCTGAAGTGTTAGAAAGCCATTCAGATATACAAAAGTGATTTGAGTATGTAGACCAGCTATGAATATGTGTCATCAGGATTGGAGTGATAATTGAAGCTTTCTAAATGGAAAAAATGTTGCTTAAGGACGGGGAAAGAACTAGTCAACTTTTTCCTTGGGGGCTGGAAGAGAAAATAAGCACCTTCAAGTTACAAACAGTTTGAATATTTTAAGTCTTCATGTATGTTTGATTTCTTTTAGACCCAACCAGAAAAAGAATCTGAATGGCCAGACTCTATGTCGTGGCTTATGAAGAAACTGGAACAGTTGAACTTAGATATTGAAGAAGCTCTGAGTGCTGGATCCTCTCCCTCCAGTACTCCTTCTTCTAAAAGGCACAAGCAACTGGTAAGAATGTGTGTTTGTCATATGGTACATTCTCTAAGATTTAGCTACAACACTCCTCAAGCCATAGTTTTCAGATTCAACTGTTTCTGAATAGGCTGAGGAGCTTACGTGTTAGGGTGAAATTAAAAATTTTCACTCAATAAAATGAAACCTCTAATTTCATTAGGTAACTAAAGGTCAAATAACCAGAACTGTGATAGGGTGAAACTTGTAAGTTTTCTATCAGTATGGCTTAAAATCATTAAATATCTTTTTTTATTTTTTCCTAGGAATATTTGCTTGCATGTTTTTCAGATTGTTAACTTAAGTGCTAGGCTATTAATATTTGTTATATTTATTAAAAGATATAACAGCAAGTGAGACACATTAAGAGTTGAACCCCAGGACAACTAGATTCTTTCTGTCTTTCTGTCTTTCTGTCTTTCTGTCTTTCTGTCTTTCTGTCTTTCTGTCTTTCTGTCTTTCTGTCTTTCTGTCTTTCTTATAGTTTATTTAGAGCTGCAATCCTCTAGTTAAGAATATTTTGTGATGACAGGTGTCATCATTTGATGACAAACAGTTTCTCAAGCTTATTTTTTTAGGGCAAAGAGGATTAAAGAAGCAATTATGTTATTTTATTAATTTTTGAATAAGCAAGGTTTTTATATAACCAATTAATGGAGAATGACCAGCATGAGAAATAGAAGTTTGTTGTCTGCTTCAGGCTATGATTAAACTCAGTTCTTAAGACAGAATTATGTGGAATTCGTGGAAGGTGATCTTTTGTGAATGCTTTTGCTGTCACTGCTGCTTCATTTTGTAAAAGTAAATTCCTAAAGTAAGCATCTTCGTGGATCATCACAATGTAAATGTTAATGTCTCTCTAGGTGGGATGTTCAGAATCTTGCACTGTCTCTCATTTCTTTCTTACTGTACGTGTCAGCCAGTCAGAACCAGCTCTGTCCAACTGAATTAATTTCAAAATTAATTTGCCTATTAAGGGACAATGTTCTGTCTTCTTGCGGGAGAATGCTCAATGTCTTCTGTCAAAATACAGTGGCAGTGTATTCTGCTTTTCTGTCTGAAAGTGAAATCCCAGCCTTCAGAGTTTAAACACTTCCCATTGTGAGACAGTCCGGTGACCAGTGATCCAAAAACCCATTATTTTATGGCTGTGCCTATTCTACTAAAGTAAAATGTGTGGTTTGGTTAGGCATCCTTCTTTTTCCATGATGGCTTGAAGACTATAGGATACGACTTCAAATCCTTTGCTGAAGCATTCAGTGAAGGGCATATTGCATATAAACTGCAGAAAATCTAAATAGGTGACATTTTCAAATAAACTTTGATGCATAAGAGCAGCATCATTAGAAATGGTTGCACAGAGAATGCCATCCTAGATGCTTGCACTTCTCTTCCTGAGGCCTAGTCCTGAGACATCTTCTGAGTACAGAGAGGCCAGGACTTTCATCACAGCCTTTTTCCTGGGGCATATGCTCCCTCCAAAAGCCTTTGCTAGGGTGTTAGGATGTTCCCAACACCAGCACTAAAGTTGTTTTGCTTAATATGATGTTTATCATACCTCTTTATCAAGCCACATCTTCTTCCTACTCTAAAGAATAGAAGACATCTCTTCATTTTGGTTGGCTGTGGATAGGTAAATATGTGAGTCAGCTACATTTTATTGTAGCCTTATTTGTCAAACTAGAAATTGCCTTTAAACCTCCAAGAGCCAATTTCAATACAAAAGTTGCACAGGTCACTTAATACAAAGTCTTTCTGATGAGACTAGCAAGATCAGAGCAAGTAAAGAGTCTTGGAAAATCTGTTGTGGAACTGATGATGGGATACCATTTGCTGTCTCCTGCAAAAGAATTTGTAGAGCAAGAAGATAATCTGCTCTGATTTAAATATTAATGAATAATTTGCCTGAGAATGGGTGGCCTTAATTTTACTTTATAGTCGAAGAAGAGATGGATCGTCATAAATATCTCCATAAAGGTACTGTGAAGAAACAGACACCACAGATCTCAAAATGACAGTTGCAGTGGAAAAAATAACAGTCTGGTTTTCACACAAGTTGTATGAGTAGTTTACATTCAATCAGTTCATGCTATTTGTACCATATTTCTGACTATAGCTTGTAATTTGTTCCACACATATCAAATGTTTTCTTCTTATCACTTACCATGAAACTTGAATCAAAGGAAGGCCTCTCTCAAACATATGTATACTAGTAACTATGTAAATTTGGCTTGCTATAAAATGAACCACTTTTGTGTTCTTCATGTGGTTTTATCCTCAACTGGGTACTGACACAAGAAATTATGATTGACAGTAGTTTTGGGTGAACTGTTCAAAGAGTAAAGCTACTTTGGAGACCTGATATCTCCAAAGCAGGTGACTACTGTATGAGTGGAAACATGGTTTGTTGGAGCTGGTGCTCAGAAAGTTGTTCTCTTGAGGATGGGAACAATTTTTAACAGACGACAGAGTTATTTCTTATGGCAAATGCTCTATCTCAAATATATTTTGTAATTTAATCACTTGGTTGAGCCAGTCAGTTTTCTACTGAAGGATTTTTCACCTGTTCATGGAAGTAATTCTTTGATTTTTTTTTTTTTTTTACTCTTTGCATTTTCCTGTTGTGAAGGTATCTGTAATTAATAATACTCATTTAAACAGATTTTTTTTTTAATGGAAGAAGCCAAAATATGTGCTAATGAAAACCAACTGAATGAATAAATATTATGGGACTTACTGGGTGAGAGTAGGGAGTCTTGCAGTATTTTGGTGATCAAATTCAAGGTATTTTCTAAAACATAATAACTTTTGCATGAATGCTAAGGGATGACTTGCTTCTACATCTGTGTAAAGTACAAATTACTACTGGTCATTTGTTTTGTTGGCAGATATTCCAAGGAAGTAGCACTGAATGGATTCCTCGGTAGCTGATCCAGAGAAGATGTTAAAAATAATTGACTACAATGAAATTATTTTCTGAAACATTGTCTGATCAAAGATATAAATATATTATTTAAATTCAAAAAGCTGTACTGTCTGAATGTACTAACAGCGAAACTGCTAGTTTCAGAAAAACATATTTAATAGTTCCACTCTTGTAAAATCTGTACCTTTCCTATGGAAAAAAAATCTTTATTAGCAGTATAGGAGGCACTTTGTAAACGAAATATCAGAGATTAAATCAAATGTATCTGTTTCATTGCCACTTAGAATCTTGTAGTCAGTTTCAGTACAGAAAAGGCAGGAGATCTTAAGAACCACTTTTTTTTTTTCTTTGTTTTCGTCCTTTATTACTCATGAATTACAGGGAAATCCTGTTTGATTATAGTTACTCCGTCTTATATTAGAGATACGACTTTTCTTGAACAAAACCTTTCCTTTAACTTATGCATTCATTTAATTCTTTTGCATTAGTATATTGTCTTCAAACATTTTTGGGGCTGCAGAGTAATTATTTTGTCACCTTTTGAAAGCCTCCTCATTTTACATCCCTACAAAATATACTAGCTGGGAACTGGGCACTTGCTGTTAAAGATCAGCAGCACATTTGTCACTTTGTGAGGGGGAAGAGCCTGAAATTGGGCTGATTAGAATGACTGCACCCAACGCCTTAGGACTGCCCTGCAGTGCACCCTGTTTCCCTGATTGTCTGTAGTATGAATTCTGTTGGATTGCAACATGCGTTGCTTCTTGCTTACTCACCCAGTTATCCTGGGCAAACCAGGATGTGTGAAACGTGGGGGAATGTTGTGCAGTTGGTCTCTTCCTGACACTGCATTCAGTGTGGCCCCAGAGTTAGGATATTTACCTTTTAAAAAATGGTGTGGGAGTGGAACAGCTGAGTGAGAACTCCCCAGGTTTTGAGGAATAAGGAAAAAATTATTTGAAAAGTTCCAAATCTGGAATTTGAAAATGGGAATTTGCTGTGTCTCTTTTTAATATACAAAAGTTAACATGAAATAAAGTAAAATATGTTTAAAAATAATTTTAATAAAGCCATTTCTCTTTCTACAAAGTGATTCAGTTCCTTTAAGTTTAGGGAATGTGTACTGTTATTGATTAGTTCTCCAGTTGTGTATACTGGAAGTTAGTGAAGTGACTTCCCACTGGATGTCTAGCTTAGCAAAGTGTAAAAATGATGCAGCAGGTGCTTTAAAACAAACAAAAAAAATATTGAAATTATATGTTTGCCTTACATCAGAGGGGAAAAAGGCTTTGAAAAGATAAAATTCCAAAGTTTTTATCTTAGAGTTCACATTTAAAATATTTCTGACTTTATTTATAGGGTTTAAAAATTCTCTTACAGTCCCCTGTTCAAGTAGAGACAGGCCTTTATGGAGATCAAGAAAAAGGATCTTGGAGAAATAGAAGAGGAGACTACCAGGATCTAAATTGTTTACCTTACCAAGTGTCAACTGGAGCACGACCTAAAACTGATGTAAGTAGCTACAACATTATCTGACTCACAGGTTCAGTAACCTCAAAATTTACTATGTATCATTATCTGTGCATTTCTTCTAAATAATTTGTTCTGCACATACCAAATGTTTGATTCTTGCAAATATTGTACTACATGGAGGAGTTTGGTTTGCAAAGCAGGTACAGATAAAAGTTAAGTTGGACTTCAGTTAATGAGGCTCCAGGGCTGTGGAGTTCATCTAATCTGATTTTAGACCACTAATGAAAACTTCTATATCTGAACTAGTCACTTGGATCATCTCCATAGTCAATGGAAATAAACAGGCATTTCTCAAGAGTAATTCATCTTGGGGTAACATGTAATGAATTCCAGGCATCAGAGCCATTACCACAGTTTTTTCTTCATGGCTTATTTTAGAAGTACTCTCTTAGGATTTTTTAGCTTGGCAGTTGGCTATGCCCAATTCATGGTGAATTCTGCACTTCATTCTCTGCAAGCCTGAGTGCTCAGCTCTGGAGTTTTGTTTAAATCCTATTTCTAAACAATAATAGCAATATTTACTAGGGTATTTGTTGTTTTGGTTTTTTTTTTTTAATAAGATGATGGCTGCTGCCTGCAATAAAGTCCATCAAAACCCATCAGAATGTTTTCTCAAAAGGCTTTGATTTACTTTCCCAATAGCTAAATGTAAGCTACTTTAGAATCAGTGTCTTCGTTTGGAAATATAGATGGTTTCTGTCTCCCTGTTTAAAATTACTTGTGTGCCAGCAGTACTTGTGATCATCATACAACGTAAAAAGTGGCTGCACTGGATTGAATCAAAAGTACTTATTGCCCTCTATCCTCTCTTTGGCTGTGGCCAATGTTGGATGTTCAGGAAAGATGTGTAAGACATAGTAAGCAGATAATAAGCCACCTCAACTTCCTTTGAGGCATTGTATCATGCAGGCAGATTGAAGACAGACACTACACTGCATTTCTGTAATTAATAGCCCCTAAAAGTCTTTTTTTACTCTAATTGTTCTTTTTGCACTAATTTCTATTTGTTTGTTCTTTTTATATTCAATGTCTTGTAGCAATTATTTCCAAAGTTCAGTTGGGGAATAGGTGATACAACACCTTTTCCTTATTGTTAATTTGTTACTGAATTATTATTTTGGCTGTAATTCTTGTACTGACAAAAACTGAATCTCAGGCATCTGTGGGAAGTAGTGAATACCCGAGATTGGTTTTGTTTGTTTTCTTCTATTTCTCCAGCAAGTGACTATATTTATCATTGATTTACATTTTTCTGCTTATTTTACAATCATTCAACATCATGAGGTCCTCTTGCAGCAATATGCAGTCAGTTTTTGTTTTTATGAACCTCTGTAGTTGAATATCATCAGAAAACTCTGTCCCTTTTTATTCCTCCATTTTCCAGTTCACTTGTAAGTATACAGGAAACATATCCATGAGACTGTCAGGTAATATTCATCCACTGAAAAAGAAAATAATTATTCTTAACCTTCTTTTTTCACTTTTAGTTAGCAATGAAAATCCATTTTTATTTATTGACATCTTTTTTGTAGTTCCTACTTCATAGTATAGTTTGAGTTTGATAGTCAATTTCATCAGAAGTTTTTTGAAATGGAAGTGTAGCAGTCAAATTGCCTGTATCTGCACAATCATTCAAAGAAGTTGGCCTCCAAAATCCTTGTTATTCTAACCCATTATCCTGAGTTAATGTCCATGTGTTCTTAAGCATATACTTTCTGCCAGTTTTCTGCTATTCATATCAGTTCTACTAGCATCTCTTCCACAAATTATCTCAGAGGTATTTTCTGACAGTGGCATCACATTTGCCACCCCTTTTCCTCCTATCCCTAAGACAATGGATGTTAGCAGTAATTACACATTAAGCCAACATCTCAGCAGTTCTCTTTCCCCAAACAAGGTCCTTATTTTAAGTTATCCTATGCAATTTTGATTAAAGTAAAATCTATTATAATAAAGAGATCTTGAACACTGTTGTATTCATCTACCAAAGAATGATATGCAGACCATCGTAAAAATTCTCTATTTCATTAAATGAACCTACTCCAGTGCACTGAAAAGGAAATTTGAAGGTTGGCTCCGTTTGCTTGCTAATTGAAAACATTATTGTCTTCCCACTAGCTATTTCCTCTCCTTAGAAAATAAGTTTGCTGTTTTCCATTTTTGCAAAAGCACAAACATTTGTTCTGATTTGTTGCCTGTTCTAGTTGGAATAGATAACAGAATTAATTAAAAAGAAACTTGCCAACTTTGTTTTTTCACCTTGGCCAAATGTTTAGGCATGTACAAGTATCACAGCTTAGCTGCCTTCCCACTAGTACTATGTAAATATTTTCAAAGTGGTGTTGCAGTAATACTGTTGTTTGGCTAGCGGTATGTGGGAGGAAAGGCAGAGAAAGTGAGTTTTAGAGGTTTTTTTTCTTTTCTGAAGTCTGCTTTTCTTTTTTTCTTTTGTTGAAAATCAGGAAATACTAGTACGATAAAAAGCAGTTCTACAAATCCTCATCAGTACAGTCCATGCATCATATCAATCATTTTTGTATACTGGAGTAAGAGCAGGGTAATGCAGAAAGTACAGATGTTTCTTAGGACACCAGCGAATCTAGAAACTTACTGAAGGCAAGAATTTCTTGAGAAATTTGTGAGCTGTTTTTAATTGGACAGTGCTTTATATTAGGAATAAATGTTGAAACTGTTTGCAAATGTCATTCAGGAGAGCTGATCATTTTACTTCCTTCAAAGTGCTGCTTTTGATGCTCTTTTTCTTGCAAATTCAAATAATGCTGTGTCTAGCTCTAGGCATGCAGTCTGCATGAATCTGTCATATCTCTCCAATATACCGATTTTTTACTGTTTATTCTTTAAGATACAGACTTTTCCATATTTTTTAGAAAGGGTATACTGAATTTGCTTTTGTTATAGTAAATGGGGTGAGACTGAATAACAAAAGGTCTAATTCCTTCCATGTCACACCCAGGCTGCATCTATTTGACTTCCATGATCCAGATGGTATAATACATAATTTGGAAGTAACACAAACATAAATCAGACCTCTTGTACTTTGATGATCCAATTTTTCTTTTCTTCCAATTTTTTGTGAGTCAAAAGGTCCAAAAGAACGTATCGGTCTCCACTCCTCAGAAGCTCATATACCCAAGAGATTTAAAGAAACAAATACTTAAGTTATTGAGATTAGCAAATATAACACTGACCAGTTCTAGAAATAGCAGGGATGCTTCAATTCAGGAATGATATGCAGAGATTAGGCAGGACACAGTTGTTCAATTCTCAGTACAAGGCAATGATGTTAGCTGCACACTTTTCATGGATACTAACTAGGCCAAAAGCCTAAAAGGTACAATGATGTGTTCTTTGGCAAACTTGTCACAGTAGGTATGCTGTTTGTACACCTGTTCTTATGACTTATACTTCTTATGATATGTTGGTGGAATAAAAAAGCAGATCATGGGTTTTGGGCTGATGTCTCCTGTCCTTCCTTCCCCCTCCCCCCCAAGGCTGCGTCACTGAAACTTTCTTTTTGAGGTACTACAGGAAATACATACCTAAGGTGGCAGGGAAGCCAGGTGCTTGAGAGACAAAGTTTCACCTGACAATTGTTGGCATTTGTAAACCCATGTCTACATTATAGAACTTCCATTAAGGAGAGGGAAAAGTCCATCTACAGCAAGATACACCTTGCCTTGAAGTAGTTGCCTGAATGGAGGTCTCTTGCTGACATGTTTTGTGCCCCCAAAGTGCTGATGTTGCTTGGTCAAGTATTTGAAGAAGTGACTGCCCAAGGCATCAGTGCTTAGAGCTGGATAAACAAAAACCCTCCCAGGGCATATAAATTACAATCTGGCATTTGATGGGTAGTGCCTGCCTCTCTATGCTCTGAGCAGAGAAAACTTTGATAGTCTAACTTAGGAGTCTAATGGTGGTATGAAGTACCCATCAGTAAACACCCTCTAGCTCTTGCAGGTAACACAGTATGCTCTGCACTATGCAATCTGTGAACGAGCAAGAAAACAAAACTTCATGTATTGGTAAAAAGGGCTTTTTCCTTTATCTGTGTAAGTCTGCATTTTCGTTTTCTTTTTCTTACAGTTGAGGAGCGCAGTTTTGATTTCTTATGCTTTAGTTTGATAAATGACTTGAACATATTAAATCAATAGGGCTAAAATTAATTATTTTATAGTTTTGGGGCTTGTTTTAGCCTGGTTTCTCAGTCGCTGCTCAGACTTGATTATGTAGGCTGGTAAAGGGGCAAGAGAGGGTCATGGTGGCTGGAGATGAGGCAGGGCAAACTGCTTCTTTCGCATCAGTGTCAGCTTCTGGTAGTTTAAACTGTGGACTATAGTTTATCTGTGCTAAGCCACTTGATTCAGAAAATGAGGAGCAAAACTGCCCTGTAACCTACATTACTGAAGTGTTTATGATTCTTTCAAGATTTTTTTTTTTCTGATAAATGCTAGTTGATGCTATAAATAGTGTTTCAGAGTTTAGGTCAGAGGTTCTAGGGATGTCTGATATCTTCTGACATTGTTTAGAAATATAAAACTAATAAGGCAGTAATCTATAGCTATTATCTCTTTGTAGTAAGTGTAATGCTTGTTTGACCCTCTGACCATGTTTGAGGCAGAGAAATTAAAACAGCTGAAGCAAAGTCAGAATCACTGTGTTTCTTGTGCACTACTTGTTCAATATTGCTGGCTCTGGATCACCAGCAATCAGAGATTTTTTCATTACCGAGCATGTGTGACAAGCAGAAAAAGTAACCATGTGGCAACTCATAACAGTTTTTACTTTTGCTAGCGCTCTTTGGAATTTTGAGGATCTTAAGCTATTTACAAGCCTTGAGCTGATCCTTCATTTCTCCACAAAATATGTAAGCAGTCATAATTTACATCTGAGATTAGAAGTGCCTAAACCTGACTCCAAAATAAGTTTCATGCACTGTCACTGCTAGATACAGTCATAAATTTTTCAGTTCATGGTAGAATTTATAGCAACAGTTACATCCATTATCTAGTAGGGTGTGTTTCTCAAAGTGAAGATAAGGCAGATCATGCTTTACTCTGACCTTGCCCCCCATTGACAAAGTTGATAGTAAAGCCCCAGGAAGACTTGTGCAATCTCTGGGCAAAGATTTCTTATGCCCATCCTGGATTTGGGTACTCTGTATGACGAGGTGCAAGAAGATGAAGAAGCCTAGACCTGAATGATGAAGACATGGCATTTAATGCTCCATTTCCTCAAAGGGGTAGTGTGTTTGAAGACACAATTATTTGGCTATGTTGGAGCTGAAGATTTCTGTCTATACTTCAACTAAATGCACTTGTAAAAGTACCATCACTCATGCAAAAGAGGTACAGAAATTTTTGCAGAAATCAGGTTTTCATTCTCAAAGTCTCAAAACCAGCTGATTGTTTGCAATGTGGTCAGGAGCAGGATCTATGTACAGTCTCTGGTTTTACTTACCAGACCATTCTTCCTCATAAAGTGTGCTAACTCAAATTGTTCCCATTCTTGGAAAAAAAAATTTCAAACTTTTGTCCTTTGTGTCCTTTAGTCATGTGAATTGCTTTCTCTTTATGCTTAATGTTGCTATTACGTTAGCAAAGTAGCTCTCCAGTACAGACGCAGGTAGCTTGAAACCTTATCTTTGCATAATCTTTCTTCTTGTGTTCAGTGCTTAATCTCACCCATGTCTCAATGGGATGGAGTCATGCTGAAGTAGTCAGGTAGGTAACCCACTGCACTTCCAGGTGTACCCCAATATGGTGCATTTTTGTGCCTCTGAACAGGATGGCTGCCTTCCTGTACTTCCCCTGCTCTGCCTGCACAATGGGGACATTGAGACACCCTTCTTTCCCAGGAGCACTCTAGACTTGCAGTCATTTCTGAGATGATCAAGTGCTCCTGGAGGACAAAATCTTCCCTGATTTAAGACTAAGTAGTTTCTTGGTCGTAAAAGAATTCACTGCCCAGAAAGAGCTTGTACTAACTCTAATGAAAATCAATAATAGGGAGTGAAGGGCAGATGCCTCCCTTCCTTCCTGAGAGCCATGTATTCTGACATCTATAATACTCCAGGCTTTTTCATCTGCTTTGTTTCCAGTGCACTTGACAGCACTCTGGCCACAGTGTGCTCCTAACCAGGACTGGTTGCAAACGTAAGAACCCAGCGTAGCCCCTTCTTTTCCTTTTTGTCTTCATTCCCTCCTCCCAACAGTCAGCTCCTTCAGTGGGGAAATTAGATGAAAAAAACTTGTGGGTCAAGATAAAGGCAGTTTAATAAAGCAAAAGAAAAGGTTGTGCATCCAGAAGCAAAAGAAAACAAAATATTTATTCTCTACTTTCCATTAGCAGGCAGTGTTCAACCTGGGGAAGCAGGGGTTCAGCCCATGTAATGGTTGCTTTGGAAGACAGAGGTAATAAATAACAGAAGCCCTTCCCTGCTTCCTCCTTTTTTCTCTTGACTTTTATTGCTGAGCAGGCATCATATGGTATGAAATATCCCTTTGACAAGCTTGGGTCAGCTGTCCCCTCCAAAGATCTTGTCTACGCCCAGCCCACTGGCCTTTGAGAGTCAGGGGATAAGGTTGGAGAGAGACCCTTGGTGCTGTTCAAGGCCTGATCAACAGTAGCCAAAATACTGACATGTTATCAACACCTTTCTTGCTACAGAGCATAGCCTTATTGAGGGATACTTTGGGGGAAATTAACTCCATCTCAGTCAGCCCAAATACAATTTCTTTTTTTTAATTAATTGCTCAATTCAATTTTTTTTTCAGACAACAATGAAGCTGAAAGTGATAATCCTAATGTAGCTATGCAGCATTTAAAATTACTTCAAACTGCTATGGTTAAATCACTTAATTTATGAAAATATTTATTTAATTTAAGATTACGTTAATGGTATCCTTTTAACACAGTGTTTTGCATCAAATTCATTATTTTAATTTAGTTTCCATAAGGATTACCTGGAGGCTAGGGACATGCTTTGTGTATTTTATTTTTAAAACTCACTGAGTTATCTATGCAGGAAAGGAAAGAGCTGTCTTATTCATAAAATGCCATTGAGAAATAATTTTAAAACATTTAATTATTCTTGTATGGATGTAAACAAGATAATTTATACTTTTTTTTATACAGTATAAAGTAAAATTGAAGTTTCCAACTGATTTTGGAGTAAAGTTCATTTAATGTTGTTCAAAAGGTATATGAAGTCCAAATCTGTATCGGAAGGAGTCTAAATTGGTTATTTTTATTGCTCAGCATTACATGGCTATTTATGTAGTTCAAACTGATAATGTCTGTTTATATTACAAGAAAAGCTTTGAACAAGGGAGGAACCACAGGAGCAGTTGGGAAATAGAGGTCACCCACCTCTGCAAGGGCAGCCAGCAGGTCCTCCAGGGATGGCAGTAGCAGCAGAGCAGCTGGGCTTAGTGGTGATTTTGCCAAACGCCCATGAGCAGAGACTGCCAGCAAAATTTATTGAGTGAGCACTTTTCTGAGCCAGCCCAATCCCTTTCTCAGTATAACTGTCCCAAGCTCACACAGTGAGATTTGCCATCTAGGTCCAGCTGTAGTGACAAAATGAGTTGCAGGCTGGTATTGATTAATTAGTATCTACATACCAAATTAATCCTACATGTGCTACTTGACTTTTATAGACATATTTATCATATGTAAATTGAAATATTCTAGAATGAAATTTGTTATGTTTATTTACAGATCTTCTGACTGAATTATTTTGTAGAAACACTTTACTGTTGTATTTCTGATAACTCTGCAGGAATAAAATTTCATTTCATAGTAGTGCAGTCTTGCTAATAATATACACTAAATTTGCTGACTTATGTTTCAGTGTTAGCACACAGCCTCAGAAATGCATTGCTTTTCAAGACAAACTGAAATGTCCTGACTCTTTGTCCGTAGATATGAGATTCAAGTTGTGAAGATAAGAATGTCTATACAGGCATAACAAGAGGTGATTTGGAACCATACCAGTAAATTATACCAAGCCTATGCAAATATAAAGAGAGAGAACCTCACTTCCATGCAGCTCGCTTTGTACTCAGTGAAGTGCAAAAGGGAAACAATTTCCCTCTCTTTTCTTTTCTTTGCATGTTTTATACCAGCCACTGGGCTCATGCTTTTAGATGCAACACACGGTTTATATAACTGGGTGACAGTACAATTTTCTGCTGTGTTTTATAGCACCCAGAGGAAAGAACAGACGATAGAGTACGCCAGCTCCCATGGATGAGAATGGCAGGAATGTGCTGGGTTCAACCCTACGAGGCCATCTCTTATATTTTTGCTTGTGGGATTGGTTGAGCACAGTTTTCTTCAGGGAAGTATGTACAGTCATACCTTATTTGTCTGCCCGTCTGGCCAGGAGTTTGCATTTTCTTTTTTTCTGGCCCTGTGATATATTTGTTACAACATGGAAAAAAAAAGAGTCAGTATGTTCTATGTTATGATTTTATCATAACACCTCTTTTAGCGTAGGTATTATTCATTTTCTTCATCTTGGCCTCTGTTTTATTATTTCTGTAATTTTTATTCAGGCAGAGTTTTCCCGGCTATTTCATATGTTGATCAAATGACGCGTGATTGAGACAGAGCCTTTGACTTTTACAATTGTTGTTCACAGCAAGAGCAAAGCAAAGGGATTCAAATATTACCAGAGATGTATAATTAAAAATGTGTCCTGCCTGTGCTGACAAAGTGCTTCTGTAGCATTTCAGAGCTTGAGCATAGTCAGACCCCGGGTCCCACTTAAGCAGTGGTGCAAAGGTCTCTCATAATACCAGCCTCTGGCTCTTTGTACTCTGGAGAGCCTGTAGGCTGCTCTTGCCTGTTTCCCACGCTGAGGAAGAAGGAACTTCCATCTATAACACACCAGAGACAGAGGCCGGCACAATGCACAGGGAGAGCATTTTTTATGCAAATGAATGGAGCAAATTGTGCATCCTGTCTCTCTAACGGAGATAATCCCTCTCAAGGTACAACTTTTTCTTGTGCTTCTACTGGAGGAGGCAGCTTTGCCCAACTGCCACCCCCTTGTCCTGGGATGTATGTAGCCCTTTGTGAAAAGGATATGCACTTATACAAGGGAAGTACAACTTCAGAAAAATTATTTGGTGAAGTTTTCTATCTTGCTACCACTCATAGGGCCTTTTTTTCTGTAAATTCCCAGAACTCAACTCAGAGTGATAAAGTAGTGATTTTGAGATTAATTGTTAGATGGGGCTTGCTGATAATCCACTGTAGAAGAAAGGTCACGTGTTATCTGAAGCAGCCAAGTGTCATAATGATGGCTTTCTTTATATTGCATGCATTGCATTAAAATTTACATGTATTTACATGTAAAATTTTTGTATCAAATGACTAATCATTTGATACAAAACCAAAGTGGTCAGAAATAAAAGTGGCTGAAGCTTCTTTATTGCAAAATGTCCTAATAGAAATTTTCAGATGAACCACTTAATTAAAGCTTGAGAACATTTTGGGTTAGCCAGAAGGCTGCAGTTTGGGCTGAAAATTTCCAGAAGGACTTGCATGTCTTAAAACTGGAGCTAACAAATCGGAGTTTGCATGTTGGACTGTGAGTTTGCACTGAAACAGAGTTAGCACAGCCTCAGAGAGGAACTGCAACAACCTACAGTCTAAGAGACATCAAGAGGACTTTTAGGCTATTCCTTTTTACCACATATACCCATACCTGTGTCACTCTGATGTAAGTTCTTCCATCTTTTTTAAGACCCCCACTGACAGACTATAAAACCTGTTCAAATTATACATTTCAGTACTCCACTGATCATTAGAAGTTTTACTATGCTTTCATAGTGTAAAATATCTTCTTTTGTTCATCATCAGTATGCAGAACAAGTTATGTTCTTGTTCTTTGCCTTCTGCCTTCCCTCTGTAGGTCAATCTGGTTCATCTAGCTTTTTCTTGTAGGTTCTGGTTTACAGACTCCTTGCTTCATCTAGTATGTCAACCTGCACACTAAATATTAATTTGAGCATGTTCAGAGCTAGTTACATGTCTCACAAGTTCATCTGGAAAAATACCAAAAAGACTTCTAGCAGTTGAGGCTGTAGCAGAGTCTGGACTCTCTGTAATGCCCGTGGGACTGGTGAGTTGCACAGACACTGAAGTGGATGTTACCCTTCATGCTCACTTTCATTTTGTCTGCAAACGTGGTTGCAAAAATCACAGTTCCATTAATGGTATTAATTCCTGTAGCCTCTTTGTCCTTACCTCTAGAGTATCATAAGAAATATGTTTCATTTGTTTGTGCAAATTGACTAAAACTAATCCATGGTTGTGCCTACAGTACAGAGGATCCCTGTACAGATAAATAGAAGATGCATCAAAGCATAGTTCCTGCCAGATTGGTTCCTAGGAGATTTGCAGCCTGATTCAGGTGAAAAGGGAATCCTATTCTCTTTTAAGTTCCTAGGCTGTATGTCTTTTCACTCCTTTCACTAACTTCAGCACAGCAGGAAGCTCTGTTGATGGAAGGCACATGGTACCCCAGAGCAATCTGGAATATCACACGGGCAGAGGAGGGTGGATGTGGACAGAGTGACAGAGATGATGAGAGGACTGATGCAGGAAGGCTGGCAGGACCTCAGCAGGTGGCACTCTTCCCTCTGGATCAGTGTGGGGAGGGAGCCGCTCCCAGCAGTGCACGGCATCACTCTGCTGGCACACCAGCTCAGGATGCAGTGCGAAATCCAAAGCCTTGACCTCTTTTGATCGCTGGGTTTTTTTATGGAGTCGTCCTTGATTCATGTATAAAAATAGTTTACTAAAGGCTCTTGAAATTTCAGCTCAAATAATCTGCCTAATGAGATGTCTATCTATAGCCATGGTTCTGTAAATTATTCCTTGGTCAGGCAGTGCAATCCTAACACAACTGTGCTTTTGATGTCGGACACCAGTGTCTTTCTAGACAGTGGTGATCCCGGACTGTACAGTTGGAGCATTTTGAGATGCAAATCCTTGTATTCTTACAGACTGTGATCTGTGTTGCACTGGCTTTTCAGCCAGTCAGTCAGTCTGTTTGCAGAGTGAATTTAGTGAGAGCTTAAACATAAACTCGAAGTGTAACACAGTATGATTTACTTTTTAATGAACTCTTTAAACAGGGAACCTGATCTGTGTGTCTTTTTCACCCTAGCCCTACCTCTTGTGGCAATATAAAAAAAAGAAAAAGAAATTTTGGCAATAAATGGTTATAATGAGTTTTAATCTCCGAGCTGTACCTGTACCAAAGCCTCAAGGATTTCTTGCCTGCTTTAAGTGTTGTTTTCTGAAGGTATATCTGAAGTTTCACCAAGGACTTGCATTTGAGTCCCTGTATCACAGCAGGAATTCAACCCAGGGTCAGGATTGTCTGATTCTTCACTGACAGAGGCTTGCAGAGTTGTTGACTTTGCTTTAATTGAGAAGCCTCCCTTTGTTACAGTCTCTTCAGGAGTTTTGGGTAGTAGGTAGCTCTGAGTCGATTTATTGGCATTTCTCTCCTCAGGGTATATTTTTATTAAGATATATCAGAAGAATTACTTTTTCTGCTAAACACTGCTTTTTTGTATGCATCTCTATGAGAGGGCTCCTTTAGACATCTAGCTTCAGTATATTTGTTTCTACTAGGTGCCCTGTTCTTTTACACTGAGAGAGACTGATTTTGATGGCAAACTGTTCAGCTGTGTATGTCTCTGTGATGTGGAGTTCCAGCTGCTGTGAACTTATTGAAATCTCATCAGCAAGAATAACTTGTGTATTTTGGGGAAACAAAAGCATTTTTCTGCTCCCCAGAGCCTTGGCTAGGCTGCCATACTTGTGGCTCCATTCCTCTTCACTGGCATGTGTGTCACACACTTACTGTTCTCCTGCAATGCCATTCTCTTAGGATGTGACAAATGAGAGTATGGTGGGTTTTGTTGACTGTCTGACACAAAGTACATTGGGACAGTGAATTTTTTTTCTGTTGTATCTCCATTGGAGGTTTGTGGCCAAGCTGCCCACCCAGTCACTATTGGACAAGACTGATTGTTATTGGGTAGTCTCACAAAGGTGGTTGCAAAAGAAGTAACAACCTTTCTCACAGTGGCTGAGATGGTGGTGTCCCAGGAATGTACATCCCTAATTTGGGTGGGCTTCTTGGGGAGTGCTGTCAGAGGAAGTACTTCTGCGTTATTCCCAGCAGGTACAAACATGATCTTTTCTGAGAAATACCTGCAATATCTGTTAAATATCCATAATTCTGAGATCATTTGAGATACAGCCCATAGTAGTTGAAGTTCAAGGTTAATTTTTTTCACCATACCAAAGGTTCATGAGGTTCAACAATAGAGATGAATTCCAAGATGTAATGCATGGTCTCAGACTAAACTAAAAACCTGCAATGACGACTACAGTAGGTCCAGATTCCCCTGACAATAAAGTCATCTGGGCCAATCTTGATATTAAACCACATTGGTAGGAAGTGCATGTGCATGGTAGACATTGTTGAATCAAACAAGCCTGTTGAAGGTTTTTTTCCCTTTAAGACATGTAATACCCTAGGATATTGAAAATTATGTTACAAAAGTTCCCCTCGAGCTCTTAAATGAAATATTGGTATCAGACATTCTCCAGTTCTAAGGGCATCGAGTTTATTATGGGGTAAACAAAAATTGTGTGGGAAACTAAAATGATGTACCATATGGCATATCTAAAATACTCAGTAATTTGGAGAGATGGTTTGCTGAAAACAAATTTTACAGCAAATCAAGCTGTACATTTTCTATAGATTTGAAAAATCACCATGAAAGAAATAAGAGGACAAAAGACTGAAATGTTTTGTACACTGTCCCACTTCTCAAATGTAGGTTTGACTGACTGTATTCTTTTCATTGTACATAAGCAGACATGAGACCTTTTCAACTATAAACCAGTGATGATTAGCATTTTAGTGTAGGGACCTGAAAGCATTCTATAGACATGACTGAGTTCATACCCAGCATTTCCTGACAGGCATTTCTGTAATAATACATTTAATCTGATTCTGGAATGTTCGCATTCCCTGCTTGCTTTGTCAGGAGAAAGACAGCCACATGCAAAGAGGTGAATTGCAATATTTACGTTTTCAGACCTAAGAAGGACATTTTGTGGTCTTTGCTGTCTTCATTTTGCAGCTGGAAGGCAGAAGGTCAGAATGGAAGTGATTGCCCAGCACCCTCCATGAGGTCTCTCACAGTACTGAAAAGATCAACCACGTCTTTTGATCTTCAGTCCTGCACCGACAGTCACAAGATTGTCTTTCCTGATGTGCTGGACTCTCTTGTGTACTTCCATCAACACTTGCTTTGCTTCTTCCTACCTAACCCAGAATATACAAAATACCATTATTTGGAATATTATTTGCTCCTTCAAACTTAGAATAAAATCAAGTACATCTTGAACATTGCTGTCTAAGGCATTCAGGGTACTGTGATAGAATTAGTCCCATTAAGATCAGTGAAGCTGCATTTTTTAGTGACTCAGCATCCCAAAAACATGGTTGACAGCCAGTAGCCCCCCCAATTTATACCCTGCTCTGTCTGCAAAGGTTGCATTTGAAAAGCAAAGTCTTCTGGCAGCTAAGAAGATCCCTCACTCAGCTGTAGCACACAGCTGAGGGTCTTGAGGATAACAGTTCCCCCAGTCTGACTGACAGGTACACAGTTGTGGTAGGCATTTCAACACAACAGATCCTGGGTCATTCTTATTTCCAGTATGTATCATCTGGCAGTTCTCATTCATTGGATCAGCAGATCATCTCCTGGAATGGCCCATTCTTTCTCTTTGGTTTTGGCTGGCAGTTTTTTTGGTTTGGTTTTGAGGGAAAGAGGGTAGGGAGAGGGGACAGTGTTTTGTTTTTGTTGCTTGTTTTGTTATTTTCATTCTTTAGGGTCTAAAAAAGGAAAAGTGCAATCATGAATGAGGCTGCTGGGAGCACACATTTAGTTGCACAGATCAGCCATCTGCTTTGCATGCTCTACCTTCACTCCTTGTTATGCACTTATTATGGGAATATTTATTCTGTGAATGACTAGCTGTTTGCTCTTGATATGCTTCCATCTGCATATAAATTTGTTAAACCACTCCCCTTAGGCATATGAAAATTTGGCTTTCCCTTTAGGATGGCTATAATTATACAATTAGATTTGCCATATCGTCAGCAGCATGCTCAGGTCCCGCATCCACTGCAGATGCACATGTGGAAGATGGACTGGCAAAAACAATTTGCACGACTCCTCAGGTATGAAAAAGGTTGAGTTTTAGAGTGACAGACAGTAGCAATGGAACCTCTGTAGGAATTTTGGAAGCCTTAGAGGTAACAATATGGTAAAATAACTGGGGATGGGCCATTGACACATCTGGGTATAAATAAGGGCAGTGGATCACTAGGAATGATGAAGTGGCCCTGTCAGATGGTGTGTGCCCCAGATTTGCCTTCATTGGAGCTCCCAGTGAGCTATGAGGGGAGCTATGTGAGGAGAAGACCCCATATGAGCCTTCCTTCTGAGAGGATCTAGAACAAGACTGAGTCACAGTTAAGGGTGGGAAAGACAGGTTCTGATTCTTGAATTATTTAAACTTTTCAGAGTTGCACAGTTCATGCACCATGCATACAGGAGAGGAAAAGCAACCAAAGTAAAGATGGGTTGGGATTTAGACCTTTGTTTGCTTGCTATCTGCTGGTCTTGCTTTGTTTTTCCTGCAGTAAATGACTCAAAATTACTAAATTGTTACTATTTTCTTGCTAACTCTCCTCCTGTTAAATTCTAACTGAATCCTAAGAGACGAGGCCAGATCCTCAGCAGTGTCCATCACATTTGGCATATGGTACCACTTTTCTTGACTAGCTTGAACTTCCAGAAATCATGTACTTTTGAAAATCAATTATTCTCCTTCCCATGGTAATCAATATGGTAGCATTTTGTCTTCAAAAACTTTATCCCAGGAGCATGGATGTTTTAAGTGCTTCCAGAGACCCAGATATCCCTGGGGAAATCATGTGTTCAGGCATTTCTCACTTTAAATAATTTTTAAAATAAATACTATGCTTTGTCTTGTGTATGAGTTATGACTGTAATGACTTCTGGTTCTGAGTTTCCTTTCTCAGCATTTCCTCCCTCCAGACTTCTCCTGATGATAATGCTGCTCAATGTGGGAATGAGCCTATGTATTTACCTGACATTTTGCCAATGTGCTGTTACGCTTTTTATATTGAAAACTAATGCCCTGAATCTGACATTGTGAAGATCAAAACTGACTCCTCAGCAAAGCATACAGTAGAACAAAATCTCAGTTTCAGGGATGGATATAGCCAGTCAGTGGGCACTGGGTTTTGGGGAATGCACAGGTAAAGCATAAGGCACAGTGGCCTACTGGAGGCAGTTCAGTCCCTGAATGGCCTTCAGCACAATGAGCTCCAGTAGACTTTGGCACAAAATTGCAAGAGCTTTGAAGAATGCAGCAACTCTCCTGATGGCTGTAGTGAAGGCATCTATTTTCTCTGTTTAGCCCTACCTTATCCAAGGAACTCTTGTTGAACTTTGCATATTGAAAGACGAGATAGATTGGATATTTTCAGGATAATGGCTTTTATTGTTGAAGATCTTCTCTTTTGTTGTTGTTTTTTTACCCCTCAAGAAGACATTGGATAGAGTTGGTGGTTTAGTTTTTCTGTTTGATTCATGGCTTTTGAATGAGTATATTGATGTTACACGACATCCTATCATTAACTGCTCCTCTGAAGGTTCTCTGCAAGTGTTTTGCAAATTATTGCTACATTATAGGCTCACTGTTGGGACCAATAATTTAAGACGTGTACTTATGACTTAAAATTGCTTTGCACATAATGCAGAAGCAGGTAAAATTGTGGCTACTTAAGTATTTGAGAACAGTGTTGTCAACATTGTGTAAGACACTGTGCAAATGAAGGCTTTAGTTCTAGTCCTGCAGGTCTGGGGTTACATTTGTTCCCATGGAGCTTAGCAGGAGCCCTTCTACAGGAATTTCTTCAAGGCCTCAGAGCACCATGCCCAGGGGAAAGTTCAGCAGCATTGCAAGCACCTAGACCATAGGTTCCCAATTTTTAGATGATTGATTCCTCACTAGAGTATATTGATAATGTATTGTGTCTTGTTTCATCTCTTCACTAAAATCTCTCTCTGGTCTACTGTATGTCTTCTTTATAATTTTTCTTGTTCCATGACTGTCCTCAGACATTCTGCATCCTTACTTCTCCATTGCCAGCTTTGCTAACAGATCCAGGACTGAGAGTGAGGTTGAAAACCCAACTTCATTTGGCCGAAATCACCCAGAGCCACTGGGGTGTCCCTGCACCATGCTCTCATGTGATTATGATGTAGGAATATATAACACAGACATCCAACATTGCTTCGTAAGGATCTGTATAGATCTGATCTCTGTACTTCATCTGTGACATGGTCATGAGTCACCACTCAGGTCTACCTCATCCCTCAGAAAACTTAGAATAGGAGTCCTTCACATTTTAACTCCAGTATAAATTATTTCATAGATATGGAAAATAATTTATTTCTGTTTACTTAATGTGCTGCTTCAGAGAAATTAGAAATAATTGCAGAATAATCAAAAAGAACTTGCTGGCAGATGAAAAAGCTAATTTGTATGAAAATCAAGAGTAAAAATATTGTTTAGGTAGGCTGTATTTTCTTTGGATACATGTACCTCAGCATAAGAATTTCATTTATAACACTTGATATAAATAGTGTGATAACACTTCACAGAACCTCCACTTATCAGGGGAATTCCAACTTCTTACAGAAACTGAAGCATGCTGGTTGTCATGCCATCCTTGTAAATATTTTATGTTGGCTTAAAACTCAAGGGCAGACATCTATTTTTACTTAGTGTTTGTGAAGAATTATGAACCTAAAAAGCTTTTGGTATAAAGCATTTAGCAGTAGCAAACCCAGTTCAAAGCTGTCTCCAGAAACAAAAATTGCAGAGCACCTTTTTTGTTTGTTTTCATATTATACTTAATGTTTGCCATACTTCTCTGCCAAACATGTCTGTAATAAATAGCTGTTCCAAATAGCAACATACATACATGCATTCAGCAAAGTAGCTTGGAAGTCAGTATTCAGAAAGTGTAGCCTTCCTCTTCCCTGAAAGCAACTGCTTTGCATTGACATCTTCAGCAGTAACTTGCTATTTGTACCCATTTTTTTTTCTTTTTTCTTTTCAGCTGCGGCCTAGTATTGCCTGCCTGCCAAAATAATGAAATTCATAGACAGGCAGAGACAGTGTATCCTGTATTGTCTGGTGTCCCAACAAAATTTCCTGGATATCTACTGGTTTCTCAAAATTTCTATTTGGAGCATAATCTGAAGTTCTTAAAACCACAAAAAAACGTGTCATGTGCTCATGATTAAAGTGAGAAAGTTTAAGAGCTAAAGACTATTACTATGCAGAGTAGCAGTCTAAATGTTGAGCTGCCTGAGCCATATGGCCTGGCTCCTCAGCTGCATTCGTGTGTTTGCGCACAAGGCAGAGAGATTCATTTGGACATTTGCATGTACCCAGCATTAATATTGATTTTAAAATTCAGATTTCAATAATTTCATGCTCTTTCTGTATCCCTGGCAGGCTCTTAAAGCCAGTCACATTACCAGTGTGTATGGCCATACCTACTTGTCAGCTTCTGCCTGTGTGAATCTTGGTGTTGCTGTGAGAGGCCAGTGTGTGACATCAGTACTAATTAAGTTTGAATACAGAGCTATGTTTGAGAGCCAAAGGAAGTGCAGGAAGGAAGCTGCGTGTCAGTGAGTCATGTCAGATGAATGTATGGCAAGCAGTTATTGATAACATACAGCCAAACCACAATGTTGATTCTGGAAGATTTGGCATGGGAACTAAAAGCAGCATCCTGACCTCAGCTGTGATTTGTTTGTATTTAGATTTCCAATAATGCTGTTTTGGTTTATTTGGAAGAATTGTTTCTTTGCAGATTCTCTGTCTTTATTTATCTCACAGTTCTTGCTAGAATAAGGACCCTCAGGGACTGGAACGTTTAATCTGTGTGAACAAGGCCTCAGCATTTCTCTGAAGACTGTCTACCATTTTCTGCATGAAGGAAAAATGTCTCTTTAGTGGCAGGCACCCTGCCTTGTAATTTCCGTTGTGTGAGCTTGGACATCTGTGTGATTACCCTCTGGGAACACTTGCAGCTTGACACACATGCATCTAGTCTAGCTATTTTTAATCATTGCTTTTCAAGTATCTGTAGTGAGTTTGGTGACATGAATGGGAATAGTGTTTTCCCAATTTGAGTCCTTTGGTATTTTCTTTTTATAGCTCCTCAACCCCACTACAATCTCAAAGTATCATAAAGGTTAATCACTTCCAACTGTCCAGGAAACTTCATTTCTTGAAAATATTACAGTGCCCACAGAACTTGAATGTAAAGCTGCATTTGAAGAAATAAGAAATATCAAATTTCTGTTTTAAGTGTAGCCATAGTTATTTAAGAACATGACATACTGGCATCAGGTAGTCTTTGGGCTTTTTAAAAGTTATTTTCAAATTAAAATATGGTTGCTTATGTTTTTGGCTTAATTTATAGGGAAGATGATAGTTCTGAATCAGCAACAGTTACTATGATAATGGTTCATTTTGCTGGAGAGCTTTTTCATTTTACTCTTTGGGACAAAACTAAACCCAGGTAACAATCTTTTCCTTACTTACCCCATCCTGTCACTGCTCCAAGGACTATACCTTTACTGTCTGCCTTTTAGAAAGAAAAGCTTCTGTACTGCATCTGCCATTGTCAGTGTGTGAAGTAGGTGTAAAACAAGAGCTGAAGAGTAATGATCCACTTCAGGTCTCAGCTTTCTAACCAATTCTTATTTTAATCTGTAGAAGACACTTGAGAAAGCACAGCACAGTATTTGGACTCATGAAAGACTATTTTAAGTGAGGTTACAAAATTTTATGAAACTAGATCTCATTGTCCTGATCAAGTCATGAAGAATACCTTGTATTTGAAGTTATAAACTGGTTGTTAATAGAGCAAGAGATGGAAAGAGATGGAAAAAAAGGCTTTAAAGAATTCTTGTAAACTATATTTCTTTTCCTTGGCCACAGTGTAGGATCAGGTAGATCTATATCACTTCTGAGAGATGTTTGTATGCTCTCTTCTTGAAGACCTCTGATGATGGAGACCCCCACAATCTCACTGTGCAACCATTGTTTTGCTATGTTTTAACATAAGAAATTTCATTCTTTAAAGTGTAGTCTGATGTTTCTTGCATGTTAAATTAATTTCCTCTAGTTCTCCTCAGCTGTGGAAAAAAGATTTTTCCTTTCTTGTTATAACATGCGTTTGGAAACTACTCTCAGGTTTCAGCCCACTCCTTACTAGATTAACAGTGCTACTTCATCCAGTTTTCCTTTGCAATTAATATTTTCTATGTCCATGATAATTTTTTGTTTCTGATCTCTGGTGTATGCTTTTTTTTTACATACATTGCCGAAAACTGAATTCTTTAGATAAATACAGTTCAATAGGAAGCACGCTAAAGTTCATGGAGCTCTATCTGACACAGGAGACTCTTAACTCACTGAAGTAATCCCCCTGGATTCAGCAGAGACAATGAACTAAATGCTTCTTTGTGAGAAAGAAGTGCAGTCCTGCCATTCAGATCTACCAAACTTTACTGCAGGGATCATTTTCCTCATCCATCACTTCAGTCATACTCTTTTTTCATTCCCCAAGCTATGCCTCTGTATTTTGCTTTATTAAATGTAAGGTCTTTATTTTCACTTGCAACTTCTGTAATAGCCTGTTCCTTTCTTATCATGTACGCTTCTGGGCATACTCGCGCACCTTCCATCTCTCCATTCCCCAACCCCAAATTCCTAGATTTAATAGTTCCTTTGTGGTCTGTCTTAGTTGGGGCCTCATGCTTTAGGAAAATTCTTTGTAAACAGCCAGGGGCGCAGCAACAACCTTCCTTTTAAAGCCTTCTTAAAACTCTGTTTCTGCAAACCTAGGTGAGATCTGGGCCACTTGTACACCACATAAGGCAGTGCACCAACCCAGCACAGCTGTGGTGCTTCTCTTTTCTCTCTGGTCTGCATGTGTGTTGCCTCATCTCTCCTTTACACATACAAGGAAAGCTTTTTGGAATATAGGCCATGATTTATGTGTCAAATGAGAAGCACTTCACACAACAGATTGGTCTAGAGTTAACATGATAATCCTGACAACAATGCTGGTAAATGTTCTAGAGAGATATGGCCCTGTGCAGATCCTTCTGTTCCTTGCACAAGGAGCCAAGTATTTCCAAGACAACTCTTATATCTTTACATATGTTTCTCCAACTCATAGAATTATACTTTAATGGTATTTCCACAGGAGAGCAAGGTAAGCCAAGGACCAGTCATTATAGAGACTTTTCCATGTAATCGAATGGTTCAAGAAAACATTGTGAAATATTATCTTGGCAAAGGATGCAAATGTGAAGAACAGCTGGTAATCTCATGGAGATCCTGCTCATCTGTAAATTAATACATGCCACTGGGGATACTGACAATTTGTCTTGGAAGTGAAATGGTTGAGAAGAGATTTTGGCACTCAATCAGCAAAAGATATGACACTCATAAAAATAGAACTATATTTATGACACAGTACAACAAGTAATTTGTTTTGGATATATTTATATTTATAAGAAATCAAGCATCTATTTCTGATATCTATGTATGTGTGTAAAAATGAAATTTCATTCCATCGGGAGAGAGACAAAACTTCCTTTGTTAACTTTTCAGAAGAGCACGGCTTCTACTAAAAGAGCTCAATAAAACATATTTGCTATTTTGAGGGGCTCTTCATTGAAGAAATGGTTTTCTTACAGTCCTCCTCCTCCACTGCTTCAGTTTTACAGCATAATGAAAACAAGATGTGGCAACCTGTAAGTGAGGTAGGATCAGAAGAACAGTTTTAGAGAGATAACAGCTGAAAACATTGCTTAACAGTTACATAACTGGAAGGAAAGCCAGAAGATATAAATGTTTCTCATTTATCCATGCTTGCATAAATATGTGCATAGACATAAAGAAAGAATGGTTGCTAAGTATGCACTGGTGGCATAAATATGTGTGTGGATAAATAGGTAAGATAATCAGACATCCAGAAAACTAAATTTGCTTTATGTAGTTAAATTTTATATAGATTTGTTCGCAGTAGACTGTCAACTTTGCTATGTGTGTACAGGAGGATTTACACTACATGTTATATTGTTATATGGTACACAACACCTCTGTGCATCCTTCTATCCAGAACTCCCAAACAGAAACAAGGTAGTTTTATGTATGTACTAGTGAATCCCTTCAAATTAATATCCATCTCTGTATTCTCTGCCTTGCTTCTTCCTAGCATGTGTACTCTTCCCCAGAGAAGCCCTCTCCACTTGTTTGATGCAAATCCCATCTTTTCAGTTTAGGAAACCTACTTTCATCACCAAAGTAAGAGTTGAGTGCTCTCACTCTTGCTTTTATACAGCACTACCAAAATCAAAGAGTTTTCTTCTCTGTATTTTGTATCTCACCAGTCTTCAGGTCTGGTCTTCTTCATTACCTCTTCTCCCAGGTAATAAATGACAGGATGAGAAGAAAGGACTCCAAGTTCCACTGGGGGAGGCTTAGATTAGGTATTAGGAAAAATATTTTCTCAGAAAGGGTTATAAAGCATTGTAACAGACTGCCTACGGAAGTGATGGAGTCACCATCCCTGGAAGTATTCCAAAAAAGTGTGGATATGGCATTGAGGACATGTTTTGATGGTGAATGTGGTGGTGGTACAGGGTTGACAGTTGGACTTGATGATCTGAAAGATGTTTTCCAACTTCAGTAATTCTATGACATGTGTTATCTTGTTTCTGTTAATGACAGTTAGCTGATTTTAGATTTATTTTGTCTTATATTTATAATGAAAAAGACAGGCATCTGGTCACTGGGTTTTTTTATGCTGAATTTTACACATTTAAGTTTTTGCAATATTTTTATGTGTTTGATATTTTTTTAATGTAAAAGCACCTTTTTATTGAGTGGGGTGTACAAATACACCTCCAGATATTCAGGGTTTGTACCTGGGAAAGAAAAGGAGCACCAAAGGGAGCACTACAATTTTCTTCTGAGTAGTTATTTTTTTCCTACTCCAGATTCCAGGCTATGACTCTAGACACAGGCTGAATTGCGATCCAGACTGTGACTGTTTCCTTTGTAGTCAAAGGCAAAAATGCTTCTGATTGCAGACCTGCATCCCAGTTTCCATCCTATAGCCTCAGGAAAAACAGAAAGGACAGCCTAATTGTACTTTTCCTTCCTTTGAATATCTAGTGGCATTTCCAACAAAGCCAATCCATTCTGTACCTGAGAGGAATATCATCTATCCCTACATCTGCTGTTCAGTTCAAATAGCCTGGGAACTTTCTAGAGCTTCGAATCATTCTGTGAAAGCCCTCCTGAGGTCTTTTGATACAGCATCCCAGATCAAATTGAGATGCTGCATTTGCCTCCTCTGACCTATGCAGTGATGTTGATGGATAAGACTCTATTTCTGTTAGTTCACTTGCTTTAGCAAGCACTGGCTTAAGTGCAGCTTCTGCTGTGTGTAATGGCAGATGCTGCCAAATGTGACTCACATTTTCTCTTCATTCTCTGGTATAGTAGGCTCTCCAGTTGCTTCTCAGCATGAGAAGCAAACTTATTTCTTAATTAAAAAAAACAAACAAATTGGAAATAGCTTCAGACATCAAGATATTTTGGATAAAAGGCTGTGCTATTCTCCGGTAGAGAATAGCAAATTTCCAAACCATGCTATCTGGGACAGGATCCTAACCCTATGAAACTATATGGCTCTGAAGAGGATGGAAGATAGTACCTCTCCAAGAATAAACAGCTTTTCTATCACATTTTCCTTGCCAGCTGTCATGGATGCATGACAAACAATAGTGTAATGGTTTCCTTTTTTAGAAGGAAAGACTACAGTGATGGAGCTGCTCTGTGGGATTTAGTTTATGATATTAATTTTCTGTATTATAGGATGTCCACTCTTGTCTTCTGGACAAGATTGTTTGAGTAGCTAATAGAGCTACCACGGCCAAGTAGCTCTGCCCACATCTATTTACCACATTACCACAAGCAAGTTCCCAGCTTAGCCTCTTTGCAGATGTGCTAGAAGGATGAATAATTCCTTTCTTAGCAATATCTTTCCTCCCTCTCCCCTTCTTCTGGAGAAACCAGGCTGTTCTCTTCTGCTCACCTGTATAGTACTGCCCAAACGGGATAGATCTCCTGTAATTTCAGAAATACAAGGTGTAGAAGTTTGTTCCAGCCACCACCAGCAGAAAGAGGGATGGAGGTTCTGTTAAGTCTTTCCTTTTCATCCAGAGTCCTCATGCAGTTCTTCTTTGGAGGGTTTCAGAGCCCACCACAACAGCCTTCAGGAGAGCACATTTTTGTCTGCTTAGAGGATATGTGAATGTAGTTGTGCAGTGAAATGCACTTCAAAGTACCTGCTTCTATCTGCTTTACCAAGCAGTGGTGGAAAGGACACTCCTGTGTGTGGTTGAAAGTTGAATCCAGCCCCAGCTACTTGGTTTGCCACCATCAGATTATCTCATGTGAACTCTGAGTTGAACTAAACTGTCTCACACTTGATTTAGTTTTGGATTCACGTGAAATAACAGGGAATACCAACTCTTCTGCTTCAGTGCCAGAGTCTGTTTGCAGTCTCTCTATTCCTTTTGTTTTCATTGATCAACCTTGCATTACAAATCTGCTTCTTCTTTGAGACCTGAGAAAGCTAAAACAAAATGGTATGAATGTGATTATGATAGTCTAGCATGGTCCCATAAAATTCAGGTTGGCAACTGCACTCAAACTGTTTCCTTATGCATCCTACCTGCCAAACACAGAAAGTGGCTGGAAAAACAGTTCAGTCAGGACTGGGATTTGATTTATGAGTGGGGCAAATAAACCGAAAAGCAGTTATTTTAAAGAGTCTTTGCTTTATATATATTTTTCCCTTTCCAGTTAGGTGTGCTTCCATAATCTCTTTGTCCTCTATTCAATCCTCATTAAAGCTCTGTTAGATTTTTTTTTATTTATATTTTTCTCATAGCAAAATAGAAAACAAAGTTTGGAGAAGTAGGTTTGGGGAAGAAAGCTGTAATTTAGGATCTCTTCCAATTTCAGTCTCTAGCTTGCATTCCTCATTGCTCATCCTAGCATGCTGAGCCCTCATGCGCTGGCAGCTGTTGTGATCTGTGCATCCTAGTCACTCTTGAACTGATTTGAAAATTCCTGCCATTGCAGGAACTGACTGACAGATTGGTCTGTTATTAGGTCTTGAGCTGTGTTATAAGCAGTTGCCAGGTTTGTCTGTTTCTGCAGTGAGTTTTGGCTCCATTTCCATCACGGAGAAATTTTTCATGTTCATTTTCAAAAGCTGGCATTGCTGATACCGGAACAGAGTACTTTTTGTAGCACTTGATTTGATTTCTGTACTTTAGGTTGTTTTCTTTCCTCTCAAATGACTGTACTCACCTACTGATAAAATTCCTTTTCCACAGTCTTTGATTAATAAGTAACATTGGCTGTGCTGGCTTGGGAGGAGAGGATTCAGAGCAAAGTGCTGCATTTTAATATGAAGTGAAATGAATCTATTTGCACAAAATTACATGGAAAGAATACACTTCCAAGAAACCATGTTATTGAAACATGCTCTTCTGCTTCTATTAGCTTGATCTGCAGACTTGCTAATTCTAATATCAGGTAGGCTTAAGGTGAGGTGTTTCTCAGTGTAGAGATACCCATCCTGCATACAACACCATTTGGATGCAAAGATCCATCCCTGGTGATGATGATTCAGTATTGTACTGTTACAGGTTTTCTCATCAGTGGCAAAAAAACATGACATTGTTTAGATGGCTTTAAAGACAAACCATGTGTGTAGTAGAAGGTATAGAAATTACAGAGATGCTGCAAAGAAAAAGAAATTAATTAAAACTAAAAAAAAATAGGACCATTTTGGCCTAACTTTGTTCAAGTTGTTCCTTTTAAATATGAAGAGCAGAGAAAATAGGCAGATGAGAGTACAGAAAAGGGAAATAAGCCAAAGTGATTAGCCTGGTGACCTTCCCTTATTTCTACTGGATTTTGTATGTGTGCCATTGTTTCTGATGAATAAAATTAACATATTCAATTTATACCCTAAAAGAAGCCTAAATTTAGTAAATTTCTCAGTACTGCAGTTCCAATTTAAGGTGCAAGTTTTAACTTTGGAAATTGTTACTGTAATTTGATTTTTTTTTTAATATTTTACATATTTATGTGTTCAGATTGAAGATATCTGTAAAAAGAGAATAATAGTTTTATAAAATAGCATTAGAACCAATTAAGAAAAGAAAATAGCTCAGAACAATGGCATTCTCGTGGGGTTTTGTTCATATGCCATTTTTAAACAGTTGAATGTTGAGTCACTCAGTAACAGATTAGCTTATTCATCAGCTTTCTAAGAGCTAAATTTCAATGGATTTCTTCCCTTTCTTATATTCTTTCAAATGATTTATATAAAGGAAGGTTTTCACTATGTTGGTAAGGGTTTCCCAAGAACTTTCCAACTAATGCTTAGTTAAACAGATTGAGTAGTAATTTATACTGTAATTAGTTTGATGAGTGGATTGTGTTGCACAGACCATATTATCTAGTTTTCTACTAAGGAAAGGAAAAATTAAGGTACTTCACTTGTGGTTGTTATTTATTATTTTAAAACATAATTGTAATTAATGTCAACTTTTTAAGCACCTTGTAGTGTTCTGTTTAACTCTTCTTTGAATGTTTGCTAGGCATTTGGGGAGGCTTGTTATTTGGATGAGATCCACAGTGTCTTTTTTCAGGGTGGCTAGAATCACAAATTTCAAAGGGCATTACTATATCCTGGTGAGTAGACTTACATGGAATATGCTGCTAACAATATGGGACTTAACCTTCACCCAGAAAACTTGGCTCCTGTGTAGAAATAGATTTATTCAATTTCATTTCAAAAATACAGTGGCTTGAAAAATAATGAATATGGATATTTCTGACATCCAAAAAGCTGTCTGAGTTCTTTTGTCTCTTTGCTAAACACTACCACTCAAAACCTCCTGTAGAAATGTATGTCATAGTATAATTTCCTGTTTCATGAAAAATCTGTGTCCTATTCCCATTTTTAGAATTCATTGCTTTGGAAGTTGCTGTTCTGAGATTACAAATTAAGACAGACGTCTTGCTATACCTTTTATAGTAAGCGCTTCTGAACATCTTCCATGCTATAATTTCTCCTAGGAGCAGCCACTCCTTTCTTTTGTAGCTCTCTCCATAGTTTTTAACAACTCTGAGTCATTCCTCTGTCAATTCTCTAAAAGTTTGTGATTCTTTTGGGAGATGATCAATGCTTCTTCCATGATGTCCTTCGTGACACTGCACTCTAATTCACAGAAAGACATTGCCTTGTTATCAATGTGATTCTCCTTTTTTCTCTGTGTGTATCCTAACATGTCATGAGCATTTCTTGGCTTGAGCAAGCCAGAGATCGGAGTGTCTCTGAGCTGGGATGGTGACAGACTGCTTCATTTATTTAGGAAATAAACAGATTCTCTTCTTGCTGTAGCTATCCCAGCTGCAAATGTTTCCATATTGTCCTACACTTCAGGACCAGGCCAGTTACTACATCCCCAGGTCTCATTTTCAAGCTGCTCATTTCTGATGCTGTAACTTGTTATGGTTGCAGTGGTTTTAATGGTAGATCTTGGGAAACCTGCTGCCTTTTCAGTGGAAGAGTTGATGGAGGTGCCTGCAAGACCTGTTCCAATAGGAAATCCTGGGGAGATGAAGAGAGGAAGTAGGAGTAAAAATAAGGAAGGCAGGGGCTTGATGATAGTATCTGAGTGGCAGGGACCAGGACCTGCTGGAGGAATTCCACAAGAGCAGAGAATTTGTGTCAGCCTACCAAGGCTATTTACCACCCTCTGTCACATTATTTTGCATTACAAGGCAGCATCTCTTATTTATTAACATCTTTTCTCTCAGTTCCTCTGTAATTCACTTGCTGAGCATTCAGTAAATATGTTTGTAAGGGCTGGCTAGCTCTGCTAAATGAATCCAATCCTAAGTTTCAGATTGTTGGAAATGTGTTTTGAAAAACTTACACAAATGTCTACTGTCTCCTTGGAGGCAGCTTTGATACCAATTTTATGTTTTTCATTGAAATGTATTTATACTGAAGAAAGCAACTTGGCATGAGAGACTTTGTCTATTACCATCTACTTTCACATAGTCTTTTCACACCTCTCATGATGGCTGCTACATTTTTTTGTCTGGTTCAAATTTTCCACATTTATTAGGTACCTTCTCTAAACCTTAGTACTGACTCAGAGAAGTCAGGAAGTACCACTGCAGACCTTCATGGGACTTCAGTGCAGCAAGACAAATGCTGCCCAGAACTGCAGTTCTGTGGAAAATGCTGTTTCTACAAAATGCATGTGATTTTTTTGGACTTTTTCCATGTAAGGAGAGGTGGTCATCCTCTTTAAAGGCAAAACCAGGCACACTTAGAGAGTGCTTTATTCAGGAGATTATTCTTTGAGATGGCCAATACCCCATACAAAATAAATGGCTCAGCTGTAAATGTTTGTATTGTAGACACCTGTTACTAGATGAAGTCAATCCCACATGTGCAATGTATTGTTAGATTAACTCAATGTTTTGTTACAAGTGCCAAAATTTAGCATCTTGATGACTTGGAATATAAAAGCACTTATTTTCAGTTAAATGTACAAATGAATCACATATTTTCAATATAGGTTTGGGGCTTTCTCATACCTTCCATTAATTTGATTCTTCATTATTTATGACAAAAATGTTGCAATGGAAATTCTGATTTTCTCTTGACTCCTCATTTTCATTTATTCTATTCTGTTCTTGAAATGAGTCTCTTCTGTGCAATTACCTTAGCCACTGCTGAGGACAGTCATGTTCTGTAACAGGCATCTTCTGGGAACAAAAGAGTTTGGGTTACAAGGATATGTCCCTTTGCAGTAAAGATTTTCAGGTGACCTGCACTTGATATTCCTAGCTTCCTTTATGTTTGTTTAATTAGCCACGAAAAAACATTACTTGCTATACTTCATATCTCTTCTCCAAAACAAAAAAAGGCAAAATATTAATATCTGTAATTACGAGGTTTATGGTTTTGGTTTTTTTAACCAAAATGAAACATAATGAAATTTGGCAGTAAATAGCCTTAACAACCTGCTTTGCTAATTACAATTAATAATGTCTTCCAAAGTATTACTGCATACGTGTTGTGTTTGTACAGTATTTTGAACTTCTCCAGCAAAGCTAATTTATTCTGAAATACCAAGCCAGTAAGATTTACTAATTGTTTCCCCTGCAAAATTGTTAAGATAGCCATGCTTTTTTTACAACCATGTAAGAATCTCAAAACAAATTGAGAAGACTCTCAAGGGTGACATATTTAGCTGCATAATGTCAGCTATTAGATAAAGGCAGTGACAAGGATAGTGCAGTTAAATACCTACTCTCTAATTACATTCTCTGTGAAAATTAGAAGTATATGAAAACACAAAAGTTATTACAGTAATGTACAAATTTAATGCTCTTGGTTACTAATATTAAATAAACTTTCTGACAAAGCAAGATCCTTAGACTAAACCTTTCTCTTTGGCTCCTAGAAAAACTTGAATGCAAGCAACAGATAGGTCTTCTCAGGAAAAGAATTTCACTCTAAGTGTACTTTTGCCTTCAAAGTGTATTAAGTAGTCGTAAACTATATACATTGCTTAGACACTATGTGATATGCTCAATATGCCTTGTTCTATAAGTTAGCATAGAGTTTGCATTATAGTATCTTCAGAATAATAATATAAAAAAGCTAAACATTGCAAATATCTTTTAAAAAATCCCATTTTGCTAATGTTCTAGGAGAACAGTTGGTGTTAAATTATCCCTGCTACCAAAATGTATAAATCTTTCAAAACATCAAATGCATGTTACATTAATAGCTCATATTTATTATTCTACTAACAGTTACTATATGATGCTATTATTGAACTATATTATTAAACTATTATACTCTTGTTTCACTTTTATGCCAAATAACTAAAATCTGTAATGTGTTGCATGGAAACAAAACCAACCTTTCAGGCAGGTGTCTGAGAAGTGTAACTGATTTCTGTTGCATTATTGTAAAAAAATGCTGTAGAAAAATCAACAGAAATCACTAGTGGCACTGTTTAACATATCCTGACTTGTAGAGTCTTTCTGTATTGACCTTTTCCTTTATGTTTCCTAGTTTTCCCTTGTAACAGCAGAAGAACAAGGTTTGTAATTGTAATTAGATTAATCTGACAATGAGTCACTCTCTGGCAGCTAAAGAGGAATCAGGAGAAAAATAATCTAATCTTAAACATGAGTGGTATTTGCTGGAGGGAAGGGAGGAAGGGAGGGCGTATGTAATTTTTTTTAAAGGGGAATGTCAAACTTGCCAGGAATTCCTTAATTTATTTTTTTTCTTAAATTTTTTTTTGTAATCTTGTGCTTCGCGATCTAGAGTAGCTACTGAGTATATTGAAAAGCAGAGCAGCATTGAAATCACCTGTAAATACATATTTCCTTGTGTATGCAAAATGGCATGTTTCAGTTTTTAATTACATTGTTGGGGCAGAACTAGTGGTAGAAAGATGGCCATGTCTATTTTTGTGTCTATTATCCGCTGGCACCAGTTCAGAAATTGTAAACATCTCTAGTTGGCACCTGAGCATCCTGATCATAGTTGAGATCCCTCTGCCATGGGCAGAGATCCCACCCACTAGATCAGGTTGCTCAGAGCCCCATCCAACCTGGCCTTGAGCACTTCATGGAATGGGGCACCCACAGCTTCTCTGGGCACCCGTTCCAGTGCCTCACTACCCTCTGAGTAAAGAATTTCATCCTAACACCTAATCTAAATCTTTCCTCTCTTAGTTGAAACCCACTGCCTGCTCCCATCAGTATGAAAGGTGGCTCTCCCTTTCTTTTTTATAGGCCACTTTAAATTCTGCAAAGCCGCTATGAGGTCTTCCTGGAGCTTCTTCTCTGCAGACCCCAGAGCAAGACACAGCACTCCAAGTAGGGTCTCATGAGAGCAGAGGAGAGGGGCAGAATCACCTCCCCCACCCTGCTGTCACAGTGCTTTGGAGAAATCCCAGGATGCAGTCGGCCTTCTGGGCTGTGACCACACACTGCTGGCTCACGTCCTGCTTTTCATCCATGGGAACCCTCAAGTCCTTCTCTACAGGGCTGCTTTCAATGAGTTCCCTCCCAGTCTGTGCTCATGTCTGGGATTGCCCTGATACAGGTGCAGCCCCTTGCACTTGGACTTGTTGGACCTCATGAGGTTCTTATGGGCCCACTTCTCAGGTTTGTCCAGGTCCCTCTGGATAGCATCCCATCCTTCTGTTGTGTCAAGTGCGCTGCTCAGCTCTCTATCATCTGAAAACTCTCTGAGGGTGCACTCGATCCCACTGTCGATGTCCATCATGAAGACATTGAAGAGCACAGCTACCAAGACNCCATGATGAAGACATTGAAGAGCACAGGTCCCAAGACAGGGCCCTGAGGGACACCACCTGTCTGTGGCCTCCACCTGGACACAGAGCCATTGACCACAATTCTCTGGCTGAGTCCATCCAGCCCATTCTTTATTGACCAAATAGTCCCCTCTTCAAATCCACATCTCTTCAAATAGTCCACATCTCACCATCATATGGGACAGTGTCAAAGGCTGTACAGAAGTCTAGGCAGATGACATCTGTCAGTCTGTCCTTTTCAACAGTTGCAGTCACTCCATCATAGAAGAACAACAGATTTGACCTTTTGAAGACTGTCTTGGATCACCTCCTTGTCTTGCCTTAACATTGGTTTCATGAAGATGTTCTCCATATTCTTCCCAAGTACAGAGATGAGCCTCTCTAGTTCTGCATGTCTTCCTTTCTTATCTTTTTAAAAATAATATTAATGATTCTCTTTTTCCAGTGACCATGGAGTTTGACTGACTGGCATGCCTTTTCAAATTTAATGGAGAATGGCTTTGCAACAACATCAGCCAACTTCTTCAGAATCCTGGAATGTATGTCATCAGGTCCCATGAACTTCTGGCTCCTCAGCCTCATCAAGTGGTCCTGAACCTTCTTTTCTCTTATGGTGGGAGAGACTTCATTCCCCCAGCTCCTACCTGGAGGTTCAAGGATGTAAAATCCTGTAGTGGTGAAAACCACAGTTCTTGAGAGGCCTAAGTACAACCCCAATCTTGGCATAGAAATCTACAGCTGGCTGTTGTAAAATGCTGAGCTCTGGGGCTTTCTGAGTTCCTTGTCTTCTGGAGCTCAAATGCCTGACTAGACATTTTATTCTCCATCCTCTCAAGATCCGAGATCAGACTGCAGTTTGAAAATAAGCACACAACTGAGCAATGAGTGTTCCCTTTGCAAAATGCCACATTTAGTACAGCATCTAGAATGAAAGTCTAAGCTAGGCTGTGAGGTCTTCAATCCAAGGATGATCCTTTCACCCTATACATATGCATGGGGTTTGACCTCATTTTTCATATATTGTGTGTTCCCATTTAAAAAGTGATCTTATTTCTGGTTGAATCTTGAATATGAGGCATTTTGTAATGTAAGCAATAAAATAACATAACCCTACATAAATGGTAAATTGCTGCATTCTCTATGTTGCTGCCTTGAATTTGTACTTTAATCTCATATGGATAAAGTTCTCAATATATGCTCCAAAACACTGTGACCATCAAAAAGCTGACAGGTAGTGTACTGAAAATTTACAACACAAGATCAAAAACTCTAAGACTTCTGGAGATAAGAGAGGTGGATTCATTCTGGTACCAAATGTGGAAAAGCCCTTGAGCAGAAGGTAATTTGAGTGTCTCTTTCTTTCCTTCAAAACTCTTTAAAATAAAAGTCACCATAAAAATATCATTGTCTGCTTATTTACTAAAATAGAAAGGTTCATGCTAGAATGCATTTTAGTCAAGAGAGAGCTTAGGCTTGCCCAATATTAGATATTAATTATATAAGATTTGACATAAAATGAAGGTATTGCAATACATTGTAGAAAAAATGCAGCAGGAAATCAGGGTGTTATCTATGAAGTGCCTTAAGAATGTTTAGCACGAAGACTGGAGGAACTCCAGGCAGTGCATCATGGTACTCCATACACCCATACATCCATACTCCATACACTCCATACACTCCATACGTTTGCTGCCTGTTTGGGCTTGCATAGCTCTGAATTCAGACTAAAGAGGCACTTAGATTCTGAAATATAAAAAAGTTAGTGAAATAATGTTAGTTTCTTAATCTCACAGTCGATTAATATGTAAAGCTTTTTCTCCTTTCCTAAATCATCTGCCTAGAGTTACATATTCTCATTCTTTAATCATGTAGATGATAAGGAGGCTTGACACTGTGCACAGCTGTTATATTTGGTGAGCTAAAATATGCTGTACGTCATGGAGTCTGTTTTGATACTTGTCCTATTTGACTTCGTGTAAACATTAATGTTTTAATTGATTTTTTTTCTTCTTTTCATCAGCTGTAAAGTATTAGCAAGTGTTTCTAGTGATAAATGGGTTTTAAAGACAGCCTAAGTCACTGGAGGGCCCTGAATGTGAAGGTGCAGGTGGCCATGAAGCCCCAGCTATTGCTGCAAGGGATAAGACATTTTAAGTTACGTAATAAACAGATCAAAATTCCAGATATTATATAATTAACTATAGCAGCTCATAGTAAGGTTCTGTGTTTTTGATGGTCTCCTTCAAGCTGTTGTGAGTGTTGTAGATTACATCAAGACCTAGGCCCCAGGACCTGTCTTACTCCTAGTGCAGTAGGGACAAGTCCTCAGATACATGTCACTATAAATTGTAGCACGGGCAGCAGAATGACTGTAATGTGATATCTCTCCTTTATTCTCATGTCATTACCCTGTGAAGTACAAAATGATAGCTCCAGCTTCTGGAGGAAGGATTTGTGTAGGAAATCTGTCCTATAACATAGTAAACTGAGTCTCTCAATAACTGAGAGCTATTGTTCTTTGTACAGACAGAATGGAGGTCCCAAGGAATGGGGAACTGGTTCGTCTTAAAGCCATGAGACTTTGGGAAAGCCACCTTAATTTCTCTCAATAATTAATAAAACAATTACTAATCAAATGCACATTTCCATGCTGAAACAGAATTCAAGCTGTAAAGGTAGAGAGACATCTCAGCATCCCGTCTTCCAGCAGCTGGTATCACCAAGGTTGTTGCAGATGTGCATTCTGACTATAGTCCAGAAGCCCAGCCAGAGAGCATAGGAAGCTGAAATTCCTTTCTTGCATTAGTTATTAGGTTTTGCCCACTGAGAAGCCCTTTTCAAATGTTTCCATTCTAATTTTTTTTTCTTGGAACATTGAACTATACCAATTAGGAGATAACTTTTTGAAACTGAAGAGAAATAACTACTTTCTGATCTCAGCTGTTGCATTGTGAGTTGGCATTATTTTTAGTTGCTGTGACTGAGTGAGTAAAACTGGGAAGAAGATAGATATGGATCAGTAGGTGCACCTTTTACTGTGGGGTTTCTCAATTTTCTGGGTTGACACAATAATTTTCACTTTAAAAGTTTATTCTTGTTGGGCCTGACTTGTAGTTCATATAAATCAGACCTACCTTGATTTAAGATCAGCTGAAGGAATGATGTTTTTTGTAAAATCAGTGCTTTTCAAGAGATGAATAGTGCCTTAAATCTAACTGTAAAAACAAATTTTAAGCACTGGCCATTAACTTGAATTACACAACAGAAAACAGAGAAGGATGATATTTGTCTCACAGTGATTAAGGACAAAAAGGTAAAGGTATGCAAGGTGATAGAAAAATCTCCATTCTTTCCATCAGCATTTAGTTGTAGTCCATGATATGCATGTGAATGGTATAAAAATTGTTCAACAAAGATGTCATAAATTTTAAGCAATTCTATGAAAAATTTCTTTTCATTTAATTGTCTGAAACTTGCCTAATAACATATTTTATAATTCTATAATTTTAAGTTCAGTTTATTCCATTTAGAAATCATACTGAGCTATGGATTACAGTAACACTGTGAAGAGATAGTGGAATTTTCCACTAAAGGATCCTTGAATATTTCTAGGAAGGTCATGGTGCTTAGCTACCAAAAAAAAAAAGGAGGAGAACAGAAATTAATTGTTTGTCTGCATTGCAGAGAAGCATAAAACAAGTTCTTCATATAGGAGCACGAAGTATGGAGATAGTTCTGTGAATATATTTGTTTTGGTTGTCCATGACAGCTGAGGAGTAATACATGTCAATTTTATAACCCCTCTGTGGGAGTGCAGTTATTTTGCTCCATTTCAAGAAGTAAAGCATTCTTTTTTTTTTTCTTTTTTTTTTCTTTTTTTTTTTTTCTCTTTAAAATAGCTTTAGCCAGTACTACATATATTGAAATTAATTTGAATCTGCTTTAGGCTATGCAGGAATGGGGAGCAGGGGAGTATGGAGGGCAAGGGGGGGAAATTTGAGCTAGTCCCTAACAAATTTCTGCTCTCTCCTGTTGTCAGAGAAGAATGCATGCAGGTGACTAAGTACCTCATTGTGACTTTTGCCAATGATTTTAAACATTGATATGACACAGAAGAGTAAAGGTCAATGCTTCTGTAGAGACATTTTGTGATGTCTGTAAGACAGTAAATTATAAATTATAAAACATGGTTATGGCTGTGGAAACCTTAACATCTCTGACTTGCAGTTAGACTGTGTATTAGGAGTGATATAGCTGCAGAAGTTAGAGACCAAACTGCTTAAGGGTTTGCTCTGGATAGCAGTAATCCAAGGGTCACTGTAGCTGTGGAGATGTTCATGACTAGCTGAAGAGCATTCATTTCTTAGTTCAATCAGTGCTTTACTGACTTGCTGGAGGTCACTTGCAGCCCCTTCAGTATGTGAGCACACAAATTTATGCTCTCTCACAACCTCAGCAATTTTTGCAGGGAAAAGATTGCTCAGGTGGGTGAATCAGAGGTGTACACACACATACATATTATCTAAAAGTGTGTGTGTCTATATATGCATACATATACTTACTTGGGGAGGGGAGGAGGGGGTGGTTAGGGTGCATGATGTGTATGTTGTAGAGAAGACTTCTACATTCAATGTCTCCAGGGTGTGTTGAATCAAATACACCACCACAGTTAGTGTATAAAAATAAATACAAAAAAAAAAAAAAAACAACCAAAACACCAACTATTTATTCTTCACTTATCCCTGCTTTACCTTTTACTGAAAAATGATGACTAAACAAACCTGTGTTGGTTTTCCTCAAGAAGCCTAAAATGTTGACCAAGTTGATGGCTAATACATCAGTTTACTGGGAAAAGTGCATTTTTGTTTAAGGCTAAATTACAATGATGACTGTAAAGGAGAATACTTGATATCCACTTAGAGCCTAGCCATCATGAAACATTTCTGTGGACACTCAGTAGTGAAAACAAACAAATTGCTGCTAATGGCGGTCTGAAGTTCATTCCCAGCTAAGTACTGCTCTGGGCCAAGCTAAAATAACACTACAGCTGTAGCCAGAGCTCACAGGGCTTGGTTTTCATGTGCTGCCATAGATTACTGCTAACTGCTGTTTGCTTTAGCAGTCACTCATTTCCCAGAGCAGGATAGCAGTCCCCAGCTTTCATGCCTCTCTTTGTTGTTGTGTGACCTCTTGTACCTTTCCCACTTAATTCTATCTTTAAAATAGATATAGCACTTCTTTCTACTCGAGAGGGTAAAAATGATAGCAATGTGTGACTCACTGTATTGTTCCAGGATTGTACAAAGCAGGGGCTATTCTGGCCTCTCATTTTTGTTCATCTCCGTTTGGCAGTCATTGCTGTTCTTTTTTGTCTTTCTTCCTCCCACCTCCACCCCATCACATTTCCATCTGACCCCCACGCATATGTTGTGACAACTACATTATCTCCAGGTTTTATTCATGTCTTTGTTTATACAGAAGCATGGCTGGTTATCTTAGCACAGGACTGAGCATTAATTGTTATTTGCACAGTTTTGAGAATGTTGATGTTAGTCCTGCTGCAGAGTCGAGAGTTCAGAATGACTTAAGTGCTTCTGGGACTTGCTAAAGGTGAAAGCATAATGAAGAGGACATTTTTTGATTTTATCAGGATGGAATTTGCTGAGAGCTGTATCCTGTAAGGAAGTGATCCTTAAGAGGGTGGGTGTTGAGAATTGGGCAGGATGAACTGAACATTTAGGACACCATGCAAGCCAAAAGTGCATACGTATTCCACAAGCTGTTTCCTTGGCTAAATTCTGGAGGTTGCCTGTACTTGCTTTGCAAGAACATAATACCCAACTGTCAGATTAGATTTTAATTAGATTTTAAAATATTGACTACTATTAAAGCATATCTAAAAGCACAAAAGTGGAAAGTGCTTTTGAGAGTTTGTGTAAGAGAGAGAGAATGGTGGTATATCACCACTTTACACCAGGTGGAACCAGGCCTGTTTGGCTGCCCTGGTCACCTTGAAGGGCCAAGGGGCATCTGTTCCTGCAGTGAAACATCTGTGTTCTGTCTCTCAGGTATATCCAGCTGGCCACAAAGGGCAAAATAGTGACAACAGAGAAGCTGTTCTCACAGCTTGCTTTGGTTAGAACATAGATTTCCATGAGCACAGTACAGAATCCCTGAAAATTTAAGAAAGTTACCATGGACATATTACAGCAAAGTAGCCTTCTGGAGTTTTAAATACTTACATCTCCAAAATAATATTTAAAAAATAATAATTTTACCTGTTCAGAGGTATTTTCTAAATTAATTACAGTGACCTCCAAAATCACAGGTAATAAAATCCTTGAAGGTGAAAAAGGTTTCTAAACTTATGATACCTTGGTGCCCTTTTTTCATGGTTTCAAGTAAAAATATTGATAGAAATAGTCTTTCTGTTCTGTAAAATGCTTTGCCATTTTGTAAAATTTTATTATATGGTTCAGCACAAAAATATTTTTTCTCTCAAAACTATCAAAATGAAAACATTTAACAATTTGCTTTTTTATTTGATAATTCACATTCTCTGTTGAAAAGTCATGACAATTGAACTTTTAAATGGAAAAAGAGTGTGGAAAAAGTCCTCAATAGTTGGAAGCTCTAAATTACCACTTCTACTGATTTCCTTATTATTGCTCTTATCCTTCTGTGGGATTCGTAGATCAGTTGGAAACTACTGCAGCATTTTTTTTTACTCTAATGTAAATGGTGGTATCTGAGCATACCTGCATATGTGATATGGCATAATCAGGAGCAAAGAGGCTCTTGTCAACACGGAGGCTTTTTGCTATCCATTAAATAATAGGAAAAAATTCATGTTCAGACTTCCACAAGTTGTACTGGGGCCAAATTTAGGGGATCAGATACTTCACTCTTCAAGACCATGGTATAGTAAACACAGTCATTTTATCCCATAGGGGAAATCATAGGAGAAGCAAAGGTAATGTAGAGTGAATGACAGCAAAAAACCCAAGATTACAGAGTATTAAACAAAGTGCTTGCATTAGAGCAACATGTGAGACAGAGGAAATGGAGCTGTAATGGAGCTCTTATGATGAAAGCAGCAAATTAAACAGCAGAAACTGTTTGGGGATAAAATTAATGTTCTGCTGCTTTTGATTCCCATTTGTCAAGATGAGTGCTAGTGCTGGTGCAAGACAAATAAGCATGGCCAGCTGAGTCACAGGGATGAATGGTATCATCCAATCTGATGGCAAAATGAGCAATTACAATGGTTTAACACAGTAAAAAATACCATAGAGGCACACCCTAGCACTCACCGCAAATGGCTGCTCCTCACATGTTGGAACTGTATCCTCCTCAATAAAAATTTGGTTATACCCCCCCAGGGCTGTAATTGCTTGACACTTGGAAATCATATTAGCAGCTGCTAGAGAAAATCTCCCTAGTCTGTTAATATAATAAATTCTTTTAGATAAGTATGATAAATCACTTACTGAAATGCATGTTCCTTTACTGTTAGTCTTGTACCTCGTTTTCTTCTAATCTCACTTGCAAAATTGTTGAAATGGTTTTAATTTTTTATATACTTTATTATTGCCCTGCTCCACTTAATTGTAAACCTTTTTTTTTAATGCTGTTCAAAAGCTTTCACTTTAAAATAATTTCCAGGCAGTTTTCTACTTGATCAAAGCTTTGAAAACAGCAGCCATAAGAGATGTCACATTATTTTCTAAACTTCTATCAATAGTGCATTGGCAAAATACATACATATTTGTAGCAAACACAAAAAAGCAATTTAATAACTCTTTCTTTCTATGACAGTTTTTTGAACCAGCATTGATCTTGGTGCAAAATTAAATAAAACAAATATTTAGACTAAAGTAAAATGCATTTTAAAAACTGCGAGTGAGGGTAATTTTGCCAACTAAAATACCAAACTAGGGAAAATAATTTTCAAATTTTCATTAAATGTTCTTTAACAGCTGCGCACAATTATTAAATATGCTTTTATATCTCTAGTTAATATTTACAGTTTTACCTTTTAGAATACAGCTCAGAATGTTAAGTTTAGGGTTTTCAAAAAACATGTCTATGTCTTCTGAATTCTTACAGATGCTTGAAGCCCCCCTGTAAGTACTGAAAGGTTGCAGTGAGGTCTCCCCAGAGCCTTCTGATCTCCAACTCTCTCAGCCTGTCTTCCTAGGAGAGTTGTTTCAGCCCTCTGATCATCTTTGTGGCCCTCCTCTGGGTCCATTCCAACAGAACTGTGCTTTTTCTGTGCTGGGATCCCCAGAGCTGGATGCAGCACTCCCAGTGGGGTCTCATGAGAGAGGAGCAGAGGGGCAGAATCACATCCCTTGACCTGCTGGCCACTCTTCTGGTGAACAAGCAAGAAGACTTGCTTGACTGCAGACTGGGGCGCTGTTTAATCTTCTGTCTTTGACCCCATCATGAATAGTTTGCAGTCCAGTATCTCAGGTTCAATGGAAGAAATGGAGAATTTCGCCTTCCCCCTACTTTCTAACTTGGTGAGGACGCCAACGTGTTGTGATGCAACAGGTAGGAGGCAGAATCCCATCCAACCAAGTTCTGCCTTCCATGCCACAACTGACTTCTCCAATGCCACTCAGGCCATATATTAAATATGGTCTCTAATAAACACCTCTGCAGTGGCTGTATTTTAAAGGAAAATTATGAGCCTTTGAAGATCTATCTTAAGCACTAAAATCCAGCAGCGGTTTCAACCCTGCGCCTAAGATGGGTGCCAAGTCTCTGAGAGAAATAAAATTTCTGAGACAGCAGTCTCAACAGTATTTTCTGTGGAATTGTTTCTGTATTGCCATTATTCTCAGCTGACTAATGTGCTCTAGGGAACTTGCAAGTGCCATCCAGACTAAAGATCTCATTGCAGGGGCTAGGTAACTTCAAGTTAAGGCTAACATTGCTGAGTGTCATAATATTACTTCCCTTTTTGGGCTGTAGAATTTTATTTTGAAGTAGCAACTAGGATTTTCTTTCCTTGTGTCAACATCTTTCTGAAAGGATCTAATAAACTTGCTACACAGATGATTGAGTTTTGCATGTGGATTGCTGTTTTTCCTCCTTTAAAACTGCATATATGTCACTCTAATTAATGCCTAGAAGGTTATTAAATTTCTAGAATGAAGAACCAGCATGATTTTCAATCGTTATACTTTGCAGGACCTTCTTCAGTGCAGAGTGCTTTCCTTCAGTATTAGTCAACCAGTAGGAAGTCATACAGATTTATCTTTTTTTCCTCTGCAAGGAGTGTCAAGTTTCAGAGTGGTGCTGCCGGTTGCTCACCACAGAACATAAGCTGACAGAATCCAAAGCCTTTTTTATTAACAGCAGATGTAAAGTAGTCCTGTCCAAATGCCAGGGTTTATTTGACAGCAGTGATATTTTTGATACCATATCTATGTTGAATAAATTCTCTAGCTTTTTTATTAAATGTCTAGAAGAGTTATTTGCATGCTGAACAGATACACTAATTACCTTTTTTATTTGTTTTTGGAGGGTGTGATTTCCTGAGAGTGAATGATGACAGTTTGACAGGTACTCAGAAATATCAGTGGAAGATATGGGCATTTTTGAAATGGAAGCATAAAGGAGCTAATAACTAATAGAGGTTGATGGAGAAGAGGGAAGAAAAAGACTTGGATGCAAAATGGTCCTTTTTTTTTAATGGTGTATAATATTATAGGATTGGCTGGCATTGCAGAATCGTTGTGCTGTTGCAAATTAAAATGGTTTTGAAGTTGTTCAAGTCAACCATTTAATAATCTGTGTCCAAAAAAAAGCTTTTATGTGACAATAAGCTTTCTGGGATGTTATTAAGTCATTTAATCTAGTTGTTTGATGAGTTCCATGCCTTGATGACTTATAACCATTAAAGATTATGTATACATAGGAGAAACAGTTTTTTTGATGTACATGTTTATTTTCCTTATTGACTTCTTAATGCTGGTGTTATGCTTCTACCTTCACTTCCACTTCATCTGAGAAGTTCGAGTAACTTCTTTCCACACAGAATACCTTTCAGGAAAATCACACAATCATTGAATCTTTTAGGTTGTATAAGACCTCAAAGATCATCAAATCCAGCCATTAACCTAACGCTGTCAAGTCCACCATTTAACCATGTCCCTCGGTGCCACATCTGCATCTACACATCTTTAAAATACCTCCAGGGATGATGACTCCACCCTTCCCTGAACAGCCTGTCTCAATGCTTGGCAATGATTTCTGTGAAGACGTTTTTTGTAAAATCCAATCAAAACTTCCCATGGTGAAACTTGAGGCTGTGTCAGGTTCTTCATAAATATAATATGCCCACTTTCCTCCCACCAATAGATCCACAGCCTTTCTTGAGCTAGCTGCACCAACACTGAGAGCAGAATTGCCTCATTCATGTCACTGGGTCATCCTGCTCTGCTCACAAAGGTGAATGTGGGATGGCCCTGCTGCAACACGAGTCTGCTGAGGGGGAGGGATGGACCCAGTATCTGAACATTTCTGGTTTTTGTGGGCTGGTTTACATACTTCAGCAAATAAAACATGATATATCAGCAGAGTGTGTTTATCTTTGGCTTCTGTTTGACACTTCCACTTGCAAAACTGTTACAGCTGGAGTTGTACACAAATGATTTCTTTATTATTCATAGCAGCAGGTGCTACAGCAGTCTTTTGGCTAGAGTTGTACTCTCTTGGTCCATGGTTTCTATATATTTGATTAGCTGGTGCCATGCTGTTCAGATGGGTTGCTAATCCTCCAAAATAAATGTATTTTGTTACACAATCAGTTATATAGTGTGTTATCATTTCCATAAATCACTTTTAGTTGGCAGCTTTCTGTTGCCACTTGGGATTGTTCCAGCAATAATTTGCATCCTCATTTGTATGGCATCCTAAAAAGATCTTGGAAGTTAACATAGCCTGGGTATGATTTTAATAGCTGTCCTTCTGGCAGCACTAGAACACACAAACCAGCTATCCATGAAGGACTGACATATTTATTTTTGATTCACATATCATTTATGTATTCTTCAAGAAGTGCTTATCCAAAGATTCAGTATAGCAATTTAGGCATTGACTGGGCTTACATCAGAGTTGTGATGCTAAAAATCAGGTGCCTACTCCTGATACACTGCAGCTCACTGAAGAGTGGAGAGACATTATGATATGCCTCACTCAGAAAGGCATACTAAAAACCTGGGACACTCATGTGGGACCTGCCTGTCCCTTGCCAATTGACACAGCCTGTGCCTGAATTTCCTACTTTTCTGTGGAAATTAGATGCTTTGCTGCTAATGAAACCTGATTTGGACTCAGCCACTCGTTATCTTCCCATCAGAAGTGACCACTCCACTTGATCCCTGGTGGCTAAAGATGGGTTAGCTTCAGCTGCTGCTCAGGCAGCAGTGGAGCAAGAGGCTCTTTTTGAATGAAATTGTTTTGCAGAAGGCAAAAAATGTAGCTTAGCTGTGCTTTCCCTATTATTAAGAGAGATGCCTAATCAATTCAGTTGCATGCTTAGAGGAGGAATTTTCCAATATCTCAGTAAAATTCTTCATTAAATAAAAGGTAAATAAAAAGCATGTTTTCATAGATTCCTATCAAGGCTGCAGAAGCAATATTGACTGAAGAGATAACAGAGCACTTGGTGTATCTGATGGAAAGGTGAAGACACTTGTCTGTGTGGGGTCAAGCAGATAACAGGAACAGGGAGTGTGTCACTGCAAGGCACAGGAGTGGCTGTCTTTTCGGCTGCCTGCATATTGGGCACTTCACACTAGTACCTGGAGGAATCAGATCACCCTTCTGTTTCATTTTTTTAAAAAATTGGTGCAGTTTCACCCATTATGCTAGTTTCATTTACGGCCTGCATTGCTGAGGGAGTTGATAGATCTATAAAAGGAAATTCATTTAATCACTGTCAACAACCTCCTCATTTGGGCACTGAAAGCTATTAAAGAGAAAAGTAATGGACCAAGAGGTTCATTCAAGTGTGGTGTTAATGGCACTCCTTTCATTTAGCATGGCAAACCCAAAGCAGCAAAGTGAAAAAGATGAAAAAAACAACATGGCAGGTCAGTTTGCTCATGAGCCTCAGGCAGAGCAACCCTCTCTTGGTCACAGATGAACAGGAAACATGCATCTACCTTTCCCAGGTCACAGTGTCCTGTTTCTTGCCCATCAGTAGAGCTGCCTACACAACTTTTCAGCAGCCTGTCTGCTCCCTGAGCCCCACCAGCATTGCAAGACCTTTTCAGGCATGTTCCAGTGTGTTGTACCTCATGTATCCTTGCAGCACATCCTCTGCTTGTAGAGTATGCTCCTAGACGCACTCACTGCAAAACAGGTGAATCTGATTTGAGAATGGGTGCCAGGTTGTCATTAGCAAGCAAAACTAGCTATTCTGCATTATTTTTATTGATAAGCTCTGGATTTTATGCCTTGTGTAAGGTGGTGATGATTAATAATTCCATAGATTGTCATCTTGAAATGTGGAAGAAGAAAAAAATGTACCATTATTAAAGAAAAATCACTTTCTTACAGATGCTGTTTCAGAAGCTGTGCAAGGAAAAAGCAGGTAAGGCTGCATCATTTCTTGAAAGTTTCTTGGTGTTTTGTGTAAGCATGTGTGCATTGATGGAGGACCCAGGGGGTCTCTGCTAATAAATGGGTGTTCAGTGCATTTGTGACAATCGTTTCCATGCTGCTGTTGATGACCTATTGGTGTAGGATTAAGGTGGTTCTTAGGAAAGCTGATAATTCATCACCTTTCGACTTGCACCTTGCAAGGTAGATTCTGAAATAATGGAGATAAACCCTAGCATTTGTTACTGGTGTCAGAGTGGGAGTCCATGTCTTGCCATGGCACTGATGTGTGTGTGTGTGAGAGGTGAGTCGAGATGAGGAACTCCTCAGAGCTTTTTCTGTCTCAGTGGTCACTCAGCAGTTGAATCTGATGAAGAGGCTCATTACAGAGGCATATTTTTCAAAAAATCTCACATCCCCTGTCGGAGTCTAAGACATCCCTTTGGGAGTCCAGTGTTGCTGAGACCCTGGTCAGGGGGCTCTGAGACCCTGGAATGATGCCCAAAACATCTGTGGGTTTGATTATAGCCCTTGGAACAAATTACCAACTTTATATGAGAATTTAAAAGTCACAGTAGTTTAAGTAGTGTTATCATAAAATGAAAATATAGATTGTAGGATTTTTGGGAATGGGAAGTTTAGAACACAAGACGGAGGAAAAAGCACGTGTTTGATCTTTCTTTCTTCTTCTTCGTCTCCATTTTCTATTGTGGAGTTGGCACTTTTGGATTGGTTTAGAGTAGAAGTTCACTGTCTAACATAGATGATGGTAATTGGGAAATAATTGTAAACATCATGTACGTAGTTTTAGTATAAAAAGATAACACTGCCCTGAAGGGGCAGAGAGTGTGCCATGGCTGCCCTGCAAGACAGACCTCGCTGGGCTGAGAGAAAATATTACAGATAAGAAAATAATAAACAACCTTGAGACCGAGAAAACTAAAGAGCTCAGATTTATTCCAGCTCGGGCACATGAACTGCCAGACAAGAACTTTTACACATCTCGGGGAAAACACAAGAATGGATTCCGAGAATCCCCTTGGGACCCACATGTCCCAAGTGGCAGAATGACAGTTCCTGATTTGTCCCTTAGCAGAAGCCCACTATCTGGTTGAAGCATTTTTCAATATTAACAGCATTAGTGAGTTTGACCATTATGGAGGAATTCTTAGGGCCAGCAAGGCACCAAGACCAGAGCAGTAAGCTAAAGACTCAGATACCCTGAACTGCACATACATTATCATGCCAGGAGCTAAGAAAAAGGTTTGGATAGACAGATATGTACACACATACAGATACTGGTTCAGCAAGATACTTAACACACAATTAAACCCACATTTGACAAAACCAATTAATTGCAACAGGCATAAGAAACTGCTTGGATGATTTGCTTAATTGAGAGTAAATGTCCTTATTAAATTGTAATGAAGCACAATTAAGAAATACAGAGAAAAGGAGCTGCTTCTCAGAATGTGGGTTACTGGGGTTTAATAACAGCCTCACAGTTTTGCAAAAAGAAATGTCCCCAAAGCCTAGATGAATACTTCTTCTCACAAAAGTCTTTGCCAACTAGAAATATTTCAGTTATAAACCAACTGACCTCTGGAGTCACCCATTTCTGACTGCATTTTTTGTTTTGTTAGTCAGGATGTATGCAGTGTATGCCAATTAAAAGGAAAGCAATTGGACATCGCTGCTGTAATTACCCCTCTGTCCCTAGATGACTTAGCATCTTTTTTTTTTTTTTGGCCTGAAGAACTAGTTTAAGCCAGTTTGCTCACTCAGTGATTTCTTCTTGCATCTGTCTCTGATCTAAACTGTATCTGCAGTTCATCAGATGAACGTGGCTTTTTGTAGCCAATTTCACTGATTCAGTGGCTCTGCTGGAAAATGCGGTGGCTTAGCAAAATTCCAGAAACCCTGGGTGAGAAAACTCAGGTCTCCATAGGCAACTCCAGCCTTATGTAGTTAACTTCAGGTCAACAAAACATGAAGGCTGCTGAGCATAGTGTAAATGAACATATTTTCATTCAAGCTGTATACACATTAAGTTTTCCTGCTTTATGATTTGGATGTAGATTTATTCCATGATGATATTTGTCAATGAAACACATGCCTGAGCTTTTCCAAAGTTAAAATATTTCAGAAGTTCTGAGATTGATTGAGCAATTGTTTTAATTGTATTCATTGTTAGATCAAAACCTCTCTGTACCACTGAAGGCTCACTTTATAAAGAAAAGGAAAACATGTCAATGGCACATGCATTTTAAATAAAATTAATTATTTCAGCAGTGTTCCCATTTTATAGTATGATTGATTTTTAATTGTTTTAGTTTTATGACAATATTAATTTTTTCACTAGAAGAGATAAAGTTTTAGCACTCATCCTGATGTTAGAACTGTAGAATGATGGTTGAAAATCTGATGACTGCAGGCATGAAAGAAGAATGACAGGTCATTTTCTAACACAGTTTGGTCACTGAGGTGAAACTTTAGTCATTGAAATCTAGCATATGGTATAGCTGGTAATAAATTTATCATTAAAATTCTTCTGGCAGAAAGTGTCCATTTCTTCAAATAGAACTTTTTATAGGAAAAGGTTAGCATCCATTAATTTCTCTTTCAAATAGTTTCTGTAAAATAGGTGCGCACATCTCGACATACAGATTTAACAGCCATCAAAGTGTGAAGTGTTAATTTTTATTTAACTTTGAAACTTTCAGCTTTGAAATTTGTTACATTGAAGTATTTTTAAAAGGAGAGACAGAGATAAAAAGAGAAAACATTATTTAAATTACAAAAAGGGAAAAATCTATGTCTTGAACTGGAGGACAAGGGTTTCTTCCAGATTTGCAGTTGCTAAAGCTTTCTGATATTTTCTATGCTTTCTGGATAATAAATTTTCTGTTTTGGAATTTCTTGCATGAGGAGAAAACCTATCCTGCCTGTATCAGCCTCACACAGAACACAGCACTCAGTGTTCTACTCAACTTTGTTTTCTGCATCACTCTCCCCTTACATCCTTACTTCTTTGTCTTTCTCATTCTCTTTTGTCATTATTCTTCTGACCCTGTTCTTGTTGAGAGCTCTAGAGCTCTCAGGGGCCAAAAGAGTCTTTTCCCAGAGTACCAGTGAGTCACCCTGGCCTCCCCACCAAAGAGCACCTCTAACCCCACCCTATCAGGAGCTGGGGATGCACAGGGTGGCTCAAAGCTGCTGCAGCCCTTTCCCCAAGGCTGAGCTGTCCTCAGCTTCCAGTCATTCTCCATGTAAACCATTTTTGCATGTGAGAGGGAAAAAACCTGCCCATTGGAATGCTGTTCTCTCTCTTGATGAATTTTATGTTTCTTTTCTTTTTTTCCTCAAATAAATGCAATATTTTGGGGCTTCCATTACCTGGATTTGTAGTGGGAGCCTCACAATGAGTTAAGCAGGATACCCAAAATGTGTGTAAGAAAAGCTACAGCTGCACAGACCGACCACCCAGCCACACCAGGGAACCTGATTTGAAGTACCAGCATTGCTGGCAGTGTCACTGCCTGCTTGCCAGGCCTTGTGTCATTACTTCCAGATGTAATAACATTGGTACTTATAACAGTGTATGCACTGGAATTAATGATGATCTAAGCATTAGAAAAAAAAATTAAATAATGTTGAGATGTGGATCTAGAAGCATGAATTTATTCTGCTTTCTGTTTCCTTTAATCATGACAGGATGCAGCATGAGCTGGTGGCTCCCTGGGGACTGGGGCAGACACAGGAACAGAGGTCAGACAGCTCCAGGATGAGGCCTGGGGACAGGGATGGGCCAAGGATGGGATGGGATGTCAATCTGCAAGTTGGGTCACATGGCTGGGCAGCACTGTGGCAGAGAACAGCCCTGTCACAGCATCATGGGGCTGGGATGGACAGCTCTGGGTTGGGCTGAAATGGAAACAAAGACTTGGAAATTTCTATACTTATGTAATTTCACACTACTATGGAAATACAGTGTTATTTGGACTTAGACCTAGGGTGTAAATGTGGTGTTGCCCACACCCTTTAAGATGTAGTTAGCAAAGTGCAAGGGACAGCTGGAAGAGAGGACAAGCAATTTGGAGTGGAAAAGCTGGTTTCACACAGACAGGCTCACCCTTGGCCTGAGGTGAGCAAGTTGTCTGTTTGCTTTCTGCAGAAGCAATAGACAGCAAGGCAATTCACACTTGTACTGCTTCTATGTGATGGCATTAATAAGCAAGTGTTATTATAATATATATNAAGACCTGTGAAAACACCAGATTCATCCACTGAACTCTGCTTTTTTTGAGAATGAATGTGATTATCCTGTTGGTACCTGTGGCTTCAGCCATTAAACCACGTTTCTGCTGTCATTAATAGATGATGCCATTAATAGGACTGCCCCGGTCCCATTGCCATGCAATAGACCACTCTGTTCAAGTCATCATCATCAATGCTTTTCTTCTCATATTGCCAGGTACATAACACCAAACCCAGTCTGCACCACCTATCTCTTCTGCCTTTGCAATGTAGGAGGTCCTAATTGTCTGCTGTGGTACCCCAGAAAGCACCTGGCATAGCTGCTCCTCTTGCTGATTGCTGCTGGGTTTGTAAGTTGCCTGTGGCAATCGCTACTAAAACTGGCTGACTGATGCTGTGTGTTCTTACTATCCTCAGTATATGTCTTAGTAAAAAACATTCCACTCAGATTGAGTGTTCTAGCTGCCTAATGTGTTTTGAAGTTATCACCACATAACTCAAGATGACCATCACAGAACACACTTCATCACTGGTAGGGAAAATGAGCCCTCACTTTGCTGACAAAAATTTGAAGTTGGATTAAAAGCTGACACATCTTCTATTTTAGTGGTATGTATGAAACACTAAATATAGCAGTGTGCTCATGTATTTGCTGATGCATGGTAATGTAGTCTGTAGCAGAACAGCAATGGGCTGGCAAGGAAGATGGTGCACTGCAGTAATACGATAAAATCCTCATGTGACCTTGGCCATTTCAGAAGTACTCCACAGATAATTGTGTATCCTTGGCTGATATAATGCAAAATTCAAACAGTGGCAGTAGTGGTCCCAGGGCTTTAATGAGCAGCCTGATAGTGCAATATTTGCCCAGGCATAATACAAATTGACTTCAAGGAGAGGTCTCCACAGTGTAAGAAACAGAATTGTGCTATATAGCAGCTGTATATGAACAACTGCCAACATCGGGTCTGATTCTGGGAAATGGGAGGGAGCTGCAACTCCATCTGGCTCTTGTTAGAAACTGAAGGTGCTTGATTCATCACAAAATCAAACCTGAGTACAGTACTTTCAACAGATTACATATTTTTATGTTTCCTTAGCCATATAAGGTTTTATGCTCATGGTTTTATTTTACCTTTGCTGCAGTTCCTGGGCAAGAATTATGGGCTAATCACACTCTGAACAGGGAAATGGATGTGGCTCACAGAACCGTATCCTATTCTGGGATTTTCCTCTTGCTCATGGGGGGATGAAGGAGATCTCTTTCAGTCTTTCTCTTGCCATGGATGTCTGGCAAGTTTGCTGGTGGTGGAGCTGAGGCTGTGACTGTGAAATCCCTCAGCTCCTCCTCTTCAGGGGGAGTAGCAACTAGATTAGACATTCAGCAGTGCCTTGCAAGACCTAGGTCACTAGGCACTGTGTCTCATGCTGTCATTACTCCAGCTATAAAAGTTTACCCAAAATGAAAATCTGACCTTAAGTAACTGGGAAAAATAAAACATCCTCATCCAATGATCCCGTGCACTTACTAGAAAGCAGAGTGGGGTCACTTTGAGATATTTCCAGCATGAAGTGGAGGTGCTTACTTTGGACTGAAAAATAAACAGGCTGTTTTCCTGAGGAGTAAAAATAAAGTACTGAATAAACCCAGATGTTTGATGGCCTTGGCCTCTTAACTAGTTATGCTCTGTGTTGCTCAAATTAGAAGTAAGTAGAGTTGGTGCTTGTCCTGCAGTCCATGCATCAGTGGGTCATTTCATTTGGCTCCAGTTCTAACTTTTCTGCAGCACCAGTTTGGCTTCCAAAATTAGGCAGTGAGATTGCTTCTTCCTTTCATAATCAGAAATGATAGAATAAAGCCCTTCTTTGTTTTTCTAAAAAGGCAAATCTGTGGTAGTCAACTCTTACTGATGTGTTGGAGCAGTTGAGGGCACACTGATCTTCTGCTCTCAAAAGCAAGAGGAAAATGAGATATTGCTGTTTCTTAAAAAAAAATAACCATAACAACCAATTGCAAAAATTCCTCCTAAATTGTGTAGCTCCAATACTATACCTGGTTGTTTATGTGTTTATTATTTATATGTTTATGCTTTATGTGTTTATATTTTATATGTTTATTATTTATATATTTATATGTTTTAGCATGTGAATTATAGATAAAAGCTTGATCCATTAAGAAACACTCTGAATTTTATATAAGACATTTCTAAAACAATAAAGCAGGAATGTATAAAAACACTTTATGCACATGCAACTACTCAGTGTTATTTTAAATATCTTTCTCTAGTTCCCTGCTCCTTTGTTCTTTTTTTGATTTTTAGTCAACATTTTAAATAAGAAAGAAAAATACTGAAAATAGAGATGATAAATGTTAAAAATAATATCTATTCCATAATTGTACAAAATATAGGTCATTTCAGAATGAAGATATTATAAGCATTTTTCCTAACTCAGTTTGGCTACAGCTTGGACTCCTAAGGAGAGCTGAACGCTAAGCAGCTGGTTGATGAGCTTAGGTTTGTAACAGCTCTCAAGATGTGACAGGAACCTTGCTGTAAAAGGTGATCTAATTCAGATTGATAAATCGCTCTAAAGTTTTGCCTCTGTTGCAATTAGGTGGTGTTGGTTTCCAGCAATGAAGTTCATGGAGACACAAGATTTGTGAGTCATTTTTTTCCGTGACTGAACAATTGCCTGACAAATGTTGCAGACAGACTGCCATATTCAACTCTCTTGCTCCTGAGCAGCCAACTTGTTTTAAACTGGGGGCTTCCAAGAGTCATGGCAGAGGGCACATTTTGCCATTTAACACTTTTTCCAAAAGCAGCAAATGCCTGGAAAATTTTCATTGAATAATAATAATTTAAAAGTATATTTGTGTTTTCTGTTTTGATTAGACCTTTCCCTCAGACCTCTCTGATAGCCACAATGCAAGCTATGTCCTTGTATTTTATTTCCTGTGCAAGACATAACTGCAAAAGTTCAATGGTTAGACAACCTTTAACCAATGTTAAAGTATACAAACAGCAAGATAAACCTTTAGCTTTTCATTATGCTAACTAAGCATTACAGCTCTGAGACACACACAAAGAATAATCTATATGGTAGGAATCTTTTGTTTTCACAGAAAGCATTTCTAATGGCTAGTAGTTCCAACAATTTTAGTGTTTCCCATTAGAAAATACTTCCCTTGCAACTATTCCTTAGGTTCAGCTTTTGTTATTTAATTCTTTAGTAGCAGTTCCTAAGGATTAATGTTTAAGGATTTGTGCTGCATCAGAGTGACATGCATCATCTCTCTGAACAGCTCAGCACATAAGATGGATTTTGTGCTGTTTCTTTGTTTGCAATTCAGGCAGGAAAACACAAAGAAAAGCTTCTGGCTGGAATATACTGCAAAGTATTTAGGACAATAAAGCAATCAAACAAAGCAGTCAGCTTCTGGACTTTTGCAGCGTACGACCTTTTGTGGGGCTGCAGTCAGACCATGCCACTGTTTCCTGCTATTGAACAACCTGCCATGGTGCAGCCTCTGCTCAGAGGAGATGGCCATGGCTCAAGGACACGCAGTGTCTGTGTAACTGTGACTGGCTTTGAGCAGAGGTGCCTCTTCCCACTTCTGTGAGCACCATGGAACTGTGGCTCATATCAGAACCCAACACAGGACCTGTAGGCATGAGCCTCAACAGCTTGGAATGCGGGAATGACTCCATTAATTTGAAGGAAGTAATCACTGCATAAACCTCTCCCTAAATATAATGGGACCACTAGAGGAGGACAAAGAGCTATGTAGTGTTGATGTCAACTACGAAGAAACGAGGTTGCTTTAGAAGGCTTTTCAGCTGAAAACCATCCAGTCTCTGCCCTTCCTGTTCTCCGTATTAGATTTCACCCAGGCCAGTGAGTTGCTATCACCGAAATGCACACAGAGTTGCTGGTATTTATCGAGCACTCAGCACAAGGCATAAACAAATTAGTAAATTTCACCATGCTGTCAAGCCACCACTGAAATGCAGCCAGAGGCGGAAACTGGGGCTGCAAAAGACATACCAAAACCATCCCATATATAATTCCATTGCATATAATGGCATCTGCCAGTTGTGATCTTGGCTCTGTGTCTTTATGAAGACAGAGCAATTGGAAAGGCAAGTTTAAGAAAACAGATCGCCAAAAGGTTGCTTTACATGTGGGTATTATTAAGTGGATCTGAAGCTGCTATTCCAGCCTTCATGAATTGTAAGCTTTTGACATAGAGTTTGGGAAGGTAATGGTGGTAGGTTTTTATTTGGTATTTATTTATACTGGGTACATACCTACCCTGGAGTATTTATTGGTTCCCAAAGACACTGTTATATAAGACTTAGCTCTGAGAAGTAAACTGATTCTAGCATAGAATCTTGCAGGTGTATCCTGTAGAAAATTAGGGATTTTTCTTTGTAGAGTGAAACTGTGCCAGTTGCAGTCACCAGCAACTTTTTGGGATTATAGTTAATGATGCATTTTTAGCTGTAGAGAAAACTATATGTATGTGTAAAGAGAAGAAACAGTCTCTATTTTTCACAGATTTCAGAATCAAGCAATGTGTCTAAGTAGCTGAGGAAATGGGAGACATTACACATATATACATATATAATGGGAAATATTGTATTTCATAAAATTTATGTAGTTCTTTCAGGAAACTCTTAAAAATGCTGCTTACTTGGATTGCTAATAAGGTAATTTTTTATTTTTAAATTTTTTGAACTGAGGTAGTGTCAATTGGCTTCAGGCCCAGAGTAGTGTCCTTGTGAGCACTGTACAGGCAGAAAAAAGTCCTTCCCTCACAAACCTTACATTAACATCTAAAGTTTTCATTAAAAAAGGTGACTTAAAACATTTACATTTGTTTCTAATTCAGCATTCAAATAATTTGTCAGGAGCTTATTTTCATGCATGTTGGTCCATGAACTGATTGGTGTCCAGGTTACAGTCCCCATCCTGCCAGGTGCTCTTTGCTGTGTCGTTTATTCATGCTAAGCTTGGCTCCAGGAGGGGCTTACATTAGCACTGTGGCTGTATGGAGAGCCTCCGTACCTGCTCATGCATGCCCAAAAACTCACCTGAGTGGTCAGCATTGGCTCAGCCAGCTGCAGCTCAAGGCTCCTTAGTACAGAAAAATCAGAGAATGAGTGTCTATGGGATGTTAGTGATTCTCTTCTGTCAAAGAAAGACAGAAGGGTCTGGGGTACAAAATAGAAGGGAGAGATTCAGAGAATTGTTTCTCTGTGCCTGCTTCCCAAAGCAGTGAAGAAGGAATACGGAAAGAAATAATTATAACATCCCCCAACCAACTGGTCTTCTTTCTAGCCTTCCCTAAATGTAGCTGCCTTACTGTCCATGCTAGGACTCCATCAAGAGAAGCCACAAACTTTGAATTCCAGGCTCTTTGAGTAGGCAAAGCATGCAAAAGGCCATAGGTATTTTGGCATCACCAGCAGACTATTGATATTGGGATCTATTTGTTTGATAAACACATAACACATAAAGTTAGTCCTTACTTTCACCCACTTTTCTTGCCTGCTGACCAACACATGGTCAAAATCTTCAATTTACAGCTCTCTGGACTCTCATGTGGTAAGAAAAAGGTAAGATGAGTTTCCAAAGTTAAAATACACTTCTGTTTTATATTTTCACCTATTTATAAGACAGAACTGATGGAGTACACTCAATGTTTGGATGATGTATTGGGGAACTCAGTATATTCAGTAGCATAGTTTAAAGTGTACCTTTTCATTTGTTGCTTTTGTTGCTGTGATCCTCTTCTATGACCCCTTATTTCCGGAATTTTTTAAGTGTAACAACCTTATAGGGATGATATCCAGAGTGTTAAGCTACACGTGGGTAAGTGAGAGTGTACAGAAATATGTGAGAGTGTCTCTAATAATTTGCTGCGATGTATATATGATACATTGATGTAAGTATAGTATACTGTGCTTCCTTAGGTCTTGATAAACCCTGTGCCTTTTGAGGGCTCAGAAGGAAATAAATTTACTCTGCAAGTGTTCATTTGAAAAGGCTACACTTCATTCTTAAACAACACCATTTGGATAGGAATAGAGAAGTTCTTTCCAGTGGTTTTGTTCCCTTGGGTTTGATCCTTCTTTTAGCAGAGTCTGGTGCATTGTCCTTGGCGATGGAGGCCAAGTGGAGCGATGAAGTACTGGAGTTCTGGGCTGCAGGGCTGTCAGGCATGAATTGCTGTCCTTTGGAAATGGCAGAGCCACCTCCGCTTACAGCACTAGGCTTATGTCATCAGTATTCTTTTAGATGTCACAGAGAAGCTGCTCCTGGGTTTTGGCAGGAAACACTCCCCCACACCACTTTAGACTCTTTTCTTCTCTTTGCCTTCTCTCCTGTGAGCAGAAATTCTGTCAAAAAAGCACGTTTATTTGGGCCAGGAACAGAGGCAGCCAATACTCAGCTAGTTATTTTGATTGCCTGGCTGGTAGGGGTTGGGGGAACAGATAATGTCAAGATTTCCTCTGCATTCCAGATCTGTTTTCCTCCTACGGTTAGCAAGCAGTGAGTGTGACTTTTCCCACTCAGCTTTTCCCACAGTCAGTAAGACTTATCTGACAATGGAGTTAGTGTCAACTGTCCAAAACTAACTAGGAGATATCTTCCTTTCACCACTCCTGTGCTGTTATTGCTTATCAATGTCACTCTCCAGCTTAAATGACTGGTTAATTTACAGACATACCGAGACAAATTCACTTGTTGCAGCTTCAGTGAGCTCAGTGGAGTTACACTGAGTTTGGCTGTAGGTGTCTGAAAAGCACAAGTGATAGGAATGTGATACTAACAGAAACAAGAACATTGCAACAGTCAAAACAAAAAAGGAAGCCCTGAGCTTTGGCAGGATGCCCATTTCAGATTTTGGAGTGTGATCCAACAAGGTGTTCATGTTTTACAGCTGGTGCTGCAAGAGAAAAGTTGTTACTCAACAGCAAAATAATTCCTACGTCTCCACATCAAAACACAGCCCACATTAAAAAGCAACAAAGGAAGAAACAAGTTACAGGCTTTCAGAACACAAATTCTATTGAGAATCATGATGAATTTGCTTTTAGAGACTGAAAAGACTAGAGTGAAACTGAAGCACACTCAACTTGAGATTTTCAAGTTAGTCTAAAAGTGTTGAATATTGAAATACTATTAGAATTCCACAGAAACAGGAAATGTGAGATGGAGTTAATACCTCCGGTTTACCTCCAGTCCAAGATGGCTTTCTAAGAACCTCTCCTGTAATTGTCAGTAGAGAGGCATTTTCAAATTGTAACATCTTTTTCAGCTAGATCAAGACCTGCTGCATAGGCCTACTGTAGCTCCTCTTCTAGGCAGCTGGTTTGGGATGCAATGAGACATCCTCTCAAGGATACGTGTTTCCATCCCACCTTCCCACCTCCCTCAATTGTCTTTTAACAGTGGGTGTCCAAAATTCGAGGAAGGGAAATCGGTTGCTTTTGAAATTTTATTAACATTTCTGTTTCACAGATGAAGTTAAAATGAGTGAAGTGCAAAACCAAGCATTCTAAAGTTAACTCAGTTAATTCTGTTAACCTGGACTAGCAGTGCAAATGGAGATCATTGCACCCAGAGCACTTTGTTCATTGCTCTGCTCACTTCTCTACACCATGAACAAATCCCACCTACTGGTTTTGTCTGTGATAGTCTTCAGGACACCCCTGTGTTTATTCCCTTTCTCTACATTTCCTTCTTTGCAAAATCCAGTTTTAATTTTCCTCCTCACCACTATTTAGTTTCCTCTTAAAGTCAATGCTGCTTTAGAGTCTGGTTACTCTTCTGCTCATGATGCCTTACAGTGGTCTTCCTTCTCTTACTTCTCCTGCCTTTCCTGTTGCCTCTATTCCATACCTATGTGTTGTCCAGAGCATCTTACTCCACTCTGGTTCTCAGTGAAATGGGCAAATGGCTCTGCAATATCACTAAACTCATGCATAATACTTCTCCTCCCCCCCTTGCAATCAAACAAACTCTTGCTTTTCTTTCTGCTGGTTAATGGGCATGTCATGGTCTATCATTGCATCACCCGTGGGCTGTGTCTTCTTGACCAGCTGCGGATTAGCCACCTTTCTGGGTAATAACAAGCAAGGTTTAAAAACTGAGGACCAAAAGGACTGAAATTTCAGATTCCTGTTTATACTCCCAGATGACGACTTTTAAATTGGAAATTGGAAATTTCACTTCTGAAAGTTGGAAAGGGACTTACATTCTAAAACTTAGGGGCATAGTTTATAAAACCATGAAATTTTGGTGCCTGAACAGAGTATTTCCTTAACAGACTTAATGCCTGGATGTGAGTACATTCTGGAGTCTTTTTGCAAATAAGAGACAAAGAAATTTCCACTGTCAGAAATGGAGCTAAACATGGAAGTGCTGGAACACATTCATCAGGTTCAGCTGTCCAAGGGAGATAAAATGATACCCATATTTTAAGTTGAAAAGAAGTCATGGTGGGCAGCAAAAATAATTACTGCTTCCCATATTAATTTTCATATGTTTGTGAAAACAACAAAGCAATCTAAAACATTCCCAAAGGAGGATACATATGTAGGACCCAGTATGGGTTTGTAAAAAGAAAAAAGAAACTGCTTTTGCACAGAAAAACGGGAAGAGATAAAACTTATCTTGGCTTTCCAAACTAATATTCCAGAGATATTCAAAACAGAGATGAAATAATGTGAGAAATGAGTGTGGGAAGGAAATTTTGGTCATAGAACATAAACTTCATAAAAGATCCAAAGACACATAAATTGAGCTTGTCAGTTTTCAGAATAAAGAGAGGCTAATAATAGGTTGCCCAAAGGATTTTATTAGGGCAAGTATCATTTAAAGCTTCATTATCTTGACAAGTGAGTGAACAGATGGCAAAATCTGTAGCAAATTCAAGATTTCCTAGGGTCCTAAAGATTAGAAAGATTTCTGAAAACCCAATTCAAATCACCAGAACAAAGTGATTTGACAACCCCAGTGAAGGTGGCATTTCAATTTATCTAAGTGTGAGGTAATGTTCAGGAATGATCTGAAGTGTTCACTGATACTGCATACTTAATGAAGTGTTAGCAGCTCAGAAAGATACCTAGGCAGGATTATGGACAGCTTAATTAAAACTGCTCAGTGAAAACATCTGTTCAATTTGCAGCACTAGTTGTGAAAGCAAATAAAACACTGATTTATATGAACCATAAAAACCAGCATTGATATTATTATAATGTAATCATATAAATTCAGGGAACTATATTACAGTGATGCCCAGCATCATCAACATCACAAAACTGTCTACAAAAAGAAACATTCAGAGAAGTCAGCAAAGGATAGTAAGCAGGGAAGATACAATAATTTTATTTGCTCCATGAAAAAATGTGGCACTAAATTCCTACTCACCTGTAAGTCATAGGGATATCCAATGTATGCAAGATACAGAAGAAGCAGCACACTCTCTGTGCTGGAACCCTTTTCCCCAATTAATAAGGGTCATCAAATCAGCAAGAAATTGAGGGCTTTATGTTCATGTATTCTTAAGAAACATGATGAGAGTACCCATAGTAGACAAAATTTTCCAGTGAAGCACACAGCAATTTTTGCAGTTACGTCATCAAATTAATAATTTCACCATTAATGTGAGACTGTTACAAGTGCTTGGTCTTAACTGTGGTGTTGGTTTGTTGGGCTTTTTTTAAGAATGATTAGAGTACTTATTTTAGGAATGGTGGCTGTCCCTGGTCATTATTGAGAAGACCCTAGATTTAAGCAATTCTGCATTAAAAGGGTAATTTACACTTGTGCAAAGTAAGAGCCTATTGCTACTTTCTAGTAGTACATACAACCTATTTTGCATTTATCTTGCCCAGCCATAAAAGATAAGCTATAGGACAGGAAAGAGGTGGATAAACCCAAATCTACCGAAGTCCTAAAGAAGGATAATGTTTCCCAGATGAAACAGTTTTCTTTATGACTTGACTGGCAGCAGTGAAGTAATTTGGATCATTTTAAAACCATTTAGCAACATTTCAGAATAGAAATAAGGAATAGTCTCCAGTATGAGTAAGAATTAGACAAGTTTTTGGTCTTCATACTTATTTCTGACACTTTTTTTTTCTCTTTAGCATTGATAGTCACATATTTTTAAGGCCTGAACTCTGAAAGTATGTATCTGATAACTTTGATCAAACCAAGGATTACTTAATGTAAATGTTCTCTGTCAGGTAAATTAACTGATCTTCTGTCTCAAAAGCTATCACTGTGGTAAGATCCTGCTGAGTTATAATCTCTTTAGCACCTATTCTCCAAGAAATTTGCATGGGTTTTTGTAATGTAAATGAGTCAAAAATATTCCCTGAAATGTAGAACAATCTAAGGTAATTACTGCTGAACAGATTTGTGTCAGCCCAAAATGACAAAAAGGCGTTGAAATTAATCTGCATGACAGTAGTGTAAGTAAACAAGATGAGCAACAGCTGCACTGTAAAGGTGTTCCAACATCATATGTAGGAACTGACTTCACTAGAAGTCATTGCAATACTGAAAAAATGAACTTTGGAACCAGCAATATGTACAAGCAAAGTAAAAACCTTTTCTTGCCTCCTGGAACAGTTCTGAATGCATATCTCCTTCATTTGCATGGCACTTGAATGAAGTCAAGGAGAAATGTCTTGGTGGAGTCTCAAAAAAGTGTCTGTTAATAAGAGAGGGATTGGGCCAGCTGAATACAGTGTTTCAGGGGGATACAAGGAGGAGCTGAAGCCTGCTCTGTTCTTTCTGGAATCAACTTTTCAAGTAATTATAAATAAAAAAAGATTGTGCTTTCTGGCAGGCAAGTGGTGGCAGACTCAGTAGAGAGCTCTGGCTGTGATCTCTATTATCATTCTGGTCACATTAGTCTACACAGCAGCAGGTGATGGGGAAACACCTCCTCAAGCTCTCTCTACTTTTGCTATGCTTGGCCAGCTACAGAGCAGTCCCTGCTACTGTCTTTCTTGGGAATTAAGTTGCTTTACTATGTACTGTTTTCAATCCAAAAGAAAAAAGAAAAATATTTTTACATTTTCTAGGTTTCTCCCATGGTCTTTGATGTTAGTATTTATATAATAGTAATTTAATGTGACTATTAAAATTCAGTTATGTGAAAAGCACTTGAGTGCATAGCCTAGCATTTTTGCCTCTTGCATGCAGAAACTGGAGCCTATTTGGAAAACTACAAAAAGTTATGCTTTAATTTCTCACAGATTAGTTTTTTTACATAGACTGTAATTCTCCAGCATCACATCACTGCTCCTATAAAGTCTTCTGCCTACTATGCAGTGACACCTTATGACTTACCTCTCTGAGCATATGTAGTATAGTCCACATAAAAATATAACACAGTTTTGTTTCCAAGACAATGAATTTTGAAACTATGCCATTATGCAAACCCCCTTACATTCAGTAGGCAGGAAGAGTACAAGCAAACAATACTAAGGTGAAGGAACTACAGATTTGTTGTCACAAGTGTTTTTTAGACTTGCAATTCATAGCTATGCTTTTGCCTCATTACATGAAACTATTACTGAAGCACTGTTGGACATCATTGTGTAATTTTTTTCCTGAAAGCCTTCTGTAATGGTTTCAAGGGCAGTACTACAGGCCTCTGTGTTTCAACCAAAAAAAGTAAAACACTCAGCAACTCAAAGTAAACCCTTCTCTGCATAGCTCTACAAACTGAAATTGCAGTTGTTACTGCTGACTTGTTAATATAACACAGACATGGACATTTCCTGGTTACTGTAAACACTGAAATGCTTTTGGAGTTAATGGAATACAGGTGCTGCCTGACACTACCAAAACGTTCTCACAGAAACGGACATTTTCGGACAGAAAGAGCTGCAGATCCACCTAGTCCAGCCCCTTCTTCACAGCATGAATATCCTGCTTCTCAGTGGGAATACACAGATATGTTAAATGTCATGAAACAGGCATTCTTCCTCAGCTTAAGCTCCTTTATACTCCCAGGAATGGCTGTACCACTCAGCCTGCTGGAACAGAGAGTTCTGTAATGCCAGAGCTGGGTGATGGAGTGGGCTTAGGCAGGCTCTGAGCGGGCTGGGAAACCTTCCCAATGGAGCTGTGGGAAATGATGCTTACAATCAAATTGTCACCAGCCTTCACTTCAAATGAGACTCAGACAATGCCATGGACAGACAATTAGCCCTTCTTTATTGTAGAATCAAGAAGAAATTTAAAATCAGCTTTAGTGATTCAAGATCCTGTTGAACTGTTTAGGTTAATAGGAATTGGCTTGGGCCCCAGCCAAATTTTGATTCTGGTCATTATAATCTTCCTACCTGAAATTCCATCCCCTCTTGTAACTGGCCACAACACTCTTTATTTACTGGCCAAAAACAAGAGTGACATTGCTTTTTAATTCTATTAAATATATGTATTTAAAACCTATTAAGTAAAACCATATTAAGTATGTTAAACTAGTTAAGTATGTATAACCACTGTGTGGTCAGTGATGAGGGTTGCAATATATTGATACTTGGCACTATGCTGCCATCAGTCAGTAGCCTGATTACTCAAAATGTGTGTGTGCAGAGAAGTATTTGCTTATCTGAAAATATGTTCTTCCTCTTATATATAAATTGGTTTGGGGAACAATTTGTTTGCATTGTTGTTAGAACCTGCTGTCAAGATTGATCACATTTTCCTGTGTAATCCAGGAGAGTTATAAAAAAAGAGAGAGAAAATGCTCCCAGGTCTCTGAACCAATATCCTGCTATAGTGTGTGCAAAATTGCCATTGATTGCTGCAAGGCAAGGCTTTTTTACACAAATGTTCTAATTATTTCTACTGTGATCATAATAACAGTTGGAAGTTTAGAAAAAAATTTAAATTGTGGTTTAGACAAAGTCCCAATACAATATTAAGGAAAAGAGCACTTTGAGAGCAAAGAAAGATGTAGTTTAAAACAATATATTTTTTTTCAAGTGACTGAAGAAGAGGGGGAAAATCAGACACCAGAAGCTGGAATGAGAACAGGGGTAATATTCTGTCCTGAGACATTTTGTGTTTCAACATAGCTGCTCACTTATTCAAGTGCATTAATCACTTAAAAATTTCAAGCTCAACTCCAGTAAAAAACCAATATATCTACACATATAAAATGTAGTCCATTTTCCCAGTTGCTTAATCATTGAATAATTGGCTATTTCTACAGAGACTGGCTTTGCTCAGTACAAGATTTCATATCTTCAATGTAATACATTTTAAAGATGTCCTCAGAGCATCTTGCGAAAGGAAGTGAAAGTTTATTGGCACTTTGTTTGTTTTGTCCGTTCTTCTCCTCTGTTATCTGAGAAATGTACAAGGCTCTTGTGGCTGCAATTCTGTTCCATAGAAGTCCCCTATTTACTCAGAGGGCAGTCCATCCAACCATCATTTGTACCACAGCTGCCTCTCTGTCCCCTTCTTCACCATTTTCATATAACAGAGCAACCTTCTACCTGTCACCCAGGACCTTCACCTGGCGTTTATAATGTCCTGTGACAATTTAGGCTGTGTTGGTACAAGAGACTGGAGAGGTAGAGGGGTTATTAAAAAATAACCTGCAAGAACTAGATATAAGCAGAATGCAAGATTAAAAGTGCATGTTAAAGCTATCCAGAATGTGAAAATCCTGCTGTGTTAAACTCAGGAAAATAGCAGTTATTTTCCAGAAAAATGTATGATTTCTCTAATTTTTATTCTTTAAGAAACAATGGGTTTTGTCAGAAGGAGGTTTCCAGGTGAAAATTTTTGATTGCTGTAGAAAAAAATGTCATCCCACATTTACCATTTCACTTTTGTTACCATTTACTCTGCCTGGATAGACACAATCTGGTCTACTGCATTGCATCCCAAATGCAAATACCCTGGCAGTTCTCTACTATAACTGCTCATTGCAGCTCATCCTGCCTTTGCGGTGCATCAACTAAAGGATGCTTGACTGAAGTCTGAAGGCCCTACCCTTGCCTCATCTAGTTGTTCAATATTAAAAGCTTTCTTCCCACAGCCTGTGTGTGTACAGGATCCCAGCTTTTGCTGTCTACTCATTATGTTTTCAAATATACATTTGTGTGCTTTAGTTAAAAATGTCCCTCATTCTTGAAAGTTGGTCCTCTGATTATATAAAGATACTGTGGTATTAACCTCCTTGGAGGCTCTCTTGCTAACTCACTTTGCATATCGGTGCCTCCAAACACCAATTCTGATGTGCCAGAAGTACACCAGCAGCTACTACTCTGGTCAATACTGTTTCATTGCTGTCTCATACTCCACCCTTCCTACCCCAATCAGGTCTTCTCTCCATCGGTGTCCTGTTTTATATTTACATTGCAATCTCCTGAGGGCAAAGATTGTACTTCAGCTCCATCCAGTTTTTGGTTCCAAGCACTTTGAGAACACAGTTTGTTATTAATAATAATAACAATAAAGTACCATCCTTTGTATGAATAGAATTAAAGCTTAATTTCCCCCATGCCCTCCATGCCTCTTCTAGCAAGGGAGAGGGAGCACAGTCAAACAGCAGACACTTTGTTACTGTAGTCTGTATCTAAGCATACTTAGAGTCTTTTCACAGTGAATACTGCAAGAAGTTCCATTTATTTCAGCATTAATCACTGTGAACAAAAGTGCAAGAATTTGGCCCCCACTAATGAAAGCCAGCAGTGCTCTGCTGTTGGCAAAGTGCAGAGCAATCCTTTCCCAGAGCTTCAGAAAGCTAAAATGAAGCAGGATGAATGTATAGGTGCCAATCTCTTGATAAACCAGAAAAGAGTGAAACTAATTTATAATTTATTCTCGTTAAAGCTGCCTTAAAATTATGATAATTTGTAAATGCAAATAAAAAGCAAGGAGAGAGTACCAAGGCACAAGCTAGAGCATTTTTTCCTCATTCACAGTGATTCTTATTTTTCTTGATCCCAAATATTTGTTTGTTTACTTAGATGTCAAAGAGGACACCTATTCATATGCCCTTGTTGCTTTTCACATAACTTCAAACACAGAATTAGTATGAAATTCACTGGAGTATCCTGTCAGGAAAACAAGCAATGGAAAACCTCAAATCTTTTCTTCCCTTCCAGTGGTAACCCAGACGTACAACATCCCACTCAGACCATAAAACCTGTGATAGAAAACAAATTCCAGAGCTCTAGGACCCCCAAAGATATAAAGACCTCTACCAAAATTATAAATATTGCTTGATTGTTCATGTTTAGGCTTTCTGAGCTAATATTTGAAGCTACAAAAGCACAGCAACAGCATTTTGAGTATAGTAAAATTCAAGAAGCTTCATTACAGTCAGTTCCTGAAGAATGAGATTCATTATAAAGTCTGGCATTGCACTGATTAGCATCAAACTGCATCATTGATCTTGTAGATCCTGTTATTTCCTCTTTTTCTTTAGTATTACTTTCTAAGGGATACTAGTGTAAGGAGCCTGTGTCCTCTAAACCGCACATAGTAACCAGCACATAGTAACCAAGGATGCACTCTCCCTGCATTTTCCCCCATAAGACGTATCCTGTTTTGTTCTTCTACAAGTAGGTAAATATTGGGAAGTGATTAAACTAACAAAAAATCCTGACCAATGGTAATTGAAGACAAGAGGATGGAAAGAAAAGAAGTTTTAAGTTTATCAGTCTTTCAGTAGTTTACAAATGGCAAACCAAGATGTAGGCATGTTTCTCTTTCCTTAGGTTCAATTCTCTTCTTACCAGGTACATTGGAGTTTTACTAGGACTACATCAGGCTGCATAATGGAATCTGTAACAATTAAAAACACACTGCTAATTAGAGGCCAGAATACTACGCAGTATCAATTAACTTGGCGTTTAATTACCATGGCGATTGGAAAGAACTATAAATTGCTAAATATATAATTGGTGTATCAGACTTCTGTGCCACAACGGCATCAGATCATGGGTATAACTAGCTTATACTTTTCCCCAACATTTTACATGCCTGCAAGATTTAAAGACAGTACTTTAATTCCTGCCAATATTCTGTTTTCAATGAGCAAAGACAAATATAATAGTTCCGTTTCTTTTAAGGCATCTGGGAACTTTCTCCTTTCTGTTCATCATATACAGTGGTTTCATTGCAATTACTCTGAAAAGAATAATATCAAGCAGGAAAACTGCATTTTCTGTGAAAAATGTGCTTTCCTTCTCTTTCCCCCAGAAATGTTAGCCATCTTGTGCTGGATGTCCGATTGTTTCAAGCAGGAAACATGAGTACTGATCAACTGGCTACTTATACACTTAACCAGCCTATGCAAAATGTGTGAGAGACCAGAATTTTACCATTTTGTCAGGTTTTCTAACATTCTAAAAGGAAATTAGGCATGTGTTTCCTGTGAATGATTCCTAATACGTACCCTCCTTCAAGCAGATTCTGTAAAGTAGCTCTTATTGTAAGTGCTACTATGAGGTGTAATATATCAAAAATACTCATGATGGCAATTCAACTTCTGAACAGCTGATGATGATTAAAAGCATAAAATCAGAATAGGCCAGTTGCTGCATGAGATGTGCTCTCATTACTCAACAGCACTGTTTTCTTTGGGGAGAAAACTACCATATCTGATCTTGCCTTTGGATTTAGTTTTCCACAATAAAGTACCTGAAATTAGCAACATTTTTGTCAGTGCCTGCCACAGAGTTTGGTCTAGGCTTGCCAGTTCAGTTCTGTTGCTGATTATGAAATACAGCCATATCACTGCAGTTTATCTTAGTAACTTGTGGTGAGATAACATGGGATTAGCAATTGCTAGTATCTAGTCACTAATTAGCTGCTTTCAGTAAACCTGGAAGTCTAGGGATATTTTTGATAAAGTAAGATCTTCAAAAATGATACAGAAGGGAAGATAATAATATCTTTTGTTCTATTGCTGCATTCTGGCCATCACAGACAGCAGCTGAAGAAAGGGAGATCTATCTTCCAGACAGGCAGGGCACGCTAAGATGGTGCATCCAAATGTGGCTGCCAGAAGAACGCTGCTGAATGTTGCAGTACTGGCTGACGTGGGCTGGTGTTGTGGGTGGTGACATAGCAGTATGATACAAAACCTTCAAAACTGACTTTATTATTTCACCTTTAGACTGTGTGTTATGGCTCATCTTTATAGGGCAGCTGTGTACAATATCAGGAATTAATTTCTCATCTCTGCCTGGTTCCTAACTGATAAAAGCCTCTGACAGAAAACAGGCATAGTAGTAGGTCTTATGTACTGGTAATGGCTGTGTTGGTGAGAGATTAAATAGAGGCAGAGGTCAGAGGCAGATTTACTGGGCAGAGGAGCTGATTGTAGGAACCATAATCCTCTCTTCTCCCATTAACATCAGCAGGTGTTTGCTCTGGGTCATGGGATGTGGGAGTATTTACATAATTATGCTGTCTCCTTTCCAGATCTTGAATGCATCCATCCCTGGAAGGCATCCCTTTTCTCAAAAATGTTTGTCCAGTCATTTGGAGGACACTGTAGCTGGAATTGCAGGCAGAGGAGTGACATACAACATCTGCACAAGTTCTGGACAAGCACATCGTCTCCACTATATCAACTAAAGTAGAGTAGTTTTAAAAGAACCTTTTTAGATTAACCTTTCAAGAATAGGGACAAAGGAAAACAAATTCACATCACAAAGTAAGCAGAAGACATTATTAAAACAGTGCTAACATGGAATAAATCTGTTTGCTTTTAGCTTCTATGGGTATTGCTGACATTGCAGTTACAGTTTAAATCTAAACAAGATGGGGATATTGATAACGTTTAACATGACTGCTTTACCTGGGCATGCAGCTCTTTCAGAGTAGGGCACTCACTTGCGGGAACATCAGCCTCTGCTTTGCACATCACAAATGCTCTGCCAAAAGAGCAAGCAGTAAGTAATTGATTGTGACTAAATTAAATGAAGCTCCTGTTGTCCTTCTCAGCTATCAAACTCTCTGCTAGAGGAACATCCAGGATAGGGAAGGGGCTGCTGTTTAAACAGTATTTCCCAGAACACAGAAGAAGCAGAGGCACAAAATGGCCTTCCTAAATGGGATAAGGGCCCTGCTATTGATTTCTGTCTAGTCTACGGATGAAGAAATCAGGATTCATTTTAGTCTGTAAAGTGTGCAAAAAGTGTCTGCCAGGGTTTAATTTTGAAACCTTTTCAGAAGTGCAAGAGCTTGTAAGAGAAGAAGTGATGCAGGGGGAAGGAGGTGGGGAGTAAGTGGGTGGAATGCAGAGAAAGTGGCAAAGAAACGGGAGAGGCTGTGTTGCGAGGTCTATGACTTGATCTTGAGTGAAGAGTTGATGAACCTAGGCCAATGAAAATAAATCCTAATTTTCTTTCCACAAAAGTTGAAGCATGGGCGAAGCACCTATTACAGCCTCCCGGGGAAAAGGCAGCTCGTTGCCGGACAGGTTTTCTGTCACCTTGTGGCAGGTGACGTCTCCCCGGAGCTGCGGACGCCGGCCGTTCGCAGCGCTGCGCAGCAAGGCTGGGGTAGCAAGGCTGGAGTGGCAAGGCTGGGGTGGCGGCGGGCAGCTCCCGGTCGCTGTCCAGGGAGCGCAGAGGCGGCAACGGGAAGCGGCTGGGAGCTGACAGCAGGGCAGCCGCGGGGGCTTGGCCGGACAGTTCCCAAATGAGGGCCACGGGCACAAGCAGGGTCACAGAATTTAGGCGAGGGGCCGCGGGCGCTGAGCGGGGCTGCCCGGGGCGGCATGCCGAGCCGCCGAGGATGAGCAGCCAGCGCTGCCCGGCCAAGGCGCAGCTCCGGAGGTCGCTGAGCGAGCAGCTGCGGGACTCCACCGCCAAAGCCTGGGACTTGCTGTGGAGGAATGTCCGGGAGCGGCGGCTCGCAGGTCAGTCCCCACCGCTCCCTGCCCGCGCCTGCCCCAGGGGACGCCCCGGGGCACGTCCCGGCCCCAGCGGCGCGGAGGGGTCCCTCTCCGGGGGATGTCTGGGGGCCACCATCTCCGCTGCCCCGCCGGAGCGAGGAGACCCCGCGGCTTCGGCCGGGCGGGACGGGGAGCTCCCGGCAGGAGCGCGGTCGGCAGCGTGCGGGCTGGTCGGGCTCAGGCAGGAGCGGGGTGCGGACAGGAGCTGAGCTCGGGCAGGAGCCGGGCTCGGGCAGGTCGCTCCCCCAGCCCGTGCGGGCAGCTCAGGGCTGCTCACACCAGCGCTCGGGCTCGCGGCTGAGCCTCCCCGTCGCTCCGTGCCGGAGGCACCTTCTGAGCATCTCCGAAATGAAGAGGGTTGCCTTTGCCTCCGGGAAGCAGGCTCACCTGCTTCTCTGATCAGTTTTCTAAGTCTAGCCAACCAGGTTGGTTCCTCGTAGGGTTTGCATGTGAGAAGTAGCACAACTCCCAAAGAAAAACGGTCTGTTTCATTCCAGGTGCTTCTGTAGCTTCAGGTCACCTACCTGCTCTGGAAAACCGGCCTCCTGCAGCTTTTTCATCCCCAGGTGGGGACCAGAAGGATACAGAGCAGGGCAGGTGCTCCAGGAGGTCAGGTTCATTTAGAGCACTGCTATTTCAGCAGCACAGTCGCTTTATGCACACAAGCATACATCCAATGTGTATTTGTAAAATACTCCGTGCATTAGAAGATCTAGAGGGTACATGCAAGTGCAAGGTAGATTTATTACACTAGACAACAATACATCAAGATTTATGAGCAGGATCATGTATAATGAAGTCTAATTTGTAAAGATGGATTTCTCTGTCACATCCTACAGCATTATTAGGAGTTTGGTGACCTTGCCTAGGGCACTGTGACATGCTGGTATTGTATAATACAGAGGTAAATGATGCAGGTTTTCAGACTATGTCTACAGCACATTAGTTCTTATGTACATACAATCAAAATAATAGATTAAAGTAGGTAGTTTTTTGAAAAATTTATCTAAATTGGGTGGCTTCAACAATGAATTATTAAAACAAATAATTTTGTAGTATAATGGTTAGCCAAAATACTAAACTTTTAACATTTTAATTCAGTTTTAATTCCCTTATTCCTATATTGATAGCAGATACCAGCAGACATTCTGCAAGGATACTGCTGGTTATTTTTTTCTTTTTTGGTCAAAGACAACTATTGCTTGATTGAGCAAAGAACCTGGGCAGGCTGCCATGATACTGTAGCCAACTTCTTAAAGCAACTGGGTATTAAAATTGATGGAGTCAAAATGTTTTATTTAAGGTGGATAGAATACTAATGTCCTGGGTTTACGCACTGCCATAATTTAAGTGCTATTCATAATACTCTGGTGAGACCCTGATGCACTTGTCCTTTAATTAAATTAGTTATCTGACAACATAATGAAATGCATACAAATAAATATCTGTTGATGCCAGATATATTCTCTTGTTCTGTTGCATTTCTGTCTCTGGCATTTTTGTCCTTGCTTTTATATTTGTTTGTCATGCTGACCTGCATAGCTGCAGTGTATATTCCTTGGCCTCTTCCAGCTTTTGTTAATGAGAAGGTAGGAAATTTAAGCTGATCTAAATATGTCACCTGTTTGCTGGTTACCAGCCCAGCTTCTTCTGCATTGCAATAGATCCGATCCAAATCAGGTAGACAGTTGTACAAGTTCTGTCTTTTTCCTCAAAGTTGGCATTGTAGTTCACCTCTGACTGGCAAAACAGCACTATAACTGGTGACTGAAGTTAAAGACTAATGATCAAAATGAAATGCAGTTTTAACCATCAGTGTACTGTCATATTCCAACCATCAAGCCAAATGAAAACTTGTGATTAAATCCTCACTGTGATGACAGCTTTGCAGGCACTTACACAGTTACTCTTTTGGTCTGCTTTAGTCTTTTATCAATTTGTTAAGGATCAGGACATCAGTTGACCAAGATACACCTGTAAAAAAAAGCAAGCACATTTTTATAATTAATAAAACTTATGCTGGGAATTCTCCAGTCTAGTCTCCAACTCAGAGCAGGATCAGCACTGGGAGCAGAGCAGGTTACTCAGGGCTTTCCCCAGTGCTCTTTGGGAGGAGTTTCTGCCCTGACATCCACGTGCTGGAGCAGAGGACAGCAGGACACTGTTGGTCAGCAGGGGTGTGAGGTGGAGAAAGGAGCTGAGTCTTGGGTAAAGCAAGGAGAGAGCTGAACTTTGACTCAGCTGCTCCCAAAGAGGCAGAGAGCATAGCTGGGTTGCTGTGGAAAGGAGGTTGTGCACAAAAAGACTGCTACAGTGTGCTCCTTCCTCCCCTCCCTCACCCTTTACAGCAGAGGTGATGAGCAGCAGCCTGGCTCCTGGCATGCTCCTGGACAGGGCTGCTCTGTACTGTCTCTTATTCAGGACAGATCCGTGGTGCCCGGCAGCTCTTAGTCACTTTTTCTGATTCACTGACTGGGATTTGTTTTTTAAACGATGGGTGTACCCTCAAAGTGCCAAAAATTGCACCCTTAGGGGCTTTTTGTGCTTTTTGTAATTTTTGCAGAGGTATTTTACGCTGTTTCCACTATGCTTATGGTTTAATTTGGAATTCACAAACTGAGAGGGAAATGTACCAGAATTTTAACTCCCTGTGGGGCCCTATTTGCCTGAAAAGTTACATAAAATACTATCGGTTTAGTGTAATCCTGAACCACTGCGCCATTATTGAAAACCATTGTTTAAGGAATTTGACTTAAGTATTTAACAGATCCTCCAATAGTGATCACCTATGGTAATTCTGAGATCCCTGCTCTAAATCATGATCACCTATTACAGTAAAACAACAAGTTGCAGTTCTCACATTCTTTGTATGTAAGGGGAAAGTGCCACCTTCTATCTGGCATTCTTTCAGTTACTATACACTAAAATAAAATCAAATTAAAATTTTGTTTTTAAATTCAGTACTTTGAAGCCAGGAAACACCAGAGGTAAGGACCTCTGTGGCTGTATTGCACAGCCCCCCTCATAGGGTAGGGTTGTCATGACTGACATGATCACTTCACCCTTTTTGTTGCTCAGAATTTTTCAGTCTCATTTACTGCAGAAAGTGATGATTCTCATTGCTGAATGTCTTAACTTAGAGCCTGCTGTACTGCAGCTTTCTGAAATACTGGACTAAGAATAGAATTACAAATTCCCTCAGGTGCTCAGGAGCCTGGTGCTTAGGAGCACAGTCTTGCACATGTCATACCATTAATGTTTTGGTTGCTCCTTGAAGCTGCAAGATTACATTGTTCCTATTTTACAGATAGAAACAAGAGGCAAAATGAGGCTGAACCCTAGAAATATCAGCTCTTGAGAGTTAGAACTTGAATTATCTACTTCAGTATTCAAATTACGACTCTCGGTAGCTGCTGCTGCACAACATTTTGTGCAAATCAGCATTTGAGGTCTAAATGTACTGCACCCAGGGAATTAATAACTTGTAGTTTCTGGTGGTCTGGTCAGATTTTGTTTCAAGTGACTTGGTGTAGAACAGAAGAATGGAAGGTGCTTTGCCACAGGGGCACCATTTACGTGTCATAGTCTCAGGAAACTAGGGGTTTTTCTGTCTGCCACATGCAAGAGCTTCAGCAGGGCTGATACATGACCATTGCCCATCATCAGACGGGATTCTTGGAAACTGCATGGGCAGATGAAGATGAGACTTTGTCGTAATGCCTAGTGGAAAGAGGGCTGGATTAGAATTAGGCAGGTGACTTCAATTCTGAGACGTACTAAAGTTTGCAAAATTAGTTTTGTGACCCTAGCATTCTTTTGATAAGAGAAAGCTTTGCCTCTAGTTTCTGAAGTTTAGCTTTTAGCTGTTATTTAACAATCTACGCAGAGTGCTGCCAGGATTTCTGCTCTGTAAGGCTGCCTCCACTGTGTCTGTGGCACAGATTCACCCTCAGTCTTTTTCACAAATCTCTTCTCACCTGAGCTTCATGTCCCACAATCCTTCATATGTTCTGTGTTCTCTAAGAGAATAAATCCCTACTTGATCTCCCCTAGCTCTTCTGGTACAATTCCTCTTATCTATCCATTGACATCCTCTGTACTGCCTGCTGTGACAGCCCTTCCAGACAGGACACCCTTGAGCACTGTCCTGACTCATACTCGGCTACAGAGCTCTCCAGAAGCAGCTGCCTGGGGTGGTTTTGGGGACCAGTTTCAGATGCTCCCACTCTTTTTTGGCTTGGCCATGCTTTGGGTAAATTTGGGATAAATTTTTCCACCACACCTCCAGTGGTTTGCCGAGACTGATATTTCAAACTTTTAACTTGTCCAATTTTGGACAGATTTTTCAGGCATTAGTGCCAAACTGACCCTTGAACTTCCCCTGTGAGGTTGTAGCGTTTTGTTCCAAAGGATGAAGCACTTAATGTCCCAAATCAAGTAGAATAAAAATGTATGGTGGGACAAGATACCATGGACTAAAATTGTCTAAAATTGTTTACCTGAAGCTCCAAAACTGAAACAGGAATGGGGCAGGTGTGAGAGTAAAAGAAAACCTCAGTCTAAAGAAGCCAAAATTAAGACCTCTAAATAGAAAGCTTTTTAAGTCCTACTCTTTGGTGTCCTTAACTGTTCAGGACGACCTTATAAATTGATTAGCAGCTAGAAGTGCCTCTTCAAATGTGACTGAAATGCATTTTTATCAGAGATTAAACAGAACATTATCTGACATAGGTAGAAAATGGAGAATAATTTGTCCAGCAGAAAGTAACTGCCACATTCAGCATGTGACAAAGATAGCAAGGCAATGCACCTGCTTCTCTCAAAGTGAATTGTGGTTGGTTTGTGGGTTATTGTGGTTTTATTGGGTGAAAATTAACAAGCTTAAGTTTGTAATTGCACCTCTGACAGTATGGTACTCCTTGGCACCTGCTGATCTGTTGATCCTGGGAATACAGAAGTGAAAAGTGGGTCTTAAAAAACTAAAACTAGTGGTCACAACCAGAACTATGTGAATTTTAGTACGGTTTTCTGTCATGCCTGTATGGAGACAAGGGCAGCTGTTTCTGCAGCCTAATTAAAGAATCATCAAATCTATAGCTTTCTCATAGCTTTTAGTTTTCATTTAAAATGAAACATTTTCAAGAACTTGTTTTTGAAGTTTTTACTCTGCAAAGCTGAAGTTTATTTTGGAGTGAAGTCACTGGAAACCCCAAAGGAAATATGTTTACCAGGCCCCCAGGTCCTCCAAGAACCCCTGAGTAAAGGCAGGTGTCCCAGTATGGCACCAACCTTGAGTCTGTTGCATCTTGGTATTACTACATTACTGAAATTTATTCTTAATTAAGACCTTTGTGCAAATATAGCAGATTAATCTACTTTAAAGCCATTCACAAAATGAGTGGATTTATTTTATAAAATAATTTTGCAAGATCAGTTTTCATTAAGGAGTGTGGGAAATGCATATGTGAAAAATGCAGTATTTGGTGAGCATAATTTTATGTTCTATTCTAAAATCATGCATGTAACATTTTTAGAAAGCAAAGTGGAGATGTTGCCGTCTGTGTCCCCACCAGTGCACTGGAGAGTACAAGATACTGATTCTCATGTATGTTGATAAGATCTGTATGTGTAAATTCCTCCTTAACCCAGCCCCATCAATGGGAAAAGACTGTCCTTTGTCAAAGAGAAAAGTTATGAAAGACATTCTTTATTTGTGATGGAGTGCTTTAGGGAAAAAAGCAAGTGACTTACAAGTGATTCATTTGGCCAGGCACGCCAGGAAATTTTCTGCTCTCAGTCCTAAAGAAAATGTAGTAGCCAAAAATGTAGTCATTGATCTCATAAATTAAATTTATTCTGCCATACATTCTCTATTAATGTGAGGAGGGGTTTTAGATTAGTTTAATTAAAGTATGAAGACGCTTTTCTTTGCACCTACGTTTTATGGGTTAGTTCAGTATCCTGTAAGTTCCATCTCCTTCCCCAGGCACTCCTTGAAGGCCAGTGGTTTCAATCTGGAAAGGGGACAATGGTGGCAAAATACCACCATTGTTAGTTCTGCTGCTGCCAGGCTCTCATGACAGTTGGCAACAAGAAGTTAATTCCAGAAGTACAATTACAAAAATACCAATATACTTGACCTTCCAAGTATTTCTGTATCAGCATGAGACTGTGAAGGAGGGGGTGATGGAGGACTCCCCACTGTCTAAAAGTCCAGAGAAAGATGTATTTTTCTCATACTCATTCCCATGGCTCTGCTGCAATTTGCAATGTAAGATTTGGAGTGATCATGGAGAAATAGCAGAGGTTCCTAGGGTGACAACAACATTCATCTTCTGGTTTTACATTTAATACATAGATTTTGTATTTGAATGGGTACTGCTTCCATCAGAGAGAGTTGTATCAGGGATTATTTTCCTAAAAGAAATTCAATTTTGATACTTAATTTCCTGACAGTAAGAGATACAAATCTCAGCTGATAAAATGAGGCATCAGTGCTGGCAATAGAACTGGATACCATTTGAATCAGTCAGTTTCTATTTGATAGCCTTAAAATATTCTTGAAAGATCTTCCTCTTTCTGGAACTTGGCTGTTCACAGATTTCAGTGACACATTATTCTTTAGAAAATACACTTTCTTTTCCTAGAAAGTTATGATGTCAGTTCTTTTTATAGTACAGTTGTTTGGTTGGTTTGGGTTTGTTTGGTTTTTGTTTTTTTTTTTTCTTTTTCTACTGGCTTTCTGTGGTTCCTTGAGCATTCACAAGGTTCTTTCAGTTCTCAGTAAACAAATATTTCTCCTTTATTCTCTGCACATATACATGGCCTCAGCTCATTCCACCTGCAGATGCTTCTATGTGACAAGAAGAAGGCTGATACCTTGTCAGTTCTCTACACTGTGACTTTATAGAGTATTCCTGTAAGCATGTATTTATCCTGGTGTTTGCAGACTAAATATTGGAAACCATTGATAGTGCTATTTTCCCAGAAGCAGTAGATATAGCACAATACTGTTTAAGCTCCTGTACATTTAGATAGATATGTTTATTGGTGCTCATATTTTTCTAGGAGCTTAAAGACTGATAAAAATAGTTAATGTATTTGTCTGACATGATTTTCATTCCAAGATTGCTTCTTTGGATCAGTCATGACATATTAAATAATGTATCTTCCCAGTTATTTCCTGCTAGGTGTTTTTGTATTTATTCATATAACTGTAATCCTATAGGCTGCTTCCATGTCCCCATACAAGTGACTTTATTCATATAATACCTATGCCAGAACATTTATATGGAACATTTATATCCACGATAAACATTTAGCTGCTTAGTGAACATCAGCAGTCTATTGGTGGCTGGCCAGCTAATTCCAAAACAGGAAAGTTCTAGACTCAGGAAGGCACTGGACTCCCATTCTTTTGCTTTCCCATCTACAGTAGGATGTAGTGTTTAGTCCCAGTTCTGAATTTTATCTTATTGCTTTTTTCTTTAATGGAAAAAACCCTTCAAAATGTCCCATATTGTCATATTTCTAGGGATTCCAAGAACTTGAAAAATCATCTCCTTGAGTAATAATTCATTGTGAAACGCAGCTTTCACTTCTACTTAAGCACACTTGCATAGCAAATTTAAAAAGAAAATGTGAACTTCAAAGTATGAAAAGCCAAGAAAAAAATTCATTTTGTAAAATGTCAGTTTCAAGCTAAACTATTATTATAAAGAATAATAAGTTTCAAGCTAAACATGATTATAAAGAAATGATGCCTGTCTTGTGATTCTTGAAAATTTGGATTTGGAAATATTATTTTCAATTAATTAAGAATTTATGATATTTTCTTTTAATTATTACAGGCTTAAAATATGGCAGTGTAGAAGGTTCCTTGACCAACATGAGAGTGTTCACAAGAAGAGGGCATTTCTGTAGCTCCTTTGCATATCCTGTTTACAGTTAAACAACGAAAATATTTTGACAATCAGACCAACCTGGTGCACCTTGGATTGTAAAAAAGCAAAGGCTGAATGCACACAGAGATGTGTGCAGCAAACAGCTATGCTCCAAGAAGGGATCAGGAACACCCGAAATTCGTGGCACTTGGTTCCATAAAACACCAGATTTCAACAATCAGTTGAACTACTTGACAAAAGACCCCCAGGTCCTTTTCTACTTCTGCCTGTCATTCCAGTAGAGGGCAGTAATTTACATACAGTAATGTCATTTAGTGTGCGTACACCTCGTCACTCGGTATTAGACACAGCAGCTGGTTTTATTAAGGTAGTGCAATATTCAAGGCATTCTCTGTCCTCAGGGATAGAGTGCCACCCAGGAGCCTTATCTCCTGAGCTTTTGCAGCAGGACACCTAGCAATGTAGAAGTAAAGCAAAGTTCATAAGAATTAAAGAATAAGATGTTTTCAGTTAGCATGGTGATCAAAACTAAGCATACTCTGCTGTATATAATCACCAGAATGAATTGCATTTCAACAGATCATTTCATAGAGATACTAATTTTTTCTTTGTTATTGTTAACAGTAAGTATACAGAAAAGATTTCCTATAAAACCTTTTTTACAGAAAAAATTATCATTGCTACAGATCCAGCAACATGTTGTAGTACAGTGGAAGAGGAGTCACTGGAACTTATAAATGTTGTTTTTCTTTAAGCTGTAAGAATTTGATTCATAATCTATTTCAAAACACTGACTTAAAACTTAGCAAAAAGTTGTTTAAAGCATAGGTATTTCTTTAGCAGCAAGATAAGTTCATTAACTTCAAAATAACTTACTTAATTTTATAAATACTTCACAAATTTTACTTGTCACAGATGTAAAATAATGTGGGGATAATTAATTTCTTCTGTTGCCTGAGCTAAATGAATGGCACTGATGCTTCAATAAACCAAGGAATGTTTTGTGGGGAGGACTGGTTTTCCAGGCCATGATGATGCAGAAGGGCACTGAACCTTCAGAGGTCATTTAATACAGAAGCACTTAAAAGACAGCCACAAAACTGGAGTATTGGTTTTGTTACAGAAATAATTCAAAGGCATATTGCCTCAGAACAGTAGCATAGTTCAAATATACCTTAGATCATGTGTAGATGTGTCTGAATTTGAGCAAAAATTAGTTTGAAATGTCTTTGTATACGGTCTTTTGTTGCTGCAATTCATGAAGAAATGTAGGGTAGCTGCCAGCTCCGTAAAAGGACAGCTTAAGAGAATGGTGAAAGATGTAAGTCAAAAACAAAGTTAGAAATGTAACTTCTCTAAGTCAAAATACCAAAAAATTTCACATAGCATTACAAAAAAGGGTTCCTAAAGATTTAGGGACCTCCTGCATTGGTTCATAGCTTGGTCTTCTTTAAAGTGTGTTGCATACCTGTGTAAATATTTGTTGGATTCATTGAATGAAGGAGTGAGGACCTAAGCATTTGACCCAACATTTAGATTATTTTGGATGTGCCTCTCATTCCTCTGCTAAATACACCTCTTTTTTCCCATCCCTGTCCCTCTCATCCTGATCTGAATGGCATGGTTCTTTCATGGCTTATCCAGAAAAATGCTGTAGTAAATTATTTGAGACTGAGTCATTAATGTGTCAGATGGCTGCTGAAATGATATGCGAATGGCATCTCATGGTCTTGCTCATTTTAAGAGGTGTCTTTAACATAAGCACGGATTTTTATTGAAATAAATCAATTTTACAAGGAGATTTCAGCCATTGGATTTATAGTAAGAAACTTTTAATTTATTACATTAGAAAGACCACAGCTGGGAATGCACCCATTAATAGACACAAACAGATGGATTCTGACAAGTCTGTGAACTATTCACACTCTTTTTCAGCAAATATTTTGCTACAATCCCAAATTGCAAATGTTACTTCAGAAACAAATATGTAATCATCTATCTCAAGGCACAGAACTAAAGAGTCGTGAGTAACATTAAAATATGGCAATTTCACTACGCATATGATACTCTTTTGAAATTGAGGAAGTAGTGTTTAAAAATACTCCCAAACAATTGCCTTGGTTCAATAAATGTTTTAAATTATAAAGACATAGAATCATTTAGACTAGAAAAGACCTTTATGACCATCAAGTCCAGACATTAACCCAGCACTGCCAAGTCCACCACTAAACCACCCCTCTGTGCCACATTAACAGGTTTATTTAATGCCTCCAGGGATGGTGACTCCACTACTTCCCTGGGCAGCCTCATGCCTATCAACCCTGTTGGTGAAGAAATTTTTCCTAATATCCAGTCTAAAATTCCCCTAGTGCAATCTTAGGCTGTTCCCTCTTGTCCTATCATTTGGGAGAAAAGTCCAATCCCCACCTCACTACACCCTCCTTTCAGGCAGTTGTAGAGAGTGGTAAGGTCCCCCCTGAGCCTCCTTTTCTCCAGGGTAAACACCCCCAGCTCCTCATCACTCTTGCACTCCAGACCCTTCCCCAGCTCTGTTCCCTTCTCTGGACACGCTCCAGCCCCTCAATGTCTTTCTTGCAGTGAGGGGCCCAGAACTGAACACAGGATTGGAGCTGTGACCTCAGCAGTGCCAGTACAGGGGGACGGTCACTGTCCTGCTCCTGCTGGCCACACCACTGCTGACACAGGCCAGGATGCCATTGGCCTTCTTGGATACCTGGGCATGTTCTGGATCATGTCCAGCTGCTGTTGACCCCCAGGTCCTTTTCTACTGGGCAGCTGTCCAGCCATTGCCCCCAACCTGGGGTTGTTGTGATCCAAGTGCAGGACACTGCACTTCTCCTTGTTGAACCTCATACAACTGGCCTCAGCCCTTCAATCCAGCCTGTCCAGATCCCTCTGTAGAGTCTTCTTGCCCTCCAGCAGATCAACACTCCTGTCCAGCTTGGCCTCACCTGCAAACTGACCGAGGGTGCACTCAACCCCCTTGTCCAGATTGTCAATAAAGATGTTAAGAAGAACTGGCCCCAAAACTAAGCCCTGGTGACCACTACTGGTGTCTGGCCACCAGCTGGATGCAACTTCATTTTCCAGCACTCTCTGGGACCAGACATCCAGCCAGTTTTTTAATCCAGCAAAAACTGCACTTGCCCAAGTCATGATCAGCCAGTGTCTCCAGAAAAATGCTGTGGGAAAAGGTTTGAAAGGCTATACTAAAGTTCAGGTAGAAGACATCCACAGCCTTTCCCTCATCCGCTAAGTGGATCACCTTGTTAAAGGAGGAGATCAGGCTGGTCAAGCAGAACCTGCCTTTCATAAACCCATGCTGGCTGGGCCTGATCCCCTGGTTATCCTGCACGTGCCACATGGCAGCACTGAAGATGGTCTGCTCCATGACCTTCCCTGACACTGAGGTCAGGTAGTTCCCTGGATTCTCCTTCTGACCATTCTGTTAAATGAGTGTCACAGTGGGTAATCTCCGGTCAACTGGGACCTGCCCAGTTAGCCAGAGGTGCTGGTAAATGGTGGGAAGTGGTTCAGTGAGAACTTTTGCCAGCTCTCTCAATACTTTTGTGTGGATACTATCTAGTCCATAGACTTGTGTGTATCTAAGTGGTACAGCAGATTGCTGACCATTTTCCCCAGGATTATGAGGGCTTTATTCTGCCCCCCGTCCCTGTCTTTCAGCTCGGGGAGCTGAGTACCCCATGAGCAACTGGTCTTACTATTTAATACCTGAGGCAAAGGTGGCATTAAGTATTGCAGCCTTTTCCTTATCCTTTGTAACTATGTTTCTCCCTGCAGTCAAGAAAAGATAGAGAGGCCAGTGTTCTTCAATGTCTTCGTAAACACCTTGGATGCAGAACTTGAAGGTATACTATATTTGCTGATGATGCTAAACTGGAAGGAGCTGTTGACTTCCTCAAAGGCAGAGAGGCCCTGCAAAGATATCTTGACAGACAGCTGGGCAATCACCAAAAATATGAAGTTTAATAATGGCAAATGCCATATTCTTTTGTTTCCAGATGTCTGGTGAGCAGAAGTCCCCCCTGAGAACAAGGGTTAGTGATTGGGAGACTTTTCTTAGCTGCTTACAGAATATTTTGTCTGACTCTTCATCCTGTTTGGGTGGTCTGTAGCAGACTCCCACAAGGATGTCTGCCTTTTTGGCCTTCCCCCTGATTCTTGCCTATGCACACTCAACCCAATCATCACTGTCATCAAGCTCTGGATAATCAAAACTCTCTAACCTACCAAGCTATCCCACCACCACTCCTTCCTCATCTGTCCTTTCTGAAGAGTCTATAGCTACTCACCACAGCACTCCAGTGATTTGAATCGTCCCCACGTCTCTTTGATGGCAACTATGTCATGATTTTCCTGCTGCACAATGGCTCCCAGCTGCTCCTGTTTGTTGCCCACTGTGGGCATAGGTGTAGATATACCTCAGGTGGGCTGTTGATCCTCTCATCCTGTCATTAAGCAGAGTTCTTCCACCTGGGCACCCTCCCACAGCTGTGCTCACAGGTGCCACCCACTACTGTCACAGAGAGCAGGGCTCACCTTCAGGTGTCACCTGGGTGGCAGTGTGTTCCTGCCAGAGCTCTCTGGGCAGATGTGCCAGCCGTGCTGGGTGTGGAGCGGAGCGAGGCCCTGGATTTCTGCCAGTGGATAGATACCACTGCTCCCTGGTTGGGCTGGCACTGCCTGAGCACCCTTCCTGCACACTGCTGTGTCGCACCCTGCTCACCAGTGCTCCCCAAGGGTTTATTTTGCATGTGTGGTTGGTCCCCAGCCAGCTGCTGTCATGCTGGATGTGAGTTCTGGAGGCTCAAGGCTCCTCGTTTCAGCTACACTGAGTTAAATCCTTTGCTCCTGGCCCCTGCCCCAGTCACAGGGGACAGGGCGTCTGTATAGGTGTGGTGAAGTGAGGGTTTTCAGCAAAGGCCGGCACCACTTCCATTTGTGGAAGTCATAATTTGAAAGAAGGTAAATGTTCATCTTCAGAATAGCTCACTAAACAAAGTAGCAGAAATTAATTATGCGATATAGGCAGCTGGTAGAGAGGTTAGTAGTTAAAGAAAAATGATGGGTGGTCGACTGCTGGGTAACAGTGTAACTAGTGACTCAGATCAGGTACTTGAAAATAAAGTCAATGTGTAGCACACATTTCTCTTCCATTGTTAAACATTAATTTGTAGGTTTAAAGTTTTATTCAACATCACTGTATTTCTGATATCATTGGAAGGTAAAAATGACAACTGATTCCTCTTTTCTGCATTATTTATTACTTCATTTACTCTTACCATATCTTCTCTTACTTTTCTCAGTTGAGAATTTTCAAGCCCCATGACAGCCCACCAGCTTCCTTTGCATAAACTGGGAAACTGTATTATTAAAAGACACAGTGAAAATTCAAAATGTCAGTAATCACCCTTAAGGTGCATTACCAAACATACATACATTGAGCCTCTACGTGAATTTCTGCCATATGGTGAGGTGTTTGGGATCTGCTCAGTTTCTTTCCTGGGAAGAAACGTTTGCAGCTTCATTATCAGCCAAAGAATTGGATCATTTGTTCTCCTGCCAGTCACTTTGAGGAAAATAAAGAACTTCTTTAAAATCAGCAGAAACACTCTGAATTCCGATGTAGGTATGGCCCTGATTTGACCCACTCCATCATTCCTGAACATGAAGAAACATTAGTCCAGAGAGAATCAGAAACATATAGTTTTATATCAGCTTGGCAAATGAGTATTTTGTAATTACGTTTGCACTCTCTGTCTATCCATAACAGCTCTGAGTGCTTTTGTTTCAGAACAAGACTGATAATTTGATTATGATCTGAATTCAGCAGAGCATTTAAATGGAGTGTAAATTTAAATTTTTAAATGTTCAAATCATGTGGACTAGTCTGTTTTGTTATATTTTACCTCTAAACCAACAATAGATTCTTTTTAAGAAGATTATCTATTAAATCAGTATGGTTGGATGTGTGAGTTCATCAGAAAGAGGAAGGTACAAGAACATCCATATTTCCAACATATAATAAAACAGAAGATACTATACATAATCTGACTCAAATAGAGGACAAATACATTTCAGAATCTAGGTTAGACAAAACACCACCAAATAAAATTTACTCTGAAACATCTGGTTTGTTTTATACAAAGCCATAAACATGCGTAGTTACTAAATGGCCTAAGCTGTTTCTTTGGAAGGCACCCTAAAAAACAAGGACAGCAGGACAAGGGTTTACAAAGCCAAAGCATATACATTAATCGTGGCATGGCAGCATTTTAAAGAAACTATCAAATTCAGAGGGATTATAAAACAGCTGGGATAAATTGTATGTAGGAACTGTTTTAAATCTCTGGATTCTAGGTCACAATAGAGGCTGTAACACAGGGCACTCACTTTTGTACTCCTTTGTGTTGCTTTCTCTTAAGGGAGAATCATGACTTGTAGAGGGCTGGAACCATTGTCTCTTCTTTTATGGAAAGCATCAGTAGGTGCAATCATTAGGGATCTTGAAACTGGGAAGAAGTTTATTGCTGTGACAGATCGGGCAACATATGGAAGGAAGTAAGATGTTCTCCAGAGACAGATTAAGTTTTTGCCAAGCCATTTTACTGAAATTTTGGAAAATAAACAGGTCATTAATTGCCTCCAGATTTAGCTACTGCAAATTGTGCAAAGATGTTGCAAACCAGATGCTTTCCCCTATTTGTTTTTACAACCCTTTCTATTTATAGATGCCCTTATTTGATGACTTACTTCTTTAATAGAGGGCATTGTTTTACACCGGAAGTCTCATCTCAGTTTTGCCAGTAGATGCCTGGTAAAATATACATGTTCACACAGTTGCAGGGATGAAACACTCAGTGATAACATAAGTAGGATATAATAAGTAGAAAGAAGTTAACATTTAACTCTTCCCTGGGTTTCTTAGCACATTACAGTTTTCAGCCATTCTCTTTGCAGACCCTGCTACTGAAATAATAGAGGCTCCTATCCCATGGACAGCATCCTTAGATTTGGCTTGCCAATGACGGTGTGAATGCAATACATGTTGGCATTTCTCTGGCTTCCCAAGTTGTGTGACACAGTCACTGATGTACCTGTCAGCCCTGTGAGAGCATAGCTTCAACTTGAACTCCAGATTAAGGCTGGATCCCAAAATGGGAATGTAGCAGCCAAGTCAACTAAGCTGTACCAACTGACAGAAATACTTGAGAAAAGAAATACTCATTGCTTTTACACTCAGGCTTCATTTAGTCTTCAGAATGCAGGCTCTATTTTATGCACTATCCACACAGTCTTGATTCATGTTATAAATAACATACCGAGTGAAAAGCATCTGGCCTGACTTGAAAGCAGTGAGTCTAGTGGGGATGCCTTCTAAAAGTATTGAGCTAGTCACACCAGGTCTTTTACAGTCAAGACAGAAATAGGAACCTCTGAAAACCAGTCCTGTCATCCTGAAATAGATGTGTGAGACAAGGGGAATGAATTGCCCTATGGTGGTGCTTATTTCTTACCATAATCCTAGCCAAGTGAGAGCACAAAAGACCTGCTTGCAGTGACAGACTGGGAAAAGCCATCTCTTCAGCTGCCACATAAGTGCCTTTGATATGGAAATCAGTGAGCCACTAACAGTGCAGAAGTTTAATTTTAGAGATTGCTGCTCATAACGTCTCTGGCTTCATTTTAAGGTACCTGCTCAAGTCAGCAAAACAGGAGATGGAGCTGATGAGGCACCTGAGACTTCAGTGGCACTTGTACATGCACTTAATGTTCTGACAGTAACCTGCCAGTGTACCTGAACCTTGCATAAATGTATTTCTTCATTTCCAGTTTATTCTGGGGAGGCAGGTTGTGAATTACACAGCTTTAGAAGACATTCTGAATTCATTGTAATACAAGCTGCGTGATTTTACTTGCGAACCCCAACAGGCTTAGCTAAGCATCAGGGGCAGCAGCCATGCAGAATTCATAATGCATGTCTTAAAGTGCATTTTGAGGTTCACTTTTCAAACTAGTAGGTAGTTATTTGATGCATAAATATATATTTTACTGTGTCCTCAGTCAGCACAAAAGTCCATCAGGCTCAGGAATCCTGTTTTTCACAACAGCTGCTAGTGAATGCCTAGGAAAGAGTATAACAACATGACAAGTTTATGGTATGACCTCTCAGCTTCCAGGTTTCAGTAAATAGTTCTTTGCTGATGTTGTTAACAGGGCTGCCAATTAGGAGCAAAGTAAAAGGGAGGTTTATGATGTGACTGTGCACTTCCTAGCTGAGCTACACCTAAACTTGTGAGACACACCGACTGTTTCCCATTTGAAATGTTCTGCCGACGTGTAATCCCTCACATCACAATTGCTATTTTTAAAAGTTATTTTCATGTCATTCCCAGGTGTCATGGTCAGAGTTGCCGCCGTGTCACTAGTCTGAAGAAAGTGAAGTGCCACTAATCTGAGCAAAGTGGGAACAAAGTTTATTTTTAAAGCAATGCAGGCTTGCTAGTGGCTTGAAAGCAAAACATTCAGAACTCCATTTGGTTTTAATTTATCATTCAACCTATTATGTTTGGTAACGTATTAGGAACCAGTGAGTATATTATTTGAGTACATTATTTGTCATAAGCTCCCCAGGACATAAAAGAAGAAAAAATAAAGACTGAAATACACGAATCTCTGCTTCATTCTTTTGCAATCCAAGAAGAGAGTACATACAAAGTACGCTAAAGCCAATTCCAGTCTCAGCTGCATACATGCAAATGCTGAGCACTTACAGGATATACAATGAATTCTGGCTTGGAGTAAAAGATCTCCACAGTGGCATGGTCTGGAAACTTCTTTCAGGACCCAGTTTTCCCTTAATTTCATGTCCTTATAGCTAAGAACAGCACTCACCTGTCAAAATCTGATGGAACAAGAGGCAAAAAATATTGGCAAACATAAACAGGACCAACCTTCTTCACAGGTCAGGTGCAATTTCAGTTTTGCAATATTTTGTTGCCCAACTTGAGATACTTCAAAGAGGTCTTATGTCCAGACTGAGGAAACCTATTTCCCAGAAAGTCAGAGCTTTTCAAGTGTCATGAAAAATAGACCCAAGATGAGTAGTTCCTTTTGAAGGTTTTGGCCAAGGAATTTTTCCAGTAAAACTACATTCCATAAACATGGAGCAACACCTTAAGTAGACAACAACAAATGAGGATCACCATGAGGTTTATTTGAAACAGAGCTGTGTATTCAGACAGTGTGACAGGAAGAAAGCCTGTGAGAAGGATGTGATAGGATGCCAGGATAAACATGAGGGCAGACGGCAGTATTTTCATCACTCTGTAATTGAGAGAGTAAAAAGAAATTCACAGCTGGAATGGAACTTATCAACCAACTTTCTTGGTGTGCCTATTTTGAGCAGAGGGGGAATCAGCAGAAGAAGAGTCTTGGTAAGTGGCTGCTGGAGGAGAGCGTGCAAGGGAGTGTGTGAGCTAGAGAGGGGAGAAGGGAAGTACACCTGTATTGGGGACTGGAGGAGAAGGAAGGAATGTTTGCTGGAAAATAGTAGGAATGTGTCTTGCCTGCATTGCTGCAGGTTCCAGGCTTTTTTTTTGCCTTTCCGGTACACTGGAAGCATTCTCCAAAGGCAGGCTATGGGGAAAGAGAGCTGCAGGCTGCCTGCCCTTTTTCAGAAGGAGCAGAGCAGATGGTGGCTGGAAAGGGACCTCCGGGAAGCCCTTTCCTCTCTGTTGCTCCTGCTGTTTGGTGGGTTTCCACTCTGTAAAGAAAACCAACTACCTGCACCTTTATCCAGTGAGACACATCAGCTCTGTGGTGTGTATTTAGCACAGTGTAAAATGTGAGTGAAAAGTATGCAAAAAATATGGAGTTTAAAAATGAAATGCTTAAATTTTCATAGAGTAATTTGTTTCTAGAAGACAGAAAATCCTGTCCAGGGACTTGTCCAGTTCATAAATATCAATATTGTAAAGTGTCCCACTACTGTTTTATTGTGGATGTTCTGTCAGGAATTAATGTGAGGATTTGTTTGGGCTTTTTATTTTTTGTTAATTAAAAAAATACAACTTAGAGTCCTAAATTTTACAATATGGAGAAAGAAATAATTTGGAATTAAATAGACATCATGGTTTCTGCTCCAAACAGACAGGGCTATACAGAACACTTGCTGTAGATTGTGAAAAATTCTAGCTTTGGGTAAGGAATAAGTGATCCATGCATGTTTCATATTCCCCCAGTTTCTTTATTTGTGAGGTTGCTAATCAGACACCAGTATGGCTGATACTATGCAGCCAGAAAAGTGTGCAGGTGTGTTGGTCACACTTGCTGCGAGGTGGTGGCTCAGCCTTAAAGCTGGGACAGTGACCAGATTCTCTGCTCATCCATGATGTTTTTTGTACTAGGCCTTTTTTCTGGTTCTGGTGACGCGGGGAAGGGAAGAAAATTTGTGCACTCTGTTCTGGTGGTGATGGTTTGGGGACTGTATATCAAAAAAAGAGGAATTCCAACTGTCAGTGAACAAAATACTTTATATGTATCCTTCAGAGTGCTTCCCTGCATGCATGGCTGCAGTCCAGCCCTAGAGTCCAGACTCTGTTATTGGTTAGTGCACATTGCTCTGCAGAGCCACATGTACAACCCTACATCCTTGTTACACAGAATTGATAAGATCTGATAACATGCATTTAATAACACATTTGGAAATCTCTGGCATTCTGCAAGTTTAGGCAATAAGTGTCTCATCTGAAGGAATCCACTACAGGTGTAAGACCATTTTAAAGGGTGTTTGTTTTCTCCTTAGTTCATGCAGTTAGAGAGTAGATTTTAGCCTGCCTCTAGTGGACTGATATTGCTTGTAAGGAAAATTAATCTTCCTACAAAATTGTATTTCCTTTTTTTTTTTTATGTATAAGTACCAAAATAATTAAGAAAGGCAAAGATTACTGTTATCAGTCAGGAAACTGGTGTACAGAGACAGGTTATACAACTTCCCTCAGGTCTTCCAGCCAGTCACTACCAGCTAGCCCTGTGTCCTGACCGTCGTGTCTGTCTGCCTTACTGGGCCAGAGACTGAAATCATGCAACAAGTATTCATTGATTTTAAGGACCCTGGAGAATTTTATGTTCCCAGACACCAGTTCCCTGCTGCTGTATTTGAAATAGTGTTGCCAAGAATTATTCTGTTCTGCCTTGTTACTTTTTAAAAACGTTTACAAAATCTAACTTTGGCATTGGTTCTCTAGCACAGAGAGAGAGGAAAAAAACTTCTGTCAAAACCAGATCAGAACCTGAATATTTCATCTCTTGCCCATTAGATCATGATAGTACTGGAGTCCTGTTGAAAAGAAAATAAATAGCAAAGCCCTTACCTGGAGTCTTCAAAGGCATGAACCTTCAGCTCAGATAGGAATGTTTGTCTGTGACTGAGTGACACCAGCAGTAGGGCTGTGTGGGGATTTACAATGTATTTGGATAACTATAAGAAACTAAGTTTATCTGAACACTTCCTTACATTATCAGTGTGTTATCCAAACACTTTGTTAGTGAGACTGTGAGATTAGGATGTGTATAAGCCCACCACTACTTAAATATATTTACAGAGTTCCTGTGAGTTTTGTTTTAGGAACTTGTGTATAGATTCAGCAGATGGAGTTGCACTAAGGGTATGGAAACTACTTTTAGCTCATTTCTGTCATAATACTCTCCAAATACTTTAGCAGAGGAGGTATGCCACCTGAAATGTCTTCCTCTCTTTTGAACTCTATTACCCAACTGTTGTGGTTTTTTTCCTTAATTTACTGTTGAGAACCATTGTCTTTAGGGACTTTACAGAGTGTGGGATGCTGGCTATTCTTGGGTTGTGAAGAGTTCAGCTAAGGCCAATGGAGTCTCTATTCATATGCTGGTGTGGTTTGACTGAGGAAAAATGTTTAAAAACTGGGCAGGAGTGAGACCATAATGCTTAAATTAGCAGTCAGGCACTGGATGAAACAGCTGACCCCTTCCAATGATCTTACCAACCATCCAGGAGCTCCTGGTCCTTTTTAAGCCCATGGGAGAGCAGAAGGGACAGAGAGGTCACATCCTCTGAGCCTGAAATTGTGGCCAACAGACCAGCAGCTTACACTTCACCAGCAAATGTGACAGGAGGGCACAGAGAGGCTGTGCCCAGGGAAATACTGTCATTCCACAGTCTGCAGCCACAGACCACAGGAGCAGTTATTTTGATGCATTTATGCACTAGCAGTGCTGTCTGGAGCCCACATTTACATAGACCATGGGTTATTACATCTGATTAGCTCAGGTGAGAATATAGACTGGCCACTCCTGCTCAGAACAGTCCCAGTGGGGTGGCAACAGGTCACACCAACCCAGTACTATGTGTTGGCCAGTGGGCAGATGCAGCTATTTTCGGAAAAATATAATGCTGGGATAGGCATATAATGATTTAGTACATCTTGTATATCCTACCTGCATTCACATGGTTCAAGGAGGTTCTGAGCCACGAGGTGGAATTTTGTGCTTCATGGCCCTTGCTGAATTTTTCTTCCAGGGATTTTATCCTTTTTTGAATTCTGCTATCTTCTGGCAACCACAGTATCCTCTAACAATGACTTCCAGAGGTCAGCTGTGCATATATGGAGAACTATTTATGTTCATTCATTTTAAACCTACCCCCACTTACTGTTCCCAACTTTATCCACTGCAAGAAAAGACCTCTTAATTACCAAATGGTAGGCAGACATTTGTAATAGCATAACCATGTTTGTTGGTTTGCATTCAATTACTTTTCCAAAAAGTTTTAAAATCCAATTTGCTTTTTTTTGTTCCTTCTGAGCACTTGTATTGGATTTTCATAAACCTATCCAAAATCTGTTTCATTAGTGATAACAGCTCCATTAAATCTCATCACTGTGCACTGTGTTATCTTTAGGGTTTTTTTTTGTCCTGTACATTTATCAGCCCTCAAAAGCTAAAATTTTAAGGCCTTCTCAGTCAATACTGTAGTAAACACCTTCAATGTTTACAGTCAATTTCTGTTTTGACTGACAGACTAATTCGGTATCATCATTATATTTTGCCGACTCATTATTCAGTCCCATTATAAAACCATGTATGGATAGTGGACAAAACAGGTTCCAACACTAATGTCTCTGTGAATCTTCTGGGAATCTAATCCCATTGTGAACATAGATTATTTATTACTACTTTTGTTTCCTGTCTTTAAGCTATCATTAAAGCACAAGGGGCCTTTTCCTTTTTATCTATGATAGCTGAGGTTCTTTATGATTGCTTGGTAGAGGATCTTATCAAATCAGTTACTATTCATTTTGCTTATTTGACACCCTGAGCACCTCCACAGGAGAACTGATGAGATGAATCACACTTTCTTGCCTTGACCCTCATCTTCCTGGCTTTTTCATGTGTCCTTATTCCCATAAGTTTGTCTGGGTGGCTGGTCAGTCAGTCACCTCCCACCATCCTTTTTTTCTCTAAATGGACTACTGTTGTACTCCTGCACATAATTTCTAATCCTCTGCTTCTGTGCTGCAGCCAGGCCACTGATGTTCTTGTAATCAGGAGGTATTTTATGTAGCAGTACTATCCATTGAACACGTGGGTCTTAAAATGCAAATGGATAGTCCTCTGATGCCGGAACAGGGACACTGGAAGAGAAGAAAAGGATATAATGTACTATCCAGAAGCCTCATCTCCCGGTTTGAAGTTTATCTTCAAGGGTGTGTGTAAGCCTGTCTCTCATGCATAAGAAGCCCTGGGAAGCAGTGTTCATTTTTAAAACTCACTATCAGACACTTGACACAGCAGCTGACTTTCCTCCAGAACACATCAGTATCGGGCTCTCCAGTGAAACAATCCTCTGTTGTAATTCCGTGCAGCTATTAGCTGTCTCCATCTCACTTCCTGGCGATGCAGAAATCTCACATAAACTATTTTCCTTTTGCCCCAGTCTGATTCCTGGCAGCCCCAGATGAGCTGCAGAGCCTTGGCGCCCCAGCACAGCCTCAGGAAGAAAGTCAAAGTGCCACTGAGCCAGAGGGAAACGTTTCTGGCTGCTCTAGAGTCCCTGCTGTTTCATGCCCTGTATGAAACAATTTACAGCCTGTAGTAATCCCAGCAAACAACTCTCAAACAAATGTCTGTGCTCAAACATAAAACATTTTTCCTAAACAGCAGACAATGAACTTCTGCTTATAAAAGTCCTAGTCCCAGAGATAGGATTCAAAACACGTGAAGTAAGTGACAGCTTCATCTTAAACACTGCTTTGGGTTCCCTGCATGTGAATTTTTTCTCTTCTTGAATTTGAGAAAGGAGAAACTGCCTGTATTTAGCATATGAGCTGCTGTGAGGCATCTGTAAAGGCAAAGACAGGCAAGAAATATAAGATGTGTGGATGGGATAGGGATATATGGATAGGACTTCAGTATCCAGGATATATTGCATATATAAGGTATTGGAGTTAGGCCATAATCCAGCAAACTGGACTATTCTACCTGCAGAATTATAGAAAGGAGTCAAGAGATCAGAAAGTTGAAAGCAGATGCCTGAGTTTTTTTCTTCTGTGACTTGAAAACAAGAGTTTCCTGCTTCTTCTAACTAATGTCACTAATGTTAATAACAAATGTGCTCCTCTACTGGATAGGAAGCTGTTTTGTTCTCATAGAACCAGTGCTTTCTAATGAAGAGAGGCTGTCAAGTTGCCATTAAATTTTAGATGTGAAATAACGAGATAAGTGCAACTAACAATAAAAGGGAAATGGGTCACTTTGGGAAGATCAAGTGGCTGATTACTGTGTAAGAACAGCAGGTTCAATCCAATCCTGGAGAACTCTGTGCCAGGTACATCACACACCTATTTCACAGTTCACTGCGAGGCGTGCATTCTAAGATGTAAATCAGCAATCGTGTTTTATATACATATAGATGTATTTATTTATACTTATTTATTTATTTATTTATTTATAGAAATACAAATGGGAAAGTGCTGTTAATGTCAATTTATCCTCAACTACCCCACTGTAGCACTGCCTCATGGAGTAATACTCTAAGGCCAAGGTGGTGTGTAGAAACTCACACTGTCTTGCCCAGAAAAGCCAGTCATAAGTAGATAGTTTGTTATCAAATACATATTAGCATTTCTAGAGTGCATTGGGTTGTTTTCTCCAGCTGCTGTCAGCCCCCCGCTCACAGTGAAATGGAAGAAGATCTTCAGTACTGCTTGAGATACTGCAGTATCTACAGGCAGCCCTGGGGTGATTTTTCCAGCCAATAGTTTACTCCTTCTGTCTCACACCAAACACCATTTCAGGGAGAAAAGGTGGCAGAGAGACATAAAAATCAATTAACAGAAATGAAGTGTTGCAGTTCTGCCTGTGAATGCATACTGAATATGACTCCTTGAGCTGACTTTGCCAGTTATACCAAGTCCATGCAGTCCGCAGAAGCACTGTGCTGTGTGAATAAGCCTTTAACTAAAAATTCCTGATATCCCAGAGTATTTCAGTATCCATCAAGTCACTGATTGTCATGTTAGATGTGACATGTGGTTATTACATTGTAGATATCAGTGGACAATTCTGATTTGCTAAAAAAACAAAACAAAACAAAAAAACTCCACTAATCCCAGACATGGTTTTATGAAAGAATCTCCTTTCCTTCATTGATCAGTCACAACATGGGAGTATGGGGTTGGTTTTTCATCTCATGGGCTGTGCTTCTGTCAAGACTGGCAGCAGATTCAGGTGTATGCTGGAGCTGCCTCATAGTCCTTGTAAAATGCACGAGGAAACTTTTATTTTGAAGTGCTTTTATGAGATGCATTAGCATGAAGTTCAGTGTTGCTCTATTAACTATTCCAGAAACAGTCTATAGACTGAGACTAAAATATTAATTAGTGCTATTATATAACAACTTAGACTTCTGTACTACTTCTTGTCTGAGAGGTTGATGGCCAAAGGAGTTTCCTCATCTGAATGACACATTTTTGAAAAAAAATAGTGAGCGTCAAGGCAGTCACCAAACAAGGATACAGTCATTTTAAAAGTATGCAAGGAGGGCTACTTCTTTCTTTCACCATGCACAACTTCAAGCACAGGAGCTTTCAAACACACACCACAAGACCAGCTAACTCTTGTTGTTTCTTGTTTTATTTGACTACTATGCAAGTACTGGACTGAAGCCAAAGAATTCAGCCTCAGCACAGGCTGCACTCGTCAGCACCGAGCCTGGGGCAACCCTCTGGCTCTGAAGTTGTGTTTGGACCATCGTGTCTGAGAGGAAAGGAAAGTCATCATTCTGCAGCAAAGGCTTCTTATTCTGTCCTTTGTGACCTCTGAGATGAGCTGCTGGGAAGCTGGCAGGGCAGCTCCGCCCTGATGCCTGACCCTTTGGTGACGACATGGGAAGGATGGGCAGCCACGAGGGCACTGAGGCTGTACTCTGCTGTCTGTAACAAGCATATAACTGGGCTTGTTGAGCCCTTAGTGGAGTTGTTCATTAGTATATGCACCTTACTTAGGCTCTTGCCAGGGCTTTTGTTTCTTTGGACTGGCTTTTGAAGCATTACATTTCTCTTAAACTGCTTCCTAGACTTTGAAGTATTGCAAGGAAGAATGCAGAATCCCATTAGCTGAAAAAGTCAATGCATTTTCCAACAGAAAAAGAAATCCTTCTGAATATTTAAGCAGAGTGGTATCGAATGTTAATACTTGCTTTACATTAGCAATAGCACTTTTAAAATAGAATTAGATCAAAGAACTGTAGATTAATCAAATAAGAATTTCCCTGCATGGTGGTAATGCCTCTTTGGATAAAGACTGTGCCTGTTACTGATGTTTGGGAGTCTCTGGAATATTTATTCCTGAAAAGATGGCAGCAGAGTGACTGACACACTGGCTTGGTAAGATGGGGTAGGAATGGGAGCCATCTCGTCTCTGCTGTTCAGGCTCTCTCTGCTCATGCCTTTGAATCAATCCTGCCTCTCATCTTTGCACAGCAAGGCAGAGAGGAGACTGGTCAGTTCTACTGCCTGGCTGCCAGTGTCCATCCCTGTTTGGGAGTATAGATGGTAGTGGTGCTGTGTCTTGGCTCTTGAGTTTGAAGTCTCTGCTTAGAGTCTCAGAGAGGACCATGCAGCCATACTGGGAGGAAAAATCAACACGTACAGCACTTGCAGATTCTGTTAAAGGTAATAACAGGTAATGGAGGCTTCCAGTCTACAACATTCATTTTAAATTTCTTGTACCTGGAATTATAATTCTCCATTTTATGGCACTGCACAAGTCTCACATTGATGAGGAATAAAATTCATAAGGTGTAATGAGAACAGATTGTATCACAGTAAAACTGTGCCCTAAGGGGGTTTGCATGGAGCAAAATTTTAATGAATAATTGCACACAAGAGCTGTCCTTCCCCCTCTCCTATTTAGGTGACTATATCTGCCCTGTCCTCTGTGAAGAGGTGGGTCCCAGGCAGTGCCACCTCATGGCCCTGCCCTGGTCAGCCTCTGTGAGGTGGGGAGTGACAGGAGAGCTCCACTGTAACATAGCATGTCATGAGATACTGTTGGCCTCAAGGCTGGAGGACAGGACACAGACAATAATGTCACCACAGATAGATGTCCAGGTAGAGTTTCAGGAGGTCAAGATCCCTCATAGGTTGGGATGGGGGTTCAGCCCCTTCTGTCTGGGGCTTGCAGCCACTCCAACAGTGCTGTCAGTTGCCAGGCCCCAGCCTGACTCATGGGAAGGGGCATGGAGGTGGTAGCATCATTCCTGAGCTGTGATTCTTAGAAATCAGTAATATCCCATGATTCTTAGAAATCAGCACACACTAGGGGTGTATTAATCCAAAATATTGGTATTTTAAAATATAATGAAAAATTATTTGACTAGGAGAGCATCTTTATTATATTTTCACTCAGATTTGCTGCCCATCTGCTGATAAAAATGACAGTGTTCTGTGTCCATATGATTAATCAAAGAAATAGTATCTTCTGCTAACTCAGTGGTTGGTATGTGAGGATAGAATGAAAACACATGCCCCTCTCTCTGTTGAAAAAAACCAACAACAAAAAAAAGAAGATGATATAGCAAGGAACCTGAATAACAGAGAACCTCTCCATCCCCTTTCCCTCTTCCAGGCTGTGAGCAGTTCTTGGTAGCACTAATGTTAGGGACTCTTGGGTTTTGTTTACTGCAGAGTGATTGCTGCTAGGTGTTGTTGAATTTTTTTCATCCCAAGGGTCTTGCTTGTTCCAGTGCTCGTTGTACCGTGTGGTTTTGGAGATTCAGACAGCCCTTCCGTAAACGGACTTTTTCTTGGCAAACAGGGGTATGATTTTTAGAAAAGTAAGCGAGGGCACCATCTCCAGAGATGAGTCAACCTCTGGGCAGCGTAGAGCAGAGGAGAAAAAGGTTTTTGGCTGCCCCAAGTACTCTAAAACACACATTCTCGGGCGTCTTCAACTATTTCTTCTTTGCTTTCTGAAGCGGCCCCTCCGTGCTGGGTAAACTCTGGCCAGCCGGGGGGCTGCCGGGGCAGGCTGTGCGGGGCTGGACCGGGGCAGGCTGTGCGGGGCTGGGACAGACTGTGCGAGGCTGGGACAGGCTGTGCGGGGCTGGGACAGGCTGGAGCTGGGACAGGCTGTGCGGGGCTGGGACAGGCTGTG